>JACEVL010001261.1:57500-65000 GCA_020284085.1 Aporrectodea caliginosa | reverse complement strand
CGTAACTAGCGTTGGGCTTGGGGGGCTTAAGCCCCCCCAAACGAGGCTGAAGCCCCCCAAAATGAATCAAGCCCCCGGCTTCACTATAATAGGCTCGGGCTACCGCACTCGCCATGTTCAAGGCTTTAAAGCCCCCCCAAACGAAAAGTCCTAGTTACGTCACTGCATACTGTTCGGGGAGTGGGAGTCCGGGGAAATGTCCGGGGAATGTCCGGATACCGTTATTATATAACGATATAAGTATGTCTATGACGATATATATGATGACATAACGGTACATACGATTATACAATGATTTATACAATACAATACAAATGCATTTGTTATTGCCCTTCTTCTATAAAGTTCAGAAGTGCACACGACTCGGCGGCGCAGATGCAATTATATTGCAGAGCAATTGTGCGCGAAGGACTTGCTCACGGTCCCTACACAGTAACAGCCTTAGACGAGGATCGAACCCGTACTCTCCGCTCTATACAGGCCGACCGCTCTAATCATTCGGCCACCGTGCCACATCGTCGTACGACGACATAAAATGTTTACGTGGATATATGTGACGATATAAAGGTATATATGACCATACAACGATTAAAGCGACGATATAAAGATGTTAATGTGGATATATGTGACGATATAAAGGTATATATAACTATATATAACTATATTTGGAGCGCCTCTGAATGGGAAATCTGGTAGGGGCGCTATAACAAGTGTTCAAATACAATACAATACAATATATAACGATTAATACGACGATATAAAGATGTTTACGATTATATATATGACGATATAAAGGTACAAAGACACCGAAAGATTGAGATTCATATATTGTTGAAAACACGCACGAACGAATGCAAGAAAAGACAAGGAAGAGGAAGAAGGAGAGATAGACGAACAGAGGATAGGACAAGGACGGAAGAGCGGACAGACGGAAAGAGGGAAGGAAGGAAGGTTGATAGAAGGGCGACAGCAGGTGTTGCTAAATATAGATTGGCTGTTGAGAGACATCCGCTGGTCGTAAACGTCGTCGGTGTCTTTGTGGCTGGTGGGCTAATTGGCTGCGGAGGGGGGGGACAGATTCGGCAGAGGATGCCGAGCGCTCTGCCACATCCTTCTAATCATCTCACAGAACTTAATAATATCCGAACCACTGGCCGTATTCACCACTCTTCCCTGTTATGTATGTGTGCATGACTGTATGTATGCATGTATGTATGTATGTATGTATGTATGTATGTATGTATGTATGTATGCATGTATGTATGTATGTATGTATGTATGTATGTATGTGTATGTATGTATGTATGTATGTATGTATGTATGTATATATGTATGTATGTATGTATGTATGTATGTATGTATGTATGTATGTATGTATGTATGTATGTATGTAGTATGCATGCATGTTGGTTAGGTCGACAGATAGACAGACAGACAGACAGACAGACAGACAGATAGATAGATGGATAGATAAGTGAATACTGTAAATATAGACAGACAGACGGACAGAAACAGTTGTTATTAGGTTGACTATAGATGTGTTGGAACCACATTACATTTAGTCAACACCTAAAGGTCTCTTCCAGTCCACGTCTTCCCCGATCCCTTGACAACATTCGTTACACTGTGTATACGAACAATAGGTGTGATAATGACAACAACACGCTCACCAGGTGATACGGCCTCGTTTTTAACCGGACAACGAACGCGATCCAGATTTACTGCTATAGACGATGGACAACGCGATGGTCAGATTACTGCAATATGTCCATATTATGTTCGTAGAGCCACTGGAGGGGGAGGCAGGGCCGGCCCTAGCCCAAATGGCGCCCCAGGCAAAGCATACATTTGGCGCCCTCTGATCCCGTCTCCACGGTCCACCCCACGTCACAACTCAATGATGAACCCGCCAAAAGATTTACGCAAATTACGCTCAACTTAATTATGTATTTATTATTACCTTTTATTTAGTACACTCAACCCTGGATAATTTTGAATTTGGCGGGATGATAAAAATACTTCGAATTAGGTCTTCCGAAAAATTCAAATTATCGAAAAAGAAAAGTTATTTATTAAAAAAATTATTTGTTTTAGTAATCAGAAATCTGTTCTGCTTGTAGTTTTTCACCAACAGGTTTCAGTTTATCAAAATTGTATTTTTATAAAGCTGAAAGCAATTTAAGAAAATACCCCCAATACTAGTATTTTACAGACGTATTACTATTTGATGAATGTGCACTAACACTAACAGCTAAAGTAGTTTCAGTATCGTTGAAATAGTTGAAAAGCCATCCTTTTTGCTTTTTCATACAACTTCTCTGTCGTGTTTTTCTTACAATTTAGAGCACCCGATAACTTCTGTCGCTTCACAGGGCTTTACCTAATTTTTAAAATTACAATTTTTATTTTATAAGATCAAATCTATAAATTGATTTAGATATAATTAAGAAAACTGTTATTAAAATGTAAATGTACAGATTTTTACAGGTAATTAACTTAGTTGATGCAGCTGCGATGTCTGCTCAGCAGTCAACAGATGAAGCTACATTGATTAAATATATTGTACTACAATAATATCTCTTCAGTTGCTGGCATTTCAGTCGAAGCTGTCAGCATCAGATAAACGGATGGTCAGGTCTATTACAGACACAAACTACAGAGTACAGACACACGCATGAATAATTGAATTTTAATGGTTAAAATAAAATTTGTGGGGTGTCGAAATTGAATTTGGTCTACCAACAAAGGTGCAATGAAACCAATAATTGTTTTAAAATTTGTTCCATACGCAAAAGTTTTGAATTCAAATGAAAATAATCATTTTAATTGAAAAATGGCTAAAAAGTGAAAAACTTTTAAAACACACTTAAATTGTGAAAATGGCGCCCCCTGGATTGTGGCGCCCTAGGCAACTGCCTGCTTTGCCTGTGCCTAAGGCCGGCCCTGGGGGAGGGGTCTTAAAAGACGCTATATCTTTACAAATGTATAATATGCACACATATACATTCATTTATATATGGTTATGCAGGGGAGTAGCCAGGAGAAAATCTCGGAGGGGTTGAGTTTTCTGGGGTTTCCATTGAAAATTGTTGCGTTTTTTTCTACATTTTTAATTTTTAATGACAGCAATGTATTTATTGGGGGTTGAACCCGTATATATATATATATACGTACGCACATACCATGTACGTATACACTTACGCACATAATGTGCATGCATGAATGAATAAAAGCATGCATACATACATACATACATACAAACATATATACATACATATGCATACATATACATACATGCATACAATACAATGCAATGCAATAGTCTGGTTATGGTTATTGTATTGTATTGTATTTACGGATTTCTAAAGCGCCTCTCACAGTATGACCTAATCAGAGGCGCTCCCAGTGCGAAAAGCCCGCGAGAAAAGAAAAGTCTTAAGAATGTGGTTATGATTTATACATACATACATACATAATTATCAGTCCTTGACAGTCAGGATTGTAACGGCATACCTGAACACACGCACACGCCACACACGCACACACACACACACACACACACACACACACACACACACACACACAAACACACACACACACACACACACAAACACACACACACACACCTTCTCATAACAAAACATCCTTTGTCCAATCAATCGAATCACCTCATACGACACAAAACCGCTTTCTTCATAATGAGCATCGACATGACTCATTAAGGAAGCCCTTCCTATAGAACCAAACATATTCACCAACGAAGCCTTATATTCTCTGCAACGCGCGCAATCTTCTGCTTGACCAATCTCACAGCAGCAGACGACTGCCCCACAATGACCACACACACATGAGACCGCAATTACTCATCACAAAATGATGCACGATGTCACCATTTTACTCAGTCACTCATCGACCAATATATGCAGGATGAATGATTTCCCATGTGGAAAATTTTCACGCGTATTTAGGGGCCGTCCATAAATGACGTCACGCAATTTTGGCCGATTTTGAAACCACATCCCCCTCGTCACACTTCGTCACAAAAGTTACACCCCTTGAAAAATGACGTCACAAAGCTCTGACCCCCCTAAAACCCAATTTCCATGGCGAAGCAAAATGCTCTTCGTGGAACAAATAGGGAGAGCATGCATATTTTAAAATCTAACGGTGACCAAATATTGAAATAATGAGAAAAATTATTAATAATGGTGCCCATATACATTAAAATAATAAAAATAATGAAAATTTAATACTCACAATTATTGTTAAAATTAAATTGTTGTTAATTGTTAAATTTAATTACATAGACCTGGTGTGACGTCGCACTCTCAGACACCCCCACCCCTGTGTCACACATCGTCACAAATTTCCGACCCCCGACCCCTAGGTGCGTGACGTCATTTATGGACGTCCCCTTAAACGAAATTATTATTATGTATGCCCGCATTATCTGGCGTTACCAACAGACACAAAAATGTTCACACATATGTGATATGTCTCGTAGAGGATATCAATCAGTCAAGTGTAGTTTAAAATTAAGCGACGCTACTAAACCCACTCTACTTCTCAGTGTCGGAAAAATCTGGATGTCTAAACTGTTCTTCATGTGGCGACTGACTAACCACGACTCAAATTCACATTTCTATGGGTCTGCATGCGAACGTTCAACAAAAATTTGATACTGCTACTGTTACTACTATACTACTATACCTGCATTACTGCCACTACTACTACTATTATAGTATACTTCCGCTATTAACCTTACTAGGCTATAATAGTGTATGTATGTACATACGTATGTATATATGTATGTATGTATGAATGTATGTATGTATGCATGTATAATTTTGTATATATATATATGGCATAAACGCCAATAGACCTGCCTTCCGGCAGAGAATTCATCGTCATCATGTATGTATGTATATATACAATTGTACATACGTATGTATGAATGTATGTATGCGTGTATATATATTACATGCTTCTATAGAAGCATCTATGTAGCCTATGTATGTAAGCATGTACATAAATATATATGCATGAATGTAAGCGTGTATATATATATATATATATAAGTATATACAGCTATGTAAGCAATTATATAGTTGTATGCATATAATTGCAGCCTGTTTCCAAGACATAATGAACCTTCCTAATCCTCTATATATACTCAGAGTCCTAATATAAATAGACTGGCTGTCGGCCTGACATGGATCCTTGTAGATCGAAATCAATTATAATCAATCAATTAGCGTCCGTCTATTATAATTATTAGGTATAAATAACAATCCGGGGGAAACTGGGTCAAACAAAGCCAATGTCTTAATTTGCCGCCCGTGTTATGGGCGAATCCTAGGCAACACGTGGGCGGCCCATGATACGTCTAAGACTTATCGTTATTCAACAACAAGGTCATCTGCTTATCTTTCTATGGTCGTATACCTAAATCAAGAACTGTTCTTGGTGAACGAGCGTTCTCGATTGCTGGTCTTAGATTTTGGAACCGTTCTGCTCAGTCACTTGTATCATTTCGTTCTCGACTTAAGACTTCTAGCTCTTTCAAATCGCTTATCGACTGCCTCTCTGTTTTACGGACTGATCTTCTGGATATTGACCTGAGTACGGCTTGGTTTTGATGTGCCATCGGTTGGTGCCTTGTGCATTAGACACCGGCGCAATAGAAGTTACTACCGTTTTTATTATTAAGACGCAACTTGGCTCAGAGACTCTGAACATCTATGCCATCTGTCAGCTTTCGATGGGAATCCGTTGGTTGGTTCCACGTGTGTGCGTGGGCTCGCAACTGGCGACTCTTTCAGCTTATACTATCCATTGTTTTGCTAACTGATGTAATATTTTCGTTCGTAATGACACCTGACATCATAATAGGCTAGCGGAGAGAGCGCCTCTGAGTAGATCCGGAGGCGTCAGAATATTTGAACCCACCCCGTCAGTTGGAATATGATAATTCAAACCATGATATACATGATGATATAAAGGTAAATACAACTAAGTTCTTATCATTGCGAATGTAACTTTTTTATCTAAAATACTGGAACGCATTGTTGCTAACCAGCTGATTACTTATCTAGATGTTAATGAATTGATTCCGTCGCAGCAGTCGGGTTTCCGTCGGAATCACTCCACGGAGACTCTCCTGCTTCGGCTTTTGTCAGACTTCTATAGCGCAGTTGACTGTGGTCAGGTTACTCTCCTTGCTCTCTTTGATGTAAGCTCTGCTTTTGACTGTGTGGACCACTCCGTTCTCTTGCAGCGCCTCTCTACTTCCTTTGGCTTGGTGGACCAGCCTCTAGAATGGCTTAGATCTTTTTTAACTGACCGCTCAAATTGTGTAGTCCTTGGTTCGTCCAGGTCTCTTTGGGTCCCTGCCCCTTTGGGTGTGCCCCAGGGTTCTGTCCTGGGCCCGCTGCTTTATCTTCTTTATACTGCTGATGTCTGCTCCTTGTTGACGTCTCAGGGGCTTCTACACCAACTATTTGCCGATGATGTGCAAGCCTACATCCACACCCATTCAGCCGATGCGGTGGCTACTGTGAGTCAGATGTGTCTGACTATGGATGTCCTCTCTTCTTGGATGGCCTCCAATCGGCTACTCTTAAATCCCTCTAAAGCACAGCTCATTTGGCTGGGTAGCCGTAGACAACTTCAGGGTATCGACTTTCCTCAACTTACCCTGCTCTTTCCTCACATAACCTTTTTCCCTCACAGTTCGTGATCTGGGACTTTCTCTTGACTCCGAGCTTTCTTTTATCTCAACATGTGAACTCAATTGCACGGAGTTGTTATTATCAGCTTCGTCAGCTTCGAGTGGTCTCTCGCTCTCTCTCTCATGATGCAGTTGTGGTCCTTGTTCATGCCTTTGTTACTAGTCGAATTGACCACTGTTCCTCACTACTTGCTGGCCTTCCCTTGGTGTTTTGGGGCGACTAGATCGAGTTCTACGCTCGGCTGCTCGGCTTATTGGACGGCTTCCTGGTACTCTCCTGTCTCTGCATACATGCGTGATGTGTTGCATTGGCTGCCTGTGTCTCAGCGTATCTCATATCGCATTGCTGCTCTTGTTTCTCGTTGTGTTCTTGGCTGCGCTCCATCTTACTTGCGTGATCTTTGCCGCCCAGTGTCTGATGTTCCAGCGCGTCGGGTGCTTCGCTCTGCGACGAGGGGTGAGTTCCTTGTTCCACGGACTCGCTTGGCTATTAGGCAGCGCCGTGCTTTCTCGGTTGTTGGCCCTTCCATCTGGAATGACCTACCACTTAAGCTCCGTTTTTACTTGTAAGCCATCTTACAGGGTTCTACAAGTCCCTCAAGTCTTTTTCTTTAGTCGTGGCTGGGCCGGGAGCGCTCCTGAGTAGTTTCTTGAAGGGGCGCTATATAAATGCTCTGAATGAATGAATGAATGAATCAGCGATGGGCAGTACTTGAAATTATGAAATTATATCTTGAAGAGGCGCTATATAAATTCTCAAAATGAATGAA
>JACEVL010001261.1:10000-52500 GCA_020284085.1 Aporrectodea caliginosa | reverse complement strand
AAGGCTACTACTCAGAAGTGTTCCTGAGTCCCGACTCCAGCACAGCTAAAAAGGAATATGTTATATGTGAGAATAGAAAGAGTCCTGCAGAGTAGACCCTGGGGAGCAAATGGAGCGCCAAGAGCAGTCCGTTCCAGACCGAAGGGCCAACGACATATATCTATAGACCATGGCCCATACATCATATATACCATGCCCCCAATGGGCATGGTATATATGTGGGCATGCCCCATATAAATAACAATGCCCATATATCCATAGACCATGGACCATATATCTATATATCATTCCCCATATATGAACAGTCCATGCTCATATACATATGGACAATGCCCCATATATCCATGGACCATATGGCCCAAGCATCTACCCCATATAATCTTCATGATCGAGCACTTACAATGGCTTCCGCCCATTGCTCGTATTCGGTTTAAATTTCTTTTCCTTATTTCCAGAGCGTTTTTGGGTCAGGCTCCACGTTATTTTTAGACCGTCGTTAGACCGACATGACCTCTTGCATGGTGCCTCGGACTGCTACTGCCCAATACCGCGCTTATGCTTCTGTTGGCCCTTAGCTCTGGAACGACCTTCCATCTATGACTCGCTCCATGATCTAAACTGGAGTACTTCTGTCTCTGCCCGTACTCTTAAGACTTTTCTTTTCTCGCGGGGCTTTCGCTCTGGGAGCGCCTCTGATTAGGTCGTACAGTGAGAGGCGCTTTATAAATCCGTAAACACAATACTATACAATATATCCATAGACCATGGTCCATAAATCCATAGATATCTGCCTCCTCCTTCTCTTGTTACTGCTATAAACACACGTAATTATTTCTCATAAAGCTACAAACGAACCCAATATTGTAAATAAGAGGACATAGGAGTTAATAAACAGGATCCAATCACACGTATATTACAGACATATATATATATATATATATATATATATATAAAATTATATATATATATAACCTACTGTTTACATGTATGTATACCCTAGACGTGTACATTGATATATGCAACCAGAAATATCAATTAGATATACACCAGATTACCCATATACAAGCCTACATTATATTATATGCACTGTACATAAACACACAATTATAAATATAAAATATACTTATATCAAACCAATAGATAGAAAGGCCTATATATATACGCTCAAATTAAGTCGTTTATATATGATATATTGTGTAATGTATTTAGACATGAATGATATATTGTGCAATAAATTATATATGATTATAAGTGACGGATATTGCTGGCATATATAGGTCTATATTGCATATGGCTACTCGTGTATATAAATTACATGATAAATTGGGTAATATATATATTATAAGTGATGGATATTTCTGGCTGTGGTTATACGTGTGTGCGTGGACGACAACCAGAGTTTAATTAATAATATACGGACATCTCACAAAGCAGCAACGAACGCGCTCAACACACGCTGGAACTGCAGCAGCTGCTCGAAGGCGGCATCGCAGACTGACCGCCAGGGGCGCCACACGCACCCAGCGATCGATGCTAGCAACAGAGACGCTGGCGACGCCTGGCATGGGCTGCTGCAGCAGAGACAGAAGAGGCGGATCCAGAGAGATGTTTATGTCGTAAAGCATCCGGGTTGAAACGACGTTAGGGTCGTCTTGGCAAAGCGATATATGTGGGCTGACGTTCACTGTGGGGTCTCTCTCTCTCTCTCCTATAAGGACGCGTTCGTTGGTCTATTCGGCTGTAAGTCAGGTATAAAGCCATAACGACCGCAAGCAGGTATGTTCATCCGTACACTATATGCGCACGCATATACTTAGGAACTGGTTTAGACATATACACTTGCGTTGCAAACATGTACATACATTTATATATGCAAATATGTGTGTACATACATATATGTACAACATGAACGCATGTACTCGTATGATACATGCTTTCATGGAGATAACATACACACATACATGCATACATGAGTTCATGCAGATACATATACATACATACATACATACATACATACATACATACATACATACATACATACATACATACATACATACATACATACATACATACATACATACATTCTGCATACATACATACATACATACATACATACGTGCTACACGTACATGCATAGGTGCATGCATATTTGCGTGCATTTTCTGTTCGCTTACTTACTCACTTGCTTGTTAACTTACTTATTTACTAAGATGCATGTATAAGCAATCACATATCCAATGTTATCTGTCATAACTCAACCGCACAGACCTGCGTGTGCATGTGTGTTTGCGCGCGTGTGTGTGTGTGCGTGCTTGTGTATGTGCGTGTGTGTGTAGGTGTGTGTATGTGTGTATGTGCGTGTGTGTGTAGGTGTGTGTATGTGTGTATGTGTGTGTATGTGTGTATGTGTTTGTATGTGTGTATGTGTTTGTATGTGTGTAGGTGTGTGTATGTGTGTATGTGTTTGTATATACATATGTGTGTGTCTGTGTGTGCGTGCGTGTGTGTGAGCTCTATCGTCGTCGCTTTCGTGATGATAGCGATGATAATCATGATGAAGTTGATGAGGAAGGGTTTATCTGTCACGGCATCAAGTGACAAGCGATGCCGTCGTCGATTGCAGTCGAGAGATGTCGTCTGCCTCCTCATCCTCAGCAGCAGCTGAGCCCCATCTTCATCTCAGAATCATGGCCTCCTCCTCTGATGCTCATTCTCTCCTCTGCTCTGATTAAAGGCAGTCTTCTTCGTCTGATGCTGATGCTGCTGCTGCTGCGGTTGGTCCATGCTCTTCTGGTCTTTAACGCATCAATTCAGTACAAAGCAGGATGTGCACTATATGTGCGCATCCAACTGTTGCAGCCGCTGCTAATGATGATGGTGGTGGTGGTGGTGGTGGTGGTGGTGGTTGTGGTGGTGGGCATGGTGGTGATGATGGTGATGAATATGGTATTGGTGGTGATGATAATGATGATGATGATGATGATGATGATGATGATGATGATGATGATGATGATGATGATGATGATGATTATGATGATAATGCAAGCGTATAGTGGTGACCCGCAATTGAGTCTTTGAAGGTGCAAAGAATTGAATTCCACCGTCGATTAATTAATTATTCTCCAACAGATTTTGATTCTCGGCCGCGATTTCACTTACAACGAACATCTGCCATAATTGTGTATCATGATAACAACGCTATTTAAATACCATCCGCCTTCGCCGCCTGACTGTCTGTCAGCCACACCCTTTTAATCTTGATCTTTAACCGTTTCTGACCGTATCAGTCGTCGATTGTTTTTTACTGAACGCCTGTGAATAAGCTGGTTTCGAGCGCCTGTGAATAAGCTGGTTTCTAGCACCTGTGTATAAGCTGGTTTTGAGCGCCTGTGAATAAGCTGGTTTCTAGCGCCTGTGAATAAGCTGGTTTCTAGCGTCTGTGAATAAGCTGGTTTCTAGCGCCTGTGAATAAGCTGGTTTCTAGCGGCTGTGAACAAGCTGGTTTCGAGTGCCTGTGAATAAGCTGGTTTCAAGCGCCTGTGAATAAGCTGGTTTCTAGCGTCTGTGAATAAGCTGGTTTCAATCGTCTGTGAATAAGCTGGTTTCGAGTGCCTGTGAATAAGCTTGTTTCTAGCGCCTGTGAATAAGCTGATTCCCGACTATGATTTTTGGCGCCTTAAAAATCTAGAGATTTATGATCACGATTACCATTAGAATGCAGGAGTGTTTCTAAGTGGCTATGGGTTGCCCTTCTAAATGGCAGTGACTAAGGCTGCAGGTCAATTTCGCTTTCGTACAATGCGGGCAACATATTAAGTAGCAGCAAAATTCAGCGTCTGCATTGGCAGTACGGTAACTCAAAACATGTAAGCCCAGCAATTGCAGAACAGGTTGCTTCTGGCATGCAGCAAAAGCTTTGTTAAAGCAGAGTTTGTGTTAACATCTTCTAACGACAAGCTGCATTGGTTTCATAGTCATTTTTAATCAGTGTGATTGTCCTTACAGATTCCAGTTTAGTTACAGTTACAGTTAATGGTTTTTCTGTTTAGTTATAGCTACAGTTATAGTTAGTATTATTTTTTAGTCATAGTTATAGTTACTGGATTTTTAGTTTAGTTAGTATACTTAGTTACAATAAGGCTAAGCGAAATTGCAGGGTGTGATATAGACAGTAACCCACAATAGAATAATACCTAAGGCAAACTCTCTATCTCGTAAAACGTTTGTCACACGGATGCTTTATACTTAATTTTTTTTTTAATTTGATGATCTTTGTACACCAAAATGCGGTTAGCAGTTGGTTTTTCAATAAAGGATATACTTAATTACTTACTTAGTTCTGCTCAACCTTTTTGTATGTAGGTGGGTTGTAATAAGTACTTGAGACGATTGAGTAGATTAGTCTTTACCCGCTATCAGCCGGCCACATTACTTCCCCACATCCACACCAACACCGCTGATGAACAGTGATGATACACGAACTTTGTTCGTGACCAATTCGTACTTGAAATGACTATAGACAGAATTCCCACATTTTGCGGCCGCTCAAAGTCATTAGTTGCATAATGACTACAAGGCCACAACTAATGGGTTAAATTCACAAATCCAAAATCCGGGGCGAACAAACGCCATTAATTATAGCGCAATTTTTCTCGTGTTTGTCGTCGTCGATATTGCACTTTTATTTTGTTACTTTGTAACAAAAATAAAGCTGAATTTTCGTTAATGTTATTTTCGTTATAGTTATAGTTAATGATATTTTTTTAGTTACAGTTATCGTTAACGAAATCATTTTATTTTTGTTAACGAACATTTTCGTTACCGTTATCGTTAACGAGAATCGCACTGCTTTTAGATCACCCTCGTCGCTAAAGTGTTAAATATACCATGCAGCTTTTTTTATTACAGAAAGAACAGCTGTCTATGCATGTATTCAGCGAGTTCAGATTTCAGAACTGTTAAAGGCATTACGCGATACTCCACTGTATCCATCTTATCTGCAGACACCAGGTCCTGGCATCCCCGCATCTCCATTAAAACACACTCCCTCTCTCTGGCACTCTCATTCTCAGGTTTTTCCCCCTTCAAGATCTCACATCTTCAGCCTCTGTTGTCCCCATTCGGTCAGTCTCGACTTCAGACTTTCTCGTTAACTCGATGTATGGCACGCTCCTTGTGCAAAGCAATTTTAGACATTAGAAATTATACACAAATATAAGCAGTTATTTCAGACTGAAACACAACGTGTTCAGAAACTCTATGCTGCTGGCGGATGGAAGATGGATGGATGGATGGATGGATGGATAGATGAATGGATGGATGGATGAATGGATGGATGGATGGATGGATGGATGGATGGATGGATGGATGGATGGATGGATGGATGGATGGATGGATGGATGGATGGATGGATGGATGGATGGATGGATGGATGGTTGGTTGGTTGGATGGATGGTTGGATGGTTGGTTGGATGGATGGATGGATGAATGGATGGATGGATGGATGGATGAATGGATGGATGGATGGATGGATGAATGGATGGATGGCTGAGTGGATGGATGGATGGATGGATGGATGGGTGAATGAATGAATAAATGAATGGATGGTTGGATGGATGGATGAATGGATGGTTGGTTGGATGGATGGATGGAAGACAGACAGACAGACAGACAGACAGACAGACAGACAGATAGATAGATGGATAGATAGAGATGGAGGTAGATGGCTAGACAGACAGACGTATGCACCTATGTATTTCGGCCTATAGGCTATATATAGGCCTATGTTTATACTTTATGCACATGTGTGTGCATATACATCCGTATGTATGAAGCACGACATCACTAACACGGCCATCTGTCTATCTCACAAAAACCTACGTGATTTATGCGTTTAAAACGGTTTTATTAACGACACAGACACCTGTCAGCATTTGGCTGGCGGCAACACACACACACACACACACACACACACGACATGTTGTGCGTATATCGTATATGCTCTGCAGCGATTCGTCCATTCATCAAATATATAGCAGGCCGCAGATGAATGATGCTCGTTGATTTACACGATGTGGCAGCCACAGCAACTGACGGTTTTTGGCTCATCACCCACAAGCACATTGATATGGCCATCATCGCTAGTAGGCCACATGACTAAATTCCGCTATTCAACAACCGACACACTGACTGACTGACAGCAAAGTTACATAATGATACACAATCATATGCACGTACATACACATATATTATATGCGTAGATATGTGTGTGTGTATGTGTGTGTGTGTGTGTGTGTGTGTGTGTGTGTGTGTGTGTGTGTGTGTGTGTGTGTGTGTGTGTGTGTGTGTGTGTGTGTGTGTGTGTGTGTGTGTGTGTGTGTGTGTGTGTGTGTGTGTGTGTGTGTGTGTGTGTGTGTGTGTGTGTGTGTGACTGTGTGTGTGTGACTGTGTGTGTGTGTGTGTGCAAACTTATGTAAGTCTATCAGTATGTCCGCATGTCGGACTGACAAATAGACATAAGACAGACAGACAGACAGACAGACAGACAGACAGACAGACAGACAGAGATTTAGACATACCAATAGACAGACAGAAATCAGACAGACACAAATATGCAGACCGATTGAAAGACAGAGTGATAATTATACAGAATGGAAAACAGATAGACCCACAATCAGATAAAAAAAGACCATCCAATAAATAGGCCTAGATATAATTTATACATGCATCTGTATGCATGAAGCAAGACATTAATTTACACAGCCATCTATCTACCTCACAAAAATACACATGATTCATGTGTTTAAAAACTTTTATCCACGGCCATACGTAGAGTACTTACCGACAGGAAACCTGTCCTATCTGTTACCAGACAAGCAGTCAGACAGATATAGGCTACGAGATACCAGACAGATACAAACAGACAGAAACATGTCGGTCTGTTAACAGACATACATACATACATACAGACAGACAGATACGAGATACCAGACGGATACAAACAGACAGAAACATGTCGGTCTGTTAACAGACATACATACATACATACAGACAGACAGACAGACAGACAGATGTGTCAAAAGAAAGGCAACATGCCAACCAAACAACATAATATATACAGATAGCTATAGGCGTTGAAATTGCTTGCAACAATCCCAATAGAAGTTTCAATCTAACCATAATTATTGATCATTCCCTAGGTTCAATCGTTTATTTCCAGTCATAAAGAAGACGACTAGTTCCTTAAGCTAACCCCGAAAGGCAACCATGTGTATGAAGTGTCAACGGCTTCATTTTCTTGACCTCGGCTTATGAGTACGGGTGGCCAGTCCTCTACCTTGCCCTTCCTTACTTTCCGCATTACTAGTTCGACGTGTGAACATTGTAGATTGTTCTTTAATTATCGCAACTAAGAGATAGCTCGAAGTTCGAACAATATACGCCATCTACTGATTGTTTATTATTACTAGTTTAGAAAATAAGTAACGGGCAATAGAATAGAATTAGAATTAGAATATTTCAGATGAGGTTGTTTCCACCGATATGTATCCAGATGTAGGCTAATAATAATAATAATAATAATAATAATAATAATAATAATAATAATAATAATAATAATAATAATAATAATAATAATAATAATAATAATAATAATAATGGGTAATAATTGGGTCTATCTGTCTTCTAGCCCGGGACTCAAGTCCCTGAGGGATCATGTTTACCTCGGGGCATAAAAAAAATAAAATAATAATAATAATAATAATAATATTTTCGTTTATTGAAACAATCCGGTTGACAAACCGCAACCGGTTACAGTGTACAGCTATTGTGAATATTGGCTTTTTCTTTTACCCCAGCTACTTACCTACCCTTAAGTGGAATTACGCTCCTTTGATTGATGAAGTTATTTGCCAATTATCGATCTTCCCACAAACAGTGTACGGTCAGTGTACTCGTCATAGCTAGATGGAGAAGATGGAGAAGAAATCTCGCAACAGATTTCTGCCCTGGTTAGGGATTCGAACCCACGACCTCTCGATTGACAGTCCAGCACGCTAGCCACTATACTCTCGCGGACCTCCTCAGCCACGTGAAGCTCCTAATCAATGAACGAGAGCGTGTTGGCGTTAATTAAAGCCAGTTCCGCCAATCTGTAGCATTGTTCGATTGCTACACGAACATAAACGCCTTTCTTAACTGAACAGAACAATGAGTTTTATGGTTCACGATTCACAGGAAGCACTGTAGCCTACAATGGCCCATAAGCACACAATATGAGTATTAATTTGCAGGATTGTACAGCTCTGGTACTTCTCGGTCTGTGTGTCTGTCTCTCTTTCTGTCTCTCTTTCTATCTCTCTGTCTCTCTCTGTGTCTGTCTGTCTCTGTCTGTCTGTCTATGTTTGTCTCTGTTTGTCTCTCTCTCTCGTATCTCTCTAATTTTTCTTCTCTCTGTCTCTGTCTGTGTCTCTGTGTCTGTCTCTTCCTCTCTCTCTCTCTCTGTATCTGTTTGTCTCTGTCTGTCTCTCTTTTCTTCTCTCCTTCTCTCTCTCACTCTGTCTCTCTTTGTGCAACTGGACTCGGACCCAGTGGCGTAAATCATGGGGGGGGACAGAGGGGATTGTCCAAAAGTCCGTCCCTCGTAGAATCTGTCCCCCCAAGTTATGTATAGATTTTGGCCTCTGCTCGGACCTCCACTGGACATCGCTCTTTAGACTGGACAAACACTTTGCTACGATATATAAATCTCCGGAATGAATGAATGAACGAATGAATGAATAATCTCTCCTAATTGTATTGTAATTTCGAGTTGAAGATAAGAAGCGCATTTGCACTGTAAAGGTCAATTGTTCTGTATTAAAGCATGAAGAACTGCGTTTTTGGCCGAACCCCCCTTTAATTTTGTTTATGGAGGAGCATAAAAACCAGCTTCACAGACGATATATCAATCAAGAGCCGGCCTCATACAATGAATCCTATTACGTGCGCAGATTTATCAGAAGTCTTTGTATTGCGTCGACTCATTATATTATATTATTGATGCTTATCACCGATTTCGAAGTACTGTCGATAATTGTAATTTATTATCTGATGGCGCTACAAAAATATAAGTTGAATGAAGCACACATACATGCACATACATAAAATGTCATACATAGGCTACAAGCATATTAGGCCTACACACACAAACTTAACCGCCTCTTCCACGCAGGCAGGAAAAAATTTCGGAGAGTTTTAAGTTTTCGGGGGCGTTTCCATTGGAAATGGTCGTATCTTTTAACATTTTTAGTTTTTAATAACAGTAATGCATTGGGGTGGAGGGGGGTGACCCGTAAAACCACCCCTAAATACGGCCATGCCGTAGGGATAAGCTGTGCTGTGCGTTTGCTAGTGCTTCTCAATAAACGATATACTTACTTACTTACTTACTTGGGTCAACTAATAATACCAGCGGATGATGACGCTTGTTTATTGCAGATCAGGGCCGCATGACCGCCATTGGCGTTCCATGAACAGAATTATAGAAAGCTGTGCATATATATATATATATATATATATATATATATATATATATATATATATATACAGAATAATACAGTAACCGAGTCACACCGGTCACCATTATAACCAATCGCAGAAACGATAACGACTTATATAATTATGCGATGATCGCCGCAGCCGTGCACTGGCTCCCACGCAGTTCCACAGACATGCGCACTGACTGATCGATGGCCGCTGCAAAAACCCGCAGCAGCAGCACTGCGCATGCGCCGAACTACATGCCCTCACGACAGACGAATTCTGCAACAGATATATCGCGTGGCTTAATATGTCATTTCGGTTTTTCTTAATCCCCTTGTCGGTTATATTTTCGTCTTCTCTTGCACGCCGCCACCTTACCAACCTCATCTCATATAAAAATCACATCATCATCGTCGTCGTCGTCATCATCCTCCTTGTCCGTTATGCCATCCGTATGTCCGTGTTTTCCAGAAGAGACTCCCTCCTCCTCCGCCGCGCGCCAACTTTTCTCTTACGCGAGAACAATTGATTTTCAGTGTTGCGACGGCTAAAAATAGCGACCAATCGGCGCGGCCGCTGCGTCCCGCGCTTACGCGCATAACGAGTGGCCTCCGTTGGAAATAGTCATGAATCGCTTTCAATATATTATTCTGCGTGTCTCGTTAGTTTATTAGGAGTCGTCTCTCTCGAGGTTTGGGTTCATCATCTGCGCTTTAATTAAGCAAATTTATGGCCGTTGATGTCAATCGGTGAACGCTGCGCACACGATTGTTTACCATAGGACTGCGGCGCGGAAAAAAAGAACTAGACCACCTGAACAAATAAGAATCACCGTTGCATTGTAGAAAATAGATGCATGCGCATAGCGGAAGCCACGCTATTGTTGTGGTAAATTCTGACGTTACCCGGTGCGGTTTGTTCGTTGGGCTACCACGCAGGTGTTTAGGCTGGGCTCCGCCCCTCTGCCTTTGCGTGGGACGATCGATCGCGGCGAGCGCGAGGCAAGTGAGCAGTCGAGCCGTGGGCGAAGTGCAGCCCTGCGTCCGCCTCCGCCGCCGCGCGTAGGAATACGACGGCGATTATAATGAGAGTGATGCGGCTGCGGTCGGTTCGTTCACAGCTGTTTCGAGATCGCTGGTGCTCGGTCGACTGTTGAACGGAGCCTTGAGACTGGAGTTTATTCTACCATATTGTTGCGTTTTTCCAGCTTGACAGTCGAATTTTTCCGAAGGCCCGTGTCGACCCGACCTCTAGATCGATGCCCGAGACGAACGCGATGACGGAGGACAGCGGCAACCGCTTCCAGGTGCTGTGCTACGAGCAGGTGGACCGTCTCCACCGCGTCATGGAGGCGTGCATCCCGGTCCACGGACGCGGAAACTTCCCGACCCTCGACATCAAGCTGAAGGACCTCGTCCAGGTGGTAAGGAAACGGCTGCAGAAGGACGGCATCCACCTGCGAGACGTCCGTCTCAACGGAGGTGCGGCCAGCTACATCCTCGGCAGCGAGAACAACCAGGCCTACAATGACCTCGATCTCATCTTCGGTCTGAAGCTGACCAGTCAGAACGATCTGCAGAAGGTGAAGGACTCCGTTCTCAACTCCCTGCTCGACTTCCTGCCGAAGGGCGTCAACAAGGAGAAGATGTCGCCGTCGAGCTTGAACGAGGCTTACGTCCACAAGATGGTCAAGATCTACAACGACACCGACAGGTGGAGCCTCATCTCTCTCTCGAACATTCGCGGTCGCAACGTCGAGCTTAAGTTCTCTGATACGATGAAGCGACAGTTTGAGTTCAGCGTAGACTCGTTCCAAATCATCCTTGACAGTTTGCTGACGTTCTACGAGATTTCACGCGCGCCCATGACCGAGCACTTCTACCCGACCGTGGTCGCCGAGTCGGTCTATGGGAACTTCGACGTGGCGCTCTACCATCTCAACCACAAGCTGATCGCCACCCGGAACCCGGAGGAGATTCGCGGCGGCGGCCTGCTGAAGTACTGCAATCTGCTGGTGCGCAGCTACGCTCCGACGGAGGACTCGGACATCCGGCTAATGGAAAAGTACATGTGCTCGCGGTTTTTCATCGACTTCTCCGACATCATGGAGCAGAAGATGAAGCTGGAGAACTACCTGGCCGACCACTTCGTCGGCGAGGACCAACTGAAGCACGACTACCTGATGACGCTGTGGTCGGTGGTGAACGAGAGCACGATATGTCTGATGGGACACGAGCGCCGCCAGACACTCGAGCTGATCCAGCAGCTGGCACACCAGGTCCTCATCATGCAGGAGCAGAAGGCGTACAGCAAGCAGATGAAGATGTTCCAGTTCGACCAGAAGCAGACGTTCCTCACGTTCGACCAGCAGAAGAGCAACCTTATCATTGACCAGGTCTACTACGGTCCGTTCAGCTACTCCTACCCGGGCATGGATCAACCGCAACACTACTACACCGTCTACACGTACGACTACACGAGTCAGACGACGACGTGTCCCTACTGCGACGTCTGCTCGCAGTGCGTGTGACACGACGGCCGTCACGTGTCGAGCGCATGACACCAACGGGACAATCTGGACGTCATCCGGTGACGGATGTCCACTGGTCTACTCCAGGTCCAGCGACGGCGCTGGTGGACATTTGAAACAGACTGATGATGATGATGATGATGGTGATGATCTCCCGACGAAGGGAACATTTTGCAGTTTCGGGCGCTGACGATATACCAACCAAATCGGTCACGAAACCAGAACCGAAACAAGTTAAAATGTAGTTACGTGCGGTTGCGACTGTGTCTCCTTGTTTAACGCTTTAACGACGATCTGCACTGGCTTCCCAGTCACTTTTAGTACACCCTCGTCGCTAAAGTGCTAATGGAGGAGATGTTTTAGCCTATTTTGTGGGTGACATATTTTTTTATGCTATCCATTCGTTATTCCATCGCTACGAAAGCTGTAAGTAGCTGACTACATGCCAACTGTTGAAGCAGTTTATTATTTTATTTTAAATTTCTGTTTTAGCTTTAAA
This sequence comes from Aporrectodea caliginosa, assembly GCA_020284085.1. Classification (NCBI taxonomy): domain Eukaryota; kingdom Metazoa; phylum Annelida; class Clitellata; order Crassiclitellata; family Lumbricidae; genus Aporrectodea; species Aporrectodea caliginosa. Next base: position 39,949 of record JACEVL010001261.1, on the reverse strand, counting down.
TTTCACATTTATATATATATATACATATATTTTATAAATATATAGATATAATATATATATTTAATATATATATATATAAATTATATATATATATAAATATAATATATATAATTATATAAATTATATATATATTAAAAACTTGTGCATATATATATATATACACACAAATTATATATAATTATATATATCAATGTGTACCTTATGTATATTTTGTGGGAAGGCTTTTGACTGCTTAATGTGATTAGCATTTATTTGTTTATTTTCAGCAGCTGTAGCTTTGGTTCAATTTTTGCTTTCCACGTGGTAACATCTGGTTGCTTAAAAACTGTTATTTTCCCCTTGGACAAGGCCTAGTACTGTTGTGTCCTTGCATAAATTTCAAATGTTGTTTATGACCTACTTATGTAAATTAAGTGATTTAAATTTTTTAATTTGGCACACTTCCCATTCAGATTTGTACACACAGGATGTAATGTACATACATATATATATACACACACATACACACACATATATATATACATGTGTATATATATATTATATATAATTTTATATATATATATGCAGAAGTATTCTGCCATATGTGATGCGGTGAATTTACTGTTGAGGATAGGTTTCAGGTAAAGTCTATGACATGAGAATGCCACAGCTGAAGACTCCATACCAGAATGTTCCCAGCTGTCTGGACCAGATGCAAAAAGCACTTTGAGGGTCAAAATTCGGCTGGCATGTCTCATTCGAACCGTGTGATATCAGACGTTGTACATATTTAGACGCTAAAGACGCAGCATACGTTTACAGTGCTTGTGATGTTTGGTTTGTGTCGTCGACCAAATCTAGAATTCCATACTCCTCCTGCTGTACAGTGAATTGGCGAACTGATGGAGAATATTCGTGACGTGAAGACCAGTTTATCAATTGCGTGCGTTGATTATTGTTTTACGTTGTGACATTGGCGCTTCTGTTTGTTCTGGTCGTTTCGTTTAAAGTGACTCGTTTCGCTCATCACGGTATGTGAGATTTTTTCTGTATTCATGAAATTCGATAGAGCCGTATTTTGAAAAAAAAGTAGCATACGTATTATTTTAGAAAGGTTTATTTTGAACTGTGATGTAAAAAGATTCGACTTTGGCGGTTATGATGAGTGGCAGCGCCGAGGAAGATAAAAAATGTCGTATGGATTGATGAAATGAATTCCATGGATTTCTTGGAGGCAGGCAGCCGATGCTGTAAATAGAACGGGCGATATTTGCTGGCGTTTTTCTGGTTCTTATCAATGAACCGATGTCCTAATCAATGCGTGTACTACCTGACTTTTCCTTCGGTAATAGATCGCAGATCGTGAAATACTGTAGCCGCGTGCTATTCGAAACGCTGCTTATCGTAGTGTAAACGGTTTGAGGCTCCACACCATTTCATGAGGCAGATCTGGTTTTTGTGATTTCTTATCCCGGTCGTAAATCATCCGCTATATGGAACATGCCTTCTGGTATTCATTCATTCCCATCTCTTTCTAAAGTAGTAGTTTAGCAGCCAATCAGTATTTCTTCGTATTGTTGGGCATGCCCTTTGGCGTGCCGCATAACTAACATGTTTGGTCCTGCCTTTCGGCGTTCCACTGGTATGCAAAACTGCAGATTAAAGATTGTGGTAGGCCTAAGTAGTTCGTTTCTCTTTAACGCCGCCGTTCGAAGATGTGACGCGTTAGAGCTGAAGTGTTAGGACAATCGAGTCCCACAGAGCATAGAACTTCCAAGAGGAATAGAAGCTGACACATAGACATCTGACTAGAAATGACTTCTGTTGATTTTGCAATTTGGCTCCCATTGTTTCAGCGGTATATTTTTCTAATGATTTTTATTGATGCCAGAAAGACTGAGTTGCGAGATTGCGTTCTTTTGTTCTCGTAATTCGTCCTGTTAGCTTTTCACAGAATTCATCTCGAGGGCCTCTTCACGGAGAGTTGTTTGCAGTCGACGAGTGTTTCGTGTACACTTGAAACTCGGTCACTACTGGTTTCATTTTTTGTTGACGTTGACAGGTAGTAAATAAAAAGTCCTTTTGCATGACCTTTATGCTTTATGGAGTTTATCTGTCGTTGGCATTTAGAATTCCAGGGACCCATTGTTATTTGACGCATGCAACAATGCAAAGAAAAACATGCCACCGTGGCCTAGGATGCCAAGCATTTAACTATACTACAGAGTAGACCGGTTTGCAGCAATGAAACAAATGAGTTTCATTCTGGTTGTATTGCAACTTTTCAGAGTCAAGCATCTGCCTTACAGGGATGTAAGTAAATGAACTTTACATACCCTGGAACAAAGGATGAGTAGCAATAATAGATTAATTTAAAGTCAAAATAAAATGTGCTTGGCCAGCTTGTAGAATATGATGGTGGCATTTTCCATGGACCATCAATCTGGTCTTGTACGACTGAATTTATCGTTTGTAAATTCTTTATTATCGTTCTCACTGACGTATGATGAACGGAGATGGTGTCTGCTACATATCATTTGAACGGAGGCATTCTATACGCATTCCACGAGCAGCTGCTGCCAAGGAGCTGTTGTTTATTCTGTGAAAGCTTTACTAAGCATGACCAGCCGTTTGTCGGTTGTGGTGAGGCTCGCTTGCCATGGGTGTCATTTCTGCTGGAGCATCCATAACACTGTTCTACCACTTGATCAGGTCTTGCTGCAGTCTGTTTTGAGCCGTTTTAAATTGTTCGCAGTATTCTGATATTTTCTTATGCCATTCTGCATTCCACATTCACATCCGATGGTCAACTTTTAATGAGCAGTGCAATGACCAAAAATGTCATCAATTTCATCTCGTTCTGTATCGCATTTCCTTTGTTGGATTTTAAGATAATTAAACTATTTTGCCTTGTGACTTTATTAACTGACATCAGCGGTTGCTTTAATCTTCCACTTGAAATGATATGTATAAAAATTGTACATTTAAAGATTTGAAAGAGTATAACTGCAGAAAACGGAAAAAAATCAAACAAATTCACCAAATAAAAGAACATCCAGCTCTTACAAGCCTTTTTGATGCTAAAATGGTGTGATGAAACACACTAACTAAATGATATATTGTAAATATACAAAAATATGTAATATATATGATTTGTGTAAATTAATATATGCTGGAACTCCCAATGCTTGAATGCTGCTATGATTAGTTATACTAATATATTTGTCATTTGCGTATCCGTTTCCGTGTATTATGTTCATCTATACTCAATATTTCGATTATTATGCTTATTAAATATTATATAAATATATTCACATCATGTTAGCAGATAACTGTTGCGACCTATTTGTAGATAGATGATTTTATCTATTTTATCGATGACAAATGCCCATGTAAATGTGGACAAGGGATATATATGCTGTATTAGTAGTGTACATATATTAAACTGAAAGCTATATTTTTCCATACAATGAGAATTAAAGTGTGCAGGTATAGTTTTGTGGTCAATAGTTGTGAATTGTTAGCGATGACCACACCTTGGTCAGTATTGAAGTTGTCGCTTTGAACATTCTGAGCCTCTTGTGTTGAAGTTTTTGTCTTCTGTCTCCAGGTGTTCACAATGACTTCCCTTGGTGATGATTTAGTTGCAGAGTAATTAAAAAGTCGTTAAGAAATCCTTGATGCAAATATGACATCTTCTGCAGGGCATGCATTCAATAGTCTGATAAAAAAATGGCTGAGTTTAGAGGGAGAATATGTTGTTAGCTGTTAACAGTTAATTCGAGCCAGCAAAATAATAAGGGGACTGGAGTGTAAGAAGTATGAAAGAAAGCAGATAGGACCAGCAGAAAGGAAAGAAGAGAGAGGGAGACAAAAGCATGAATCATGGAAGGAACCATGGGCGTAACCAGGAAAAAATTTCGGAGGGGGTTTAAGTTTTCTGGGGTTTCCATTGGAAATGGTCGAAAAAGTTCAGTTTTTTATGCATTTCGCATATAATTACATAGGGAAAAATGTTGGCAATTTATTTGGGGAGGTTTTAACCCGGAAACACCCCCCTAAGTACGCCCATGGAAGGAACTGATTTGAAACTGTTGGGTCTGCCACGGCAGTGTGGTAATGATCAGGAAATAGGGTGAGGGAATCTATTTTGGGGCAGTTGACCTACGAGGTTGTATAAATTTTTTGTGGCGGACTGTTCAGTTAAAGGTGTAGCCTACGCGATCAAAATAATACGGCATTTATCTGCTGCAGATTGTTTCCCTGCATTTATGTTTAAATCCGTCTGTTCTACTGCTCGAAATTCTTTTTGCCAAAGCCAAATTTTCAGGCTGTAAGTTGAGTTATTGTGCTCAGATAACTGTCACTTTAGAGATATCTAATTTCATTGTGGGACTTTTATTTGTATACATCTACTGTTGATATGTTCATATACATATATCTATATATATATTTGGTGTGATATCTAATATTATCTAGAAATCTTGTGTGACGTAAAACAGTTCTTTATTTGGAGCAACATTTGAGAACACCTTGATTGAGGATTGGCAAATTTATGATCCTATTAGATTTTGAATTTTACCACGGTTTCAGTAGTTGAACTTATTAACTTTACCAGATTTTTGTGGCTAAGCAATCCAGTTTTACCGGGGTCAAATTTTCCGTTTTTATGGGTATAGCATCAAATTATCCTAGAGGTTGTAATGTTTTTCTAAGCCATAAATAAAGAACTGTTTGTTGCATGAATTCCTGTTACCAGCCTTCGAAAGCATACCATCTTATATATTGGAATCGTCTATGAGCTATAGTCTTAAATAAAGATCTCTTGTACAGTATAACAAATGTTTACTCTGTGTCCGTAGTTAATTCTGAATAAATTTATTAGAGGCAAAGTGATTTACCTCCATGATAAATTGTCTTAGCCAAATTGGCCTTTGACCTGTACTTAACTTAACCTCTTAGGTTAAATATAGACAAATTTTACAATAACAGTTAACATGTCATGAAAGGCTTAAAATTTGTGATCGTCTTGACTGCTTACGTGGGCAGGGCAGTCAATAATAATTATTGATTCTGGTGTAATATTATCCTGCAAGTTCTGGCATGTTTTGCGATGCTGATTAAAATAATTTTGAAAAAAATGGCATTTATCGTAATTTTTTTGCTTCTTAATAAATCCATCATTCCCAGTCTGTTGTTCTACTTAGCTCCACCCATCCAATCATCTGTCCACCCACCCGTACAAAGGCCTACATCCATCAATCCAGTCAAGTGCAACTATCCAGTCAAGTACCGCTCACCCAGTTATTAACCATTCGCATACAATCATTGATCCAATAATTAATGAGTCCGCCCACGTAACCACGTACCCATCAATCCATCAACACATCCATCTAACCGCTCGTCTATCCTGGGACTATTATTACTGGTCTATCCATCAACCCAGTGTTTTAGTTGTAAAAAAAACAATGGGGACCCTAAGTTTGACACAGCACCAAAAAAGTACACAAAAGCAGGTCAAATTCTAATGCTATTGATAAGTTGAACACGAAACAGCTTACGAATCGTGAATTAAAATGATCACACATTTAAAAAGGAGCCAGGATTTGACACACACACCCCAACAATAAAACTGGATCAACCCATTCATCAATCCCTATAGCCTACATTCACCCTTCAGACCGTTATAACTTACTAGTTTGATTTATCACATATAGGGCTGCTTGATGGGTAATACGGCATTAGCGGCCTAAAATGCGGGCATCTTTTAACGAGACTGACAATCAGCCTGCTCTAAACTGGTGGGTGTGTGAATATTGATTTCAATAAACAACTCATCGGGACAATGTAACGAGCCTCAAATTGCCCACTCCATTGCTGTGTAGCTTTTCGGCGAAATGCGCGAGTGACAGTTAGTCAAGTTAGCCTTTCAAGTAGGCTACTTGTAAAAGTCTAAGGCAGAAAAGTAGGCCTGTCTGTCTAAAAGATCTAGGCTAGTTGATGCGGGTAGCATTATGCTGACCTTAAGTTGGAAATCCCAAGCAAGGACCACCCCAGGCCATTCGCAACTCTACATTGTTCAGTCATACTCCGACTCAGAGACATAAACAATTTGTTATTTGTCATAAACTTTAAGGACATCAGTTTTTCTGACCAGAATGCACAAAATGTACAATCAGGAAGTCATTTTCACGCAATCAAAAACCGAATATTGTAGGCTACAGAAGGTTATTAATAGCGCTATATTAATTGTGAGATTTTGTCTGTAGTGTATACTTATATATATAGGCCTATAAGCCACAATTACGAGGCACTTAAGAAGGCGATTAAATTGCTAAGTTCTCTTTTATTTGCAATCGCCGATATCAGAATCAGACAACAGCGTATTTAACGACATTTTTCTTTCAAAAACGACTATTTTTCACTGATCCGATGTCATATTCGAAGCGCTTCATCTGTCGATATTGGTAGTTTCATTTAACGACACTGATAACAAAGATCATTAGCGTCGCCCTCCTCCTTCATACAGGCTCGGGACTGGCATTGACAGAATACGATCAGTGGCGGAGTAAACTCTGTCCATTATTGCCGAGGAGAATTCATTTTACTATGAGAGGCCATTCGAATGACGTCATTCTGACGCACGACCAAAGGTCAAGCATTGTTTACTTTAGGTTGACCCAATTTCGAGCGCCCGTCCAGGGCCTCTGCGGCATCTGCGGCGAAGTAGATTTCGACAATATGCTGCTAATACCACCTGGGATTAAAAGGTTGTGGAGTCCCTCGTGCATAAACGAGCAATTGATTGGAGTATTAAAACTGTTTGATTATCGAATGACGGGCTGGGCTTAGCCGATCAAACTGTGCAAATAATAAACAGTTGCCGGACAGCATACGTTGACCGAGTTTATAGACAGCGCAGTTGCCTTGTCGAAAACGCCCAATATAACATTTGGGCAATTATTAATAAAAAAAAACAATTACTGAGGTGCATTATGTGATCATCAGGATTTCAAAGTGTTATTAGAGATAGCGTTTTTGGGATGATTATAATAATAATTATTATTATAACAATAATGATAATAATAATAACAATTATTATTATTAGGAATTAAAATATATTCCTATCCTATCTTATCTCATCGTCATCATCATCATCATCATCATCATCATCATCATCATCATCATCATCATCATCATCATCATCATCATCATCATCATCATCATCATCATCATCATCATCATCATCATCATCATCATCATCATCATCATCATCATCATCATCATCATCATCATCATCATCATCATCATCATCATCATCATCATCATCATCATCATCATCATCATCATCATCATCATAGGTAGAGGTAGTAGTAGCCTAGTGCTAATGGTAGTAGTGTTAGTTGTGGTAGTGATAGCAGTAGTGGTGGTGGTATTAGTGGTGGTAGTAGTGGTATCACGCATTTATTGAGCGCCACTATCTTATGACCAAGCATCAATCGATGGCGCTGAGCAACAATGATAGAAAGACTTGCTCAAGGGCCCTACACGGTAACAGTCTCGGAGCCTCGAACCCGTGCTCTCCGCCTTACAAATCAGAGTTCTAACCATTCGGCTACTACATGTGTCCTGCATATGTATTGCATTATTTTAAACATGTTATAGAACCTCGTTGTTATTTCCCTGGGCTGGGTATCACTTTTGTAATCTGAAACTTTGAATTATAGGGATAAAAATTTCGATCTATATTTAGACTGTCCAGGGATTGGGTTGGTTTTCTTTAAGAATAGGATTTGGTCCTAAACTCCGCCTCCGTTGGGGGTATCTGGCCCTCTCCCAAAAGCCCCGCCCTTTAGAGGATTGGCGCCTACAGGTCCTGTTGTCCGACAATCCCTCAACTTTTTATGTAAGTCCCGGACTCTCTGGCTATAAAAAAGGTGGATATGTCATACATGTAGGCATAATGTTCACGGGTACGACGGCTACACGTACCCCCTTTTTATACATAGAAGAAACAATACCCATTGTTATTTTCTCAGACGAAGAGTGAAGGACTTAATTATTTTGATCCTTCAAGACTCAAAACAATTACCTTCATGATCTTCATCTTCTTTGTTATCATTACCATTGTAAGTTATATTGATATTGTTAATATTATTTCATTTATTATTGACACTATTGTTATTATTATTATTATTATTATTATTATTATTATTATTATTATTATTATTATTATTATTATTATTATTATTATTATTATTATTATTATTTATTATTATTATTATTATTATTATTATTATTATTATTATTATTATTATTATTTTATTATTTTTATTATTATTATTATTATTATTATTATTATTATTATTATTATTATTATTATTATTATTATTATTATTATTATTATTGTTATTAGGTGTGCCACAAAAACGTCGCCGTCATAATTATTTAACAGTCGAGAGGGGGAAACGATGCGGAAATTAACCCCCACTTTTAGACCAAAGTAGCGCCTCTGGCCTACGTCACTGATTTGAGTGGTATCTATAGAACTAAGGCTTTCTGGTTTCAATTGTGTCCGTGCTGTTTTTGGTCCCAATGTCTTTGAATGGTGCTGGGCTGAGTCGCAACATGATCCAGATAATTGGGTCCAGAGTTTAGCACGGAACGAGTGAAATTTGGCCTATTAAATGTCCCCCGATGGAATTCAGAGCGACGGATAATATACGGCACATCAGTTGCTTCATTGTTGAATGTTTTACTTTGATCCTATTGCCGAGACAGACAGACAGACGCACACACAGAGACACACAAAGACACACACAGACACATACAGAGACATACAGAGACAGACACACAAACAGACACACACACAGACACAGACACACACATACAGAGCCACAAACACACACACACAGACACACAGACATGCACAGACAGACACACGCACAGACAGACAGACACACAGACACAGATACACACACACCCACAGACACAGACACACACAGACATATGCACAGCCACACACACAGCCACAGACACACAGACACAGACAGGAAGACACACTGTCACACACAGACACAGACAGACACGCAGACACACACAGACAGGAAGACAGGACAGGACAGACACACAGACAGACACACAGACAGACACACAGAAAGACACACAGACAGACAGACATGGTCGGTATGTATGGATCGATAGAGACGGACTTTCAATGTGAGTGGGGTTTTTATCTGCGATGGTTTCATCGGCCATTCTCCTCTAATCGCTTTGTTGATATCAAACGACTTCTTGATCTTTGTCAACTAACCACAGACCGGTCCTCACCGCATGTCGTCCCTGCCCTGTCTTAACCACGACCCCCCCATCACCACACAGACCTTGTGACGACGAGCGTTCCATGCACGTGCCCCCAGCCAAAGACCCTGCCGCCACTTGGCACAGTCACACGCCCCCGCCGCCTTCACCATCGACCCCCATCCCTCCCCATCCCTCCCCATCCATCCATACAATCGCTGTAATAATCTTTCGAAAAGGATTCGTCGTCGCTGGCGGAAGTTGCCTTCCATAAGCATACATCTTCCGCTATTATCGCCCACCTGTGCGGATACGAGATGCCGACCGTAAAGCCGTGTTAGTCTGTATATAATATATATAATATAGACTAGTATATATATAAGTCAATGTAGACTAAAATATATATATTTGTCTATATATATATTCTTCTAATATATATATTCTTCTTATATATAATTATATATTAGTCTATATATATATTCTTCTAATATATATTCTTCTTAGATATATTTATATATATAAAATTTTTAGTATATATATATATATATTCTTCTAATATATATATATATATTCTTATATACATATAATTCTAACATATGGTATATATATATATGCTGTCGTTTATATAATTATAGAACAGCCATCATCGCCTGTGTACAGGGCCTGTAGTCTCAACGGCTGTCATTGCTGCCACTGCTGCCTATGCAAAATCCTCTGTCTGCAACTAAGATAATTATGTACGTCAAATGGCGCATCGCTCATTGATATCGAGCACGCTGTTGCAGCCGCCGTATAATATATCGTCCATGGATGCCAAACATATGGTAGAATTTAGCCATGTTTTACTGGAGATGTCAACCATATGGTAGAATTTAGCCATGTTTTACTGGAGATGTCAACCATATGGTAGAATTTAGCCATGTTTTACTGGAGATGTCAGCCAAATGGTAGAATTTAGCCATGTTTTACTGGAGATGTCAACCATATGGTAGAATTTAGCCATGTTTTACTGGAGATGTCACCATATGGTAGAATTTAGCCATGTTTTATTGGAGATGTCAGCCAAATGGTAGAATTTAGCCATGTTTTACTGGAGATGTCAACCATATGGTAGAATTTAGCCATACGGCACTGGAGATGTCAACCAAATGGTAGAATTTAGCCATACGGTACTGGAGATGTCAACCATATGGTAGAATTTAGCCATACGGCACTGGAGATGTCAACCAAATGGTAGAATTTAGCCATACGGTACTGGAGATGTCAACCATATGGTAGAATTTAGCCATACGGTACTGGAGATGTCAACCATATGGTAGAATTTAGCCATACGGTACTAGAGATGTCAACCATGTGGTAGAATTTAGCCATACGGTACTGGAGATGTCAACCATATGGTAGAATTTAGCCATACGGTACTAGAGATGTCAACCATGTGGTAGAATTTAGCCATATGGCACAGGAGATGTCAACCATATTGTAGAATTTAGCCATACGGCACTGAAGATGTCAGCCATATGGTAGAATTTAGCCATGCGGCACTGAAGATGTCAACCATATGGTAGAATTTAGCCATATGGTACTGGAGATGTCAGCCATATGGTAGAATTTAGCCATACGATTCTGAAAATGACAACCATCTGGTAGAATTTAGCCAAGTGGTACTGGAGTTGTCAAACATATGGTAGAATTTAGCCATACGGCACTAGAGATGTCAACCATACGGTAGAATTAAACCATATTTTAATGTAGATCAATACTAGATATAGTTCAACCAGCATGGTTCCTGTGCACCAACCACATGGTAGAATTAAGCCATATGGTATTGGAGATCTGTGCTTTATAGTTGCCAACCACCATATGGTATAGAGTACGCTAGCCGCGCTGCAAGAGATATCTCTATTGTGTAGTAGCAGCCGGTCATAGATTATAGTGTTTCACGGATGTCTAACATGTGTTTAGAATTCGACCGTTTACAGCGTAGACTTTAGCAGCCAGCTGTTACTCTTTAACTTTATGAACCAGAAAGCTACTGCGACCTATTACTGAAGCATTTTATATCCTCGCACATGTGGTATAAGCTTATGTATATATTCATATGTATATGTGGTTATATGGTTAGTATTTACATCCGCACACATGTATACACGCGGGCGAGTGCGCACGCGTATAAAAAATATGATATTATCAGCAGGACAAACGATAGGATTTTGCAGCGGAGACAAAGTGGAGCAGAAATGAGGCCATGTATTGTAATTATAAGAACCCGTCTGACTGACTGACTGACTGACTGACTGATTGACTGGCTGACTGACTGACTGACTGACTGACTGACTGACTGACTGACTGACTGGCTGGCTGGCTGACTGACTGACTGACTGACTGACTGACTGACTGACTGACTGACTGACTGACTGATTGACTGGCTGACTGACTGACTGACTGACTGACTGATTGACTGGCTGACTGACTGACTGACTGACTGACTGACTTGCTGTATGTCTATCTGCACGTGTTTGTCTGTCCGTCTGTTTGTCTGTTTGTCTGCCTGTCTGCTTGTCTGTATGTTTGTCTGTTTGTCCGTCCGACTGTCTGTCTGACTCTATCCATCTGTGTGTCTACCTGTCTGTCTATATGTCTGCCTGTCTGTCCTTCCGTCTGTTTGTCCTTCTGTCTGTCCGTCTTTCTGTCTGTCCTTCCGTCCGTCCGTCCGTCCGTCCGTCCTTCCGTCCGTCCGTCCGTCTGTCTGTCTGTCCGTCCGTCCGTCCTTCCGTCCGTTCGTCCGTCCGTCCATCCATCCGTCCGTCCGTCCGTCCGTCCGTCCGTCCGTCCTTCCGTCCGTCCGTCCGTTCGTCCGTCCGTCCGTCCGTCCTTCCGTCCGTTCGTCCGTCCGTCCGTCCGTCCGTCCTTCCGTCCGTTCGTCCTTCCGTCCGTCCGTCCGTCCGTCCGTCTGTCTGTCTGTCTGTAGGCATGAAGACACGTGCCTAGGATCGATCTGACCTTTGTATCAACCGGTCAACTGATTGATCTCTAAACAAATCGATTGGCAAGGCATAAATCAGTCAATCGATCTCGTGAACGTGCACGGCGATAGTCTGGCGGTTAGCGGTACGACTGCCAACCGAACGGTTGGGGGTTCAAACCCGCCTTAACAGCGATTTATTCACGATCCTCATTGACGTGACGAGAGCCATATATTACAGCAGTGATATCTGTGGCTTGTGTCTCTGCGACCGTTTGAAGTAAGTTACCTCGATGTCGGATGGATTCCGATTTCTCTTGACCGAGAATTGCTTTGATTTATAATCTCTTCGCTAGAATTCATTAGGTTGTTATCTAGCGATGGCCTTCTAAGATCACGATATACACACACCAACTCCGTATGTTATATAATGCAAACATACAAAGCGTAAGTACGTACGTGTGACTGTATGTGTATACTATACTTATTGTATAGATGTATGTATAATGTATGTATGTATGTATGTATGTATGTATGTATGTGTGTATGTATGTATGTGTGTGTGCGCGTGTGTGTGTGCGTGTGCGCGTGCGTGCGTGTGTGTCAGTGTGTGTGTGTGTGTGTCAGTGTGTGGGTGTGTGCGTGGGTGTGGGTGTGGGTGTGTGTGTGGGTGGATGGGTTGGTGGGTGTGTTGGCGTGTGTGTGGGTGTGTGTGTGTTGGTGTGTGTGGGGGGGGTGTAAGTATAAGTGTAAATGTAAGTATGATTCTGAATGTATGATTCTGGGTGTTTTGGCGCCTGTTTATAGAGCCTTACAAATGCGTCTGAAAACGCATTAACTTAGAAATCTTATCTCTGCCACACTTCACACTTTGTAAATTGTTAATGTCAATTCGAGTGAACAGCGGTCCAATTGAAACAAAACTGGAAATTTATGAATGCCTCACTACCTGATTTCTAAAGAAAACCTTGATTCATTACAGATTTACTACCCTTGGTATACATAGCTTTCATTGGACGAATATATTACCATGAGCCTAATAAATAAGCAGGCCTTTAATTTAGGCCTAAGATCGTCTATAATATATATGCCAATATGTATACGACTAAGGCTATTTGTATATATATGTATGTGTATATATATATATATATATTTGCAAATAGTCTTATACCTAAATTGAAAGGCCCAGTTATTTTTAAGATTCATATATTAGTTCAATTGATTAATAGAGCTACCAGGAAAACTGTTGTAATTTACAGCTTTGAGTACATACATACACACACACACAAGCAGAGGTATATACATGCGCACACCTACACATCCATCCACCCACACACACACACACATGTATATAAATAGACCTATATATTGGACTAATTTAATGGCATAGGCCTCACTTGAATGTAGGCATTGACGTCATCAAGCACGATATATAAATAATGTACATGCATGTAACACATTGTTTGTATACATGTATTTATGTATGCTTTGTCAAATATAATAGCATATATATATAAATGGAAGCTTTAGTAAATACACACACACACACACACATATATATATATATATATATATATCGTGGGGCGCGGTGGTGTAGGGGTATGTTCGGTGCCTTGCAGCCGGAGGGTTGCGGGTTCGAATCCACCTCAAGGGGATAGGTTTGGTGCCTTGCAGCCGGAGGGTTGCGGGTTCGAATCTACCTCAAGCCGCCGCGTAGGGACCCTGGGCAAGTCCTTCACTCGCAATTGCTCATGCGCTTCGGCGTGAAACTCCGATTCAGTGTCCGCGCTGTAGTCGGGAGCGCCTCTGAGTAGAAATCTTGAAGGGGCGCTATATAAATATCTGAAATGAATAAATGAATGAATGAATGAATATATATATATATATATATATATTTACTAAAGCTTCCATTTCAAAGGCGAAGCATTGTAACGATACAAGCTTTGAATAATTTCAATACAGCTTCTTCTCGTACAAAGTACAGTAGACACATCTGCTCATCGGAGTATTTCGTGAATTATTCTGAATGGCTCATAATAAGTTCTGATAGCCCTGTATTAAACCATCCACAAATAGCTTATGACGCAAATACATGTGAGTAGACCTACTTGAAAACATTTAATAAACACGCATAGAATAGAAGGATAGAAGAAGTAGAGCAGTCCCTTAAGCCTTAAGCTATAGCCCTAGGCAGCCATGTGTATGAAGTGTTAGCGACTTCATTTTCTTAGCCTCGGTATATGAGGATGCATGGGTGGCCAGTTCACTACCTCGCAGTCTCATCTTTACACAGACGGTGTACGGTCAGACACCGTCAGTGTACTCATTATAGATGAGTTGACTACAAGGCTGCAGATGGAACAGAAAACCTGAACCAAATTTCTGCCCTGGCGGAGATTTGACAGTCAAGCACGCTAACCAGTACACTATCGACATTTAAGTGTAAAATGTAATGTACACATTTTTATATAGCGGCCGTATACGTGGCCTCGACCCTGCTTATTTTCAATGCATTGATCGGGTGAGAGTATTCACCACTGCTGCCTATTTGAATGGGTGCCACGTCTTTTAAGGTCGCCGTGTACGGAGTAAATCTCGGGCTAGCAAGTACGGACCGTGCTAGCCCGAGATTTAAATCTATGAAATAAGTCACCATTGGGAGGCGAACCGAGATCATCACCAACGGAAGTGAAAAGAACGTGCGCATTTACCAGTTCAGCTAACCGGGCCTGTATTTACAGGGTGGCTAAAAAGTCCCACGGTCGGACTAAATGCAATTTCTCCACAACCGATAGAGATTTTTCTCCCAAAATTTCAGGATTTACTGCGAAAAAAATATTTTCCAACAATCCATACAAATTTCAGTGAAACATTTTAATTGCTTCCAGAAATAACAGATGTTTAAATATTCTATTCTGTACTTTCAAAATTATGCAGAAAAATGGACAGTCGCCTGTAATTTTCAATGTCAAATAACATCATCTTTCATTACGAAGTCAGAAATCTGTTAAACGGTTTATCTCAAAGCATGCTCGAAGTGTCCACAACCAGCGTTCACGCAAACTCGAAGTCTTTGTGAGGCTCAGTATGGTCTTGTTGCGGTGGGACATTATTTTTGAGCCACCCTGTATTACGTTCTTTCATAGCGACCGTAAGGCCTAAATCCTACAATTTTTTCAGTGAATTGATGGGGTTAGAACTTACTAAGAACTTTCACCACCCAGCACTGCCCGCTTGAGTGGGTATACCAATACCTTCATAGCAGGCACGTAGCGAGACTTCAATTCAAGAGGAGGCAACTTCACAGACCATTGGCAAAATCCTGGTCATTGGGGTCATTAGTCAATCGAAGTTCCAGTAGCCTATATTGCCTCCTCGTGCCTCAATGTAGCTACGCCTATGCTTCATAGATGTCCAGAAGTCCCGTTCGGTTTTAAAGGCACCTCGGCGTGTTAAGAAATTGAATGATTTGTCGGTGATTGACATTTGTCAACAGGTGACTGTTGAAAACGTACAGGCCTCAATTTTAAAACTGTCCCTATAGGTAAAACCTGTGGATCGGATGAGTTGTGTGCTGAACATTGGTAGGCCTATATGCCCATCCCTGCCTGACAACTGCACTTGTGCAGCTGTTTAAGCTGCTTATTACCCACCGCTATACGTGCCGCCAGCGTTTGGTCACGGCATTATTATTCCCGTAGTTAAGGATAAATTTCAGAATCTAAACTACGTAGACGATTACCGTGCCATCACCCTTATTCCCGTCATTACGAAAGTGTTTGAAAATGTACTTCTTCTGACCTGTGACAAGTTTCTTAGTATTGATGAAGTAGATTCTGTAAAGCAGACGATTAGAAATAGACATGCAAAGGTCAAGCATGTTTTGCAGCCCATTAACAGATGGACATATTGAATTAACAACATGTCGTCCTCGTTGAGCAGGAAGCCAATAAATAACGAATTGGTGTGACATCCTATATCAATCTGCTTCTTCTGATTTGTAGCCAGTTTCGTAGTACTGATGAATTGCAGTTTGGTTTTAAAAGTGGGATTGGTTGTACCGAGGCTATATTTGCTCTAAAGACATCCATCCGTCAAGCATTTTACCAATAAGGGTAGTTCTGTATTCATGGATTCTTTGGATATTAGAAAAGCTTTTGACAGTGTTGTATTACTGTTGGACTCACTGTTGCAAGCGGTATGCCACCCGCTATAGTATCTATCTTAGAAAACTGGTAGCGTAAACTACTGGCTAAGGAGCGTTGGGGCAGTTGCTTTTCGTACTGCTTCTCAGTTTCATTTGGTGTGAGACAGGGAAGTGTTTTATCGTCCTTCCTCTTCAACATGGGAATAGTCATTAATTTGTTTGTCGTGCGACTGTGTCAATTTGATATAGGATGTCACATAAATCCGCAATTTATTGGATGCCTGCTCTACTAGGACGACAAGTTGTTAATATGCCTCTCTGTTAATGGGCTGCAAATCATGCTTGACCTTTACATGTCTATTTCAAATGATTTGTCTCTGCAGTTCAATCCTTCCAAGTCTAATTGCATTGCTGTAGGTAAATCACCTCTACTCGCAATTACTCCCATGACTCACGTATCGATTTCTTTGGTGCAATCAATAGAATAACTGGTTGTGGACAGTGCATATTTTAACGGATTTGGACTACTGGGACAAGGTCTGCTACACTACTTTCAATGTTATTGGAAACTAACATTGAAAGTAGAGTATTACCTGGGAAAATCACCAAAACTACTGGGACAAATCTTAAAACAACTGGGGCAAATCCAAAAACTGCTGGGACATTTGTCCCAGTAGTTACACAGTTAAAATATGCACTGGGTTGTGGTGATTAACCATAGTAAATTTTAACACGCACCGGTGAGACGATCTTTAGCGCCCCTCCAAGATAACCTACTCAGAGGCGCTCCCAGCCCAACTCCAGTTATCATAATTTACTGTAACACAGTGTTGCTAAAGGAATGATTGGATTAGATTAGATTACATTAGATTAGATTAGATTGTATAGCAACACGTTAGAATGATTGTATGCCTAACTTGCACAAGATAACACAGGCGTATAGTATAGTTACTGTTGCGAAGGTAGCACAATGGGCTTCAAGAAATCATTTCATCCGTAGGCCTATAGTTGCAGCGTTGACGAGTCTGACAGCATGTTATTTTGACTTGCACTTACAATCTATAGAGTCTCGGTTCATGTACGGCTTAGCAAAAAACAGAAATCTGATGTGATGGTATTTGAATGAGTTGTTGTTAAAAACAGTCTTCTGTTGAGGCGTCGTACAAAATACTTTCTAAACATAGCTGTTTACTTACTTAGACCAGAGGTCACCAACCTCGGTGAGGAGCCGCATTGCCAAGTTTGGCAACTTTTGGGAGCCGCCATCGTATAGGAGCACAACAAATACTAGCGGCTAATGCACAACATTATCCGCTAGCGTTAATCATAGAATATAAAAATCATTATATTATATATATAAGGAAATAAACAATTCAGCGTTAATCAATATATAATATCTAAGAAACTAATACAATTCGTAGACTTACTCATTTATTTGTCTTTATATCGTTGTTACGAACTAGTAACTTACTAGTAACTTATTAGACTTTCTTATTTCTTTGGGCTGTCACACTGAGAGCGTCTGTGTATAGCTAGTACTGTGAGAGGCGCTTTACAAATTCTCAGATACGAAACGATCCTACAGTGAGAAACCTGGTTTTGCATGTTGCAAACTAAAAATGTAAATCGTGATTCATAGCTAGAGATGGAAGTTCTTAGTTTATATAGCGCAATGTTTTTCGTCACATAGAAAATGTCATTTTCTGGAAGGCTCTGGAGAGCCGCCACAGAACTTCTCGAGAGCCGCATTGGTTCCCAAATCCGTGGTACTTCGAACTGGCTCCCAAATCCGTTATTACCTCCACTACTTGCGGCTCGCGAGCCGTGGGTTTGTGACAACTGACTTAGACGAAAACACGGCAGAGCGTTGCGGTAAATGACTCATGATTAAATTTCCTCTCAGGGTTCGAACCTGTGTTATTCACAGCCAATGGCTTAGATTCCAAATAAGAACGAGAAAGCCACGGGTATGGAGGTCTTTTGTTTTGAGTGTGTCTGACAGTTAAGAGGAGTGGAGGAGGAGGAGGAGGAGGAGAAGGAGGAGTGAAGGAGGAGGGGAGGAGGAGGAGGAGAAGGAGGAGAAGGAGAAGGAGAAGGAGAAGGAGAAGGAGAAGGAGGAGAAGGAGAAGGAGAAGGAGAAGGAGAAGGAGAAGGAGAAGGAGAAGGAGAAGGAGAAGGAGAAGGAGAGAAGGAGAAGGAGAGAAGGAGAAGGAGGGAGAAGGAGAAGGAGAAGGAGAAGGAGAAGGAGAAGGAGAAGGAGAAGGAGAAGGAGAAGGAGGAGAGGAGAAGGAGGGAGAAAGAGGAGGAAGAGGAGAAGGAGGAGAAGGAGAAGGAGGGAGGGAGAAGGAGAAGGAGAAGGAGAAGGAGGAGGAGGAGAAGGAGAAGGAGAAGGAAGAGGAGGAATTTGATGAGGAGGAAGTAGAAGAATTGGAGGGAGGAGAATGAGGAATTGGAGGAGGCGGAGGAAGAGCAGGAGGAGAAAGAGAAGGAGGGGCAGGAGGAGATAGAAGGAAGAGGCGGAGGAGGAGAATTAAAGGAAGGGAATATAATTAGGGGAGGAAGAGGTGGAGGAGGAGGAGGAGGAGGAGGAGGAGGAGGAGGAGGAAGAAGAACTGGAAGAAGGGCAGACAGGTAGGGAACGAAGAGGCGAAGGACGAATTGGAGGAGGAGGAGGAGGAGCAGAGTGTGTGAGGGTTTTGCTGCGCAGATAATTCCGTGTTCCCCGTCGCATAAATGAAGACAATCTGCCAACCGTAACAATGCAGCATGGCTCCATCGAACTCGTCAGTCTAGCGACGAAATGGTAAGGATTGCCTCCTCCCTCATCCGCCTCTTCCTTTTCATCTTCCTCCTCTTCCTCCTCCTCCTCCTTCTCATCCTCTCCTGTTGCTCTTCTCGTTCCTCTCTTCCTCTCTTCTCCTCATGGTCCACCACATTGGCACCTCGAATTATTTTTTCTTTTCCGCCTCTTACCATCTCCTCGCGTGCCTTCTTCTCCAATTCCTCCTCCTCCTCCTCCTCCTTTTCCTCCTCTCATTATCATCATGATCATGTCCCTACTCCTTCAACACGGTTTCCACTTCTCACCGCCACCACCATCACCATCATCACCATCACCATCATCACCAGCACCATCATCATCATCGTCATCATCACCATCATCGTCCTCGTCATCATCTACATCACCACCCCCACAATCATCATCATAATCGTCGTCATCATCATCACCACCATCATCGACATCACCATCATAATCCGCACCATCATCATCGTCATCATCATCCCCCAACATCATCATCGTCATCATCATCGTCATTATCATTATCCTTTGAGCTGCGCTCGGTCGTCGTTCATTAATCTCGGCGGCTCAAATTAGACCAAAAACATCAGCCACCGGCGCGGATAAGGCGAGCATCACGTTCACCACTCTCTCTCCTGCCGCTGTATCAGCCTCAGCCTCATCCCCTCCTCTCACACACACCAACCGTCAGCTTTTAATGGCGATGATCATGCCGCGTAAATCGGGCGGATTTAGACAAATCTATCGCTGGCTGATCCAGCGATTCCTCGGCTTACTACTAAGGATTGAATGTCCCTGATACATGTTGCTCAGAGGAGGGGAGGGTGGGGTTAAGAGAGGGTCACGCTGGATCTAAAAGAGGCGCATCTTTGATGGACGAGAATTTCAGCAGCTGCTCTGAAGAATTGGAGACGATGCAAATGGATCGGGACCTCAAATACTGTGTTTTCTGACATAGTGTGATGACACAAACTGGGCAGTGCAGTTGACGTTATTGATATTATTGATATTATTGATATTATTGATATTATTATTATTATTATTATTATTATTATTATTATTATTATTATTATTATTATTATTATTATTATTATTATTATTATTATTATTATTATTATTATTATTATTATTATTATTATTATTATTATTATTATTATTACAATCAGGGACTGGAGAAGGAAGAGGAGACTCGAGGGAGAGAGGATGATATTGGCCCAGAGGTGCTGGGAGAGGAGGTAAGAGCGGCCATAAAGGAACTGAAAAACAACAAAGCAGAGGGAATAGACAACATACCAGCAGAGATGCTCAAAAGTCTGGAGGATGGTGCCATGAAAGAACTAATAAGGATATGCCAAGATATATACACAACGGGAGAATGGCCAGAGGACTTCCTGCAATCCATAATAATACCATTATAAACCAAATGCAACAGCATGCGAGGATTACAGGACCATTAGCCTCCTCACCCATGCGTCAAAAGTCATGATAAGAATACTAGCAAAGAGAGTGCAAGCAAAGACAGAGGCAATTGAGGGGCTGGGAGATGATCAATTTGGTTTTAGAAAGGCATGGGAACTAGGGATGCGATCGGAACACTAAGAGTACTAACAGAGAGGAGCTGCCAGAATGGTCAGGATGTATATATATGCTTTGTGGATTATGAAAAAGCATTTGATAGAGTTGACTGGAGAAGGCTACTACATGCATTGAGGCGGATGGGAATAGATTGGAGAGACAGAAGATTAATAGGAAACTTATACATGGGACAAAAGATGCGAATAAGAATAGATGGAGAGTACTCGGAACCAGGAAACGTTGGAAGAGGTGTGAGACAAGGATGTCCACTGTCACCATTACTATTTAACATCTATATAGAAGAGCTTGTCAGAGAGGCAGTAGAGGAGATGGAGGAGGGGATAAAGGTTGGTGGAAAATGGATAAAGGCATTAAGGTTTGCAGATGATCAGGCAATGTTGGCGAGAAACCAGAAAGGACTGCAAGCAATGATGGATAGGCTAAACACAACATCAACCGAATACGGGATGAAGATTAACATCAAAAAGACAAAGGTATTGAAGATAAGTAAAGGAAAGGAAACTGTAGTCAGAATACACATTGGAGGAAAACAGATAGAGCAAGTCAAAGAATTCTGCTACCTAGGGAGTATGATTACGACAGATGCCAAATGCCACAGAGAAATTAAAAGAAGGATAGCAATAGGAAAGGAGGCATTCTCAAACAGAAGAGAATTACTGAGAGGAAAACTAAACAGGAATCTAAAGATAAGAATGATAAAGACACTAGTATGGAGCGTGGTGCTGTATGGATCGGAGACATGGACAATGAGAAAAGCGGATATAAAAAGACTGGAAGCTTTCGAAATGTGGACATGGAGAAGAATGGAAAAAATCAGCTGGACAGAACATATAACAAATGAAGAAGTGTTGGGAATAATTGGAGAAGAAAGAGTCCTTATACGCACAATAAGAGACAGGCAAAGGAAATGGATCGGACACACGCTGAGAGGAGACTCACTACTAAGAACGGTCATCGAAGGAAAAATGAAGGGGAGGAAGACAAGAGGAAGACCAAGACAGATGATGCTGGATTGGATGATGACAAACGGCTACAGGAAACTGAAAGAAGAGGCCCAACAACGAGAGAAGTGGCGACGTCGGACATTTGAACCTGCCTAACAGGCAGAGAACCACAAGAAGAGAGAAGAAGATTATTATTATTATTATTATTATTATTATTATTATTATTATTATTATTATTATTATTATTATTATTATTATTATTATTATTATTGCGACCACGGACTGGAAAGTGAAAGGACGAGGGAGACAGAGATAAAGAAAGAGAGAGAAAGAGAAAGAAAGAGACAGACAGAGACAGAATCACAGAGACAGAGACAGAGACAGAGATAATGAAAGAGATAGTGAAAGAGCGAGGAAGACATGCAGAGAAGAAAAAATAAGAGTGAAAGTGAAAGGGAATGCAGAGATAGAAGTCGACTAGTAGAGGGTACGCCGTCAGAACGGCCCAGGACAAATCGGCCCCGACAAAACGGCCCCGACAAATGGGCCCCGACAAAACGGCCCCGACAAAACGGCCCACGTCAAAATAGCCTCGACAAAACAGCCCCGTCATATCGGCCCCCGTCATAACGGCCCCCGTCATATCGACCCCCGTCATATCGGCCCCCGTCAAATCGGCCCCAGTCACATCGGCCCCTCACAAATAACCCAAGTCCCAAGTACTTTTAAGTTGGATTGATGAAAAGTAATTATTTGCTTAAATGGAAGCTGGATTGATGACAGTTATCATGGACACTGGTAGGCTGCCTATTTGCCAACAAAAAGTGCGGCATCGAAAACATAAAACTACTTTGGCAACGTAAACTACGGTTTTACCGTTGGATTGATTAAAAGAATTATTTTCTTTTGCGTAAATAGAAGTTGGATTGATGAAAGGAATTCTTTTCTATTGCGTAATTGGAAAGTGGATTGATCAAACTAATTTTTGCGTTAAAATTGAATTTGGATTGCTGAAAAGAATTTTGGTGTTAAAATGGAAGTTGGATTTATGAAAAATAATTCGTTGCGTAGGCCTAAATAGAAGTTGGATTTATGATAGTTGTCATTGAAAACATTTAAATAATTAAATATGCCAAGACAGTTAGCATTGTCCAGCTGAACCGTTGCTTGAGGCCTCATTTCAACATAGTTTGTCAGCGTAAGCTTAAAATTAGGCCTACTTGGAACATTGGATATTTTGTATGGGGCCGATATGACTGTGGCCGATATGACTGGGCCGATATGACTGGGGCCAATATGACTGGAGCCGATATGACTGGGGCCGATATGACTGTAGCCGATATGACGGGGGCCGATATGACGGGGGCCGATATGACTGGAGCCGATATGACGGGGGCCATGATTTGACGAGGCAGTTGCTCCTCTTGCTTTTGTCGATACTGGAACTTCTATTGAATTTGACCAATGACCCCAATAACCAGAATGTTGCCAATAGTCTGTGGTTGCCTCCTCTTGAATTTAAGTCTGGCTACGCTCCTGGTCGGGGCCCATTTGTCGGGGCCGTTTTGTCGGGGCCGATTTGTCCTGGGCCGTTATGACGGGTCACCCTAGTAGAGAGACTGGCGTGGATTCCAGGCGAATGCATTATCCACGTCAGCAGGAGAAGGTGGTTTCCGCCTGTGAGAGGACCAGTCACCGCTGTTTGCTCAGCTCGAGCAAACATTTTCAGACGGTGACAACAGACTCGCACAATAGAACAATTGACTCGTGGCCTTCGTCCTCCAATTATATCGATAGGCGGAAGTCGAGCTGAATGCGTTTGCAGCGGACAACAGAACTTAGAACTGAAACAATGAAAAGGAAACAATGAAACAATGAAACAATGAAACAATAATTTCTCTCTTCAGATTCCCTTCTTCTCGAAATTCCGAGGTCGACGACACATCGATGACTCAATACAGAGATGACCAGGTGCCAGACAATTGATTACTGGCAGGATGACGAATTCCCCGATTGTACTAAACCTCTGATGCTATAAATTACAGATTCATCATCGTAATCGTAAACTCTAGGGCACCCGCTTATTCACGAATCACGAGTGCTGCGTTGTTAATGTGCGACATAATGACGATGATTTTAATGATGATGATGATGATGATGATGATGATGATGATGATGATGATGATGATGATGATGATGATGATGATGATGATGATGATGATGATGATGATGATGATGATGATGACGATGACGATGATGATGATGATGATGATGATGATGATGATGATGATGATGATGATGATGATGATGATGATGATTACAATGAAGATGATAATGAAAAATAATGATGATCATGATGATGACGACGACGACGATGATGACGACGACGACGACGACGATGATGATGATCATAATAATGATAATAACAATGAAGATGATGATGCTCTGTAATAATATTGTTTTGAGTCTTGTTTACAAACTGGGTCAACTCAACCGAGTCGGGTGGGGGCGCTCGCTCTATCCGTGACGTCAGAGAACGATCGCAGTTCAGAAGGTCAGACTACAACAGCATATTAATCATCAGTTTACAAACGCCCAGACATTCGACAATAATTTGCAGTGATCGCTATCGTAAGCATGCATTCACACATACGTCCATACAATCATACATGCATAAAAGTACGGACATACATACACACATGGATACATACATGTGCCACAAAGCCGACACTCGACTTTTTCTGCTGTCCTGGGAAACCCTGGGCATGTTCTGCATGGGTTACTGCCACCAAAAAGAAAAACAGTACTCTATGCCCTTATAGGCCGCGAGTGCATGACCGAATATTGTCCAAAGTTGACAGCATTATGAGGAAGACTTTTGGTTAGGATGTTGTACCTGTGTACACTGTTATCTTTATAGGCCTACATGTATGTGCACCAGAGTCAGCTGGTTAAATAAACAATATATTTACTTACTTATACATGTCGTAATCAAACATGAGCACATCCATAAGATATGCATGCTCAAATGAAGGCCTTCTTCCGAAAAAATAACAATGGGTATGAAAAATGAAGGGTACTTTATACCCTCAAGTCCAAAGTGGGGGTACAACGGGTAACCCTTTTACCTCCAAAATTACGCTTTTGTTTGCATCCGTTACATCGGAGGCCTCTGCTGTAGGTCTATTTGAACGTTTTGTGTTCAGTTGGCCAGGAATATATTTCGCCAATGTTGAGCAGCACGCGTCGAAAGCATTCGATATCTTTGGCTCAATAATTCTTGTTAAAACCAAGGTCAATTTCAATTGTTTAATAATTTATCTATTTGTCAGTCTCTGTCTCTGTCTCTGTCTGTCTCTGTCTCTCCGTCCGTCCGTCCGACCGTCCGTCTGTCTGTCTGTATGTCTGTCTGTATGCCTCTCGGTTTTTCTGTCTGTCTCCGTCTCTCTATTTCTCTGTCTCTCTATGTGTCTCTCTGCCCGTCCGTCTGTCTCTCTGTCTTCATATCTGTCTGTCTGCCTGTCTGTCTGTCTGTCTGTCTCTGTCTGTCTGTCTGTCTGTCCGTCTTCTCTCTGTCTGTCTGTCTGTCTCTCTGTCTCTGTCTGTCTCTCCCTCTCTGCCCTCCCTCTCTTCGCGTCTCTCTCTTTGATTCTCTGAAGTGAACGTCCAATTTTTTCATCGAGGTTCTCTGAACAGCGCTTAATAGCTTAACGTTTTCGCGCTGTGGGTCTCTCTCTACGTCAAGACAATGCAAACAGCAAGCCATAAAACATTATTAATGGGTCTGCGTTAAGTGACCCGACCTTTCAAGATCGCCACTCGGGCTGATAACGCGCGCCGTTTCTTGTTTATTTGTTTATTGACGACACAAGCGGTTGAATCAAACAGGTGTTCAAGTCCTTAAGTATTATGCGCTGCTTGGCCCAGCGTTGTTTACAAACTGAGTCAACTCGACCGTGTCGGATCGAAGCTATCACTTCAGCTGTGACGTAGGAGAATGATCGCTGTTTAAAGATCAGAATACTTCGGCAAAATATTATTATTCATAAGTTTTCAAACGTCCAGACATTCGAAAATAATATCCTGTGGTCGTCGTCACTAAACATGCATGCACACATGTACAAACATGCATACATGCATACAGGGCCTAGGAGGGGCCAATAAAGGGCCTCAGAATTTCGGAATTACGGAGTTATTTATTGAAATGGGGAATTACGAAGGAGTTATTAATTTAAATGTAGCGCTATACAAATTCTCTGCGGAACTAATTAAGAGCATGAAGTTTGATGAAATAATTAAAAGAGTAAAGAAGCGGCTTTGAAGTTTGAATTATCAGAAACCTTCATAAAATGCACGTTTTCAATAAGATTCTTTCAACACTCTCAGACATTCGAAAAATTTTTATGGCATTCATTCTATGAGTGACGATCAGTTGAAAGAGGCAGCTACGAGATATACTTTAAGCCGCTTAGAAGACATATCACCTGAGCTCGTCGAAGAAATGATTTTTCTCAAAGAAATATACAAAATTAATTTCAAGCATGCATACATACATACATGCTTACATACGTACCCATATATACAAACATACATAAAAATACCTATCTATATACCTACATATGCATACATAGCCTACATATATAAAAATACCTGCATACCTACATAAATACGTACATAAAACACATACATGCAAATACATATACAGGCATAAAAAAATACATACATACATACATACATACATTCATACATACATGATGCATACATCACTCATACATAAAATACATACATACATAGTAAATAAATATATGCAAACACACATTCATACAGCATGTGTCGTGTTACGGTGCTGTAGAAATTGTCGTAGTCATTCATTCATACATACATACATACATAGATGCATGCAGAAAAGATATTATTATTATTATTATTAGAATGCATGTATACATATACAAATATATATACAAGCATACCTACAGTCACACATAGATACATGCCTACATATTTCAATATTACAGTCATGCAAAATTACAGGATTACATCATTACAGTACTGCACCATCGTGCTACATCGCATTACAGCGTAACACCGTATACGAGAAAGGTTCTCACGGATAGTGCATGTTGCGACACATGACACCTCTACTGAAAGACAGGATAAAGACGTGGGCTGAAAACACTGTATAATTGGTCGTCAATATTTTCCGATCGGTAGCTCGGCCATTCCAGATCCGCCTGCCATTCCATAATAACAGACCGGGAATGCGTTGGCGGTTTTCGATCGGAGGCGTAAATCTTGGACGGAACGATGGGAAAGGACAAACGAATGGAAAAGTCAGCTCAACGCCTCCTACACCTTATTGCGGCAGTAATAAGCGCCTTATTTATATATCGATCAGAAGGCGAAGTCAGTCTGATGCATGGATCGACTGTGCTGCTACTGTTCCTTCGAATCGATTGGTTTGTCTCTGATTCTGTCTCTGTCTGTCTGTCTGTCTGTCTGTCTGTCTGTCTGTCTGTCTGTCTGTCTGTATATCTGTATCTGTCTCTGTCTCGGTCTCTGTGTTTCTGTCTCTGTTTCTGTCTGTCTCTCTCTATGTCTGTCTGTCTCTCTCTGTCTGTCTCTGTCTCTGTCTCTCTCTGTCTCTCTCTGTCTGTATGTCTGTCTCTCTCTCTCTCTGTCTGTCTGTCTCTGTCTGTCTGTCTCTGTCTCTGTATCTCTCTCTGTCTCTCTCTGTCTCTCTCTCTGTCTCTCTCTGTCTCTCTCTGTCTGTCTGTCTGTCTGTCTGTCTGTCTGTGTCTGTCTCTCTCTCCGCGTGCGTGCATGCGCCGTTGGTCGTCTGCCAGTGGGATTTCGCGCCAATTGCTGTCGTCACTGGTGGGGCTCTCTCTCTCTTTCTCTGTAGGGTGTGGGATGTACTCGTATACCACTCTTCCCTCCCCCCGTTCGTCGTTGGGTCCATGCGTTGGTCCCGACAAGAGGCCGCCAACGCGAGTCCTTGGCCTGCACTGTGAGACCCGTCCTGTCCCTTAAGACTCGGCGGTGGTGGCGTTTAACGACGAACCGTTAAAAGAAGAGTGTGGCCAAAGCAGGGACGGTGTGTTAACGAAGCGGTTTAAACGGCCACCGCCTGTCCTGTATTATAGCGATTTGACCGAGCGCTCGGAAAAGTCCGGGTATTCTCGGAGGAGTCCGGTAATTTTCGTGGCCGATGACAGTTCTGGCGACAGCGGTTTCTGTAATTGATGGACATCACTGTTTAGATTGCGTCGTCGACTGAAAGAGAGAGTTCGCTTCGTCTGTGCACTGCTACAGAAGAGCGGCCATTTTGGTTCTCAATAGCCTTTTATAGAGTAGCTTGTGAAGTGCCACCTACTGACGCCGTTTGCAATTACGCTATATAAGTCAATAGAAAGAAAACGAGGAACGGGTTGAGATGTTTAATAGGTCTAGGGAGCAGGATCCTTAGAGGAGGCACCAGAGGTCAATCCAGGTCAAAGGAGACTTAGGGAAGTAACTTCTATCGCGCCAGTTCATTCATTAATTTCATGAATTTATATAGCGCCCCTTCAAGAAGCCTACTCAGAGGCGCTCCGAGTCCAACCAAGGTGGTATACAAATAAGTTTTATGGAGCCTGTATCCTGTAAGGAGCCCGTGTCAATTGCACAAAGTATCACCCGATGGTGCGCCAAATCCAAGCAAACACTTCGCGTACCGTATACGTATAATAGGCCTACACGCGCAGGTTTTTCGTTGGTGTAAAGTTCTTCGCCCGATTTACTGACAAGTGATTTAATTTACTGTGTTTTGGTGTCAAAAACATCTAAATAAAAACGTCAGCAGAACGCGCCATTTGATCTTTAAAATTTTCATAAATAAGTTGTTTACAAAATCAACAACTATGCCGCATGTTTTTGCGTAGGACGGCGACCTGCAAAACAATATCCTCAAGAAATCTATGATCATGTGGGCGCAAAGTCCATCGCCAGAATGACAACAATTATAATATTATAAACAGTTAACATAAATGCCACAATTATTAGACTACATCTGACTGTAAACAGCGTCTAATAATAAATTGTTCAGATTTTGAATTTTTCATAATTGAACTAGTACATGTACTTGTTATCTCATATTATATCTTAAATTATCTCATCTCATCTTAATAAGTCTCATCTGATCTTATCTTATCTCATAAAATCTAATCTAATATGACATAATCTTATCTCATCTCATCTTATCTCATCATCTAATCTCATCTTTTCTCATCCTATCTCATCTTATCTTATCGCATCTTATCTCATCATCTCCTCTCATCTCATCTTATCGCATCTTATCGGATCTTATCTCATCTCATCTCATCTTAACGCATCTTATCGCATCATCTCATTATTATCGCATCATCTCATTATTATTTTATCTTTTCTCGTCATATCTTATATTAATACTGTGACTGCGAAATTGTCGTAGCATTCAGTGGATCATTCGACGGTCGCTTCTAAATGAATCGTCATCCGCGCATGCGTACATGTATCCGACCATTTATTCTGCGCCACTCTTCACCTCTCACAAGCGTTAAAACATGTCTATCCAACACTTCCAAAAATGTGTTTTTAATTAAGCTTGCAACTCGAGCTGGTCTCTTCGCTATAGATAGATCGGAGAAGTGAGGAGATAAACAAAAGACAAGACAAAAACGTTGAACTGTTCAACGTTTTTGTCTTGTCTCTTCTGTTCAACTTGAACACATGAACCTTTTAAAGTCCACCTGTGAACGAGCATCGAAATTTGGCCCGAAATCTGGCTATCAAAACACAGAAATAAAACTGTCAGCGGACAGCGACATTTGATTTAAAAAATGTTCAAATGATAAATGGTGCGTCTGCCAATCGACAGCTACTAGCGCGTGTGTGAATAGGGACCCGGCGACTTACCATATGTGAAAAAAAAATCTAAAGATCAGGCAGCTGTAAATTCCGATTGACAATAATTGCTGAGCAATAAATAAAATGCTTTGTGAAAAAATCGAATGTTGTTTTTCACTTCCAACACGGCTTTCAGGTGCGTCATTCCCATGTGTGAATTTGCTGCGTATAGAAGACAAGATAGCTAGTGCTATGGAGAATAACGAATATGCTGTAGGTGTGTTTTTTGACTCAGCAAAAGCATTCGATTCCGTAGACCATGATAATTCTCCTCTATTATAGACTAGAGACTTATGGA
>JACEVL010001260.1:175000-277337 GCA_020284085.1 Aporrectodea caliginosa | reverse complement strand
TTATCAAGTAAATTACTATTTCCAAGTATAATTATGAGAAGACATTAAACTGTCTTCGGTCTATGCCATTGAAGCCCTATATGTTGTTACTGTTAGTATTTCGCTGCAGTTCATACCATCCGCTTCGATTCATAGGCATCATTGTTTTACATACTTTAAAGGTCCTATGAGTTTTCTTTTGCTGCTAAGATATTGAATTTCCCGAATGATCGGCTCGAACACAGCTAGCAACGCAATCTATTAAACAATAAACTAGACATACGTGTTTGTCCAATAGGATACACTCCAATCACTGTCGAATGTCGAAGCTTTTGTGTTGAATGTCCTATCGATCTAGCTATAGCTTCCTAATGTTGCCTTGCATACGATGTGCACATTGATTTATTATTATAGACGTTCTCTATTTACCCATGAGCACTCGTACACTTTGTAGAGTGCAGACTTTCTATACTTGACTTTTATACTGGCGAGCCATATTGTATGCCGAAGGTTAATGGCGTAAGCATGTGCCTAGTACGAGAAGTCAATTGGTTCTTAGTTTTAAACAAACCATGATTGAGCAGTTAATGATTTCTGAATAACCACTGTTTCTTCTGTTGACCTGATGTTCTAGACAGTAAATTATATCTAAATAATCTGCATGTTAGCGATTTCGTCTTGTTGTATAGAGCCGCATGCCTTGAACTCGCTCAGTAGAGTCAGTAGTGATTTAGTTGTACCGGTACCTGTTCTTTTGAGACAAACTGTTCAATTTGGTTGCAACTTGGGGTTATGGGCCTTATTGCCATCAATTTGTATCCCTCCTTGAAAACTATCAAGTGTTTCACTCATGCCAAAATCTGCTAGGATGTTAATTAGGTGTGATGAAAGGACACATCCCTGCCTGACCCCTTCTCGGATTTGAAGCCATTGTGAGTATGTACCCTATGATATGACAAAAATCAAAAGTATCCAAAATAGGGCATCGAAGGATTGAGGTTAGATAATTGCCTCTGATCCTCGATATCACTCAATCGTTCTTAAGTTAAATCCAATTTAACTAATCTATCTCGAGTTCGGTGATTAACTACCACGCAAGCAACACACGTAGATTAACTGTATCGCATTTGCACACGATATTTCTCAATGGCCGTTATAGTGTGGGGGGCCCGGACACTCAGTCATTTCAAGTTGATGTCGAAGTTTCGTTTTCAGTGCCAATTTGAAGGTAAGTGTCTACAGATCAATTTTGGTCCGAGGGGAAAGCATTCGGATAACAATTGAAGGGTGGCCTGGGTGGCGGTTTCGAAACCCCCTCCGACCTATGCGAAATATGTGGATTTTACTCCAAACTTTCTTTTTCAGTACCAGTTTGAAGGTAATGGTCGACAGATTAATATTGGTCCGAAGGGAAAACATTCAGATACAAAAATTAACCTTGGGGGTTCGAAACCCCTCTGGCCTAGCCTATGCGAAATATGTGTATATTGCTCCAGCCATTTCAAATTGATGCAAGAGTTTCTTTTTCAGCATCAATTTGAAGGTAATGGTTTATAGATCAGTACTGGTCCGAGGGGAAAGCATTCAGATCAAAAATGAAGCGTGGGGGTTCGAAACCTCCTCCGCCTATGCGAAATATGTGTATATTGCTCCAGCCATTTCAAATTGATGTAAAAGTCTCTTTTTCAGTGCCGATTTGAAGGTTATGGTCTATAGATTAATAATATTGGTCAGAGGGAAAAGCATTCAGGTAAATAATGAAACGTGGGGTTCGAAACCCCTCCTACGGCCTATGCGAAATATGTAAACTGCTGTAACATTTGATTGGATGGTCCGATCTGAACATATGTGGTATCTATGGCTTCAGAATGAGGATTTGCATGTGATATTAACATGCATATTGGCGAGGGGCAGCGAGTTCCAAATGCTTGCCTTCCTTTTCCATCCACCCATGATTAGTGCGGTTGTTGAAAGGCATCATGGAACTATGAGCTGTTGTCCATATGCTCGCTTGGAATACACTTCTTTTGTGATGTTGAAGGTAGCCCTAAATATGCGTCCCATTTGGACCTCGCTGCCCCTCGTCAGGGATGTATTCCACCTGGATGTGAAGTACACTTGCTCAAGTATCTGCTCTCTCTGCAAGTGCATCAAGGCATAATTGAAATGCACACGTCTTTGCAAATGCACACGTGCGAAGTAGCTGGACGAGAACAATATGCAATATTTACCTATACGTTTTGTTATCGCCGGTTAATTAGCAACTTTCTTATGACCCTCTCTCTATTTTTGTGGATATGCGCCAACACTGATTTAAGGGAAATATGCATGTTAATATCACTTGCAACTTCTGATTCTGAATTCATACATACCACATATGTTCAGATCGTACCATCGAATCAAAACTTACAACAGTTTACATATTTCGCATGGCCGTAGGAGGGGGCTTCGAACCCCCACTAGGGTGGTCGCATCTCTAATGGAAAATTTTCTACTTCAGTTGTTTGCTTTCGCCAACCCGGCATTCCGTGCCAATTGGTTTAAAAGTAAGTAGCCCAAAAACTATCAGGATCGAACAATATCTAGGACTTGCACAACGTCTTTGAAATTTTGATTTTCACAAATTAATTTTCGTCATTTCGAATATAAGTACGTATTTGATTCGCAGTTTTAGACCTATGTTTAGTTTTAAACAGAAAGGCTGGATGATTATTACTTAAGTACATCCAAAACATTATTTCTACAATGTTTATGTTCTCGTTGATTGTTTATTATTTATTTTTATTGGCATTTTAGTGGTATTCGATCCGTGAGTTCCTGAGACCGATAACCACAAATCCATCCAAGCAAGTATACACAATGTTAGGTCTAACTTAAATCTTTAATGCACGACAGTAGGCCTACACACTAAGCACATAGTGTCACATATGCTATGTAATATATAATACTATATAGTATATTATGCATTATACAATTATATATTATACAAGCACAAAGTTTCCGCATAAAAGTTTGTGTTCTGAATTACAATCTTCTTTTAGTTCCAGTTGCGACTATGAACTTACTGCTCTTCCTTCCTCTTGCATCAGCTATTTAACATATGCTTTATCTTCACCATTAGAACCAGCTGTATTCTTCATTGGTAAAATTGTAATCAACAGAACTTTATCTTCACCATTAGAACCAGCTGTATTCTTCATCGGTAAAATTGTAATCAACAGTACTTTACATAATAGGGAGACCAGAGAGAGAGGCCCTTTTTAGAAGACATTTTATATTTTCAGAAATATATAACACATATATAACACAAAAAATATATAACACAATACTGCCACAATTTTTCACAGGCATGTTACAAGCTCATAAAGCTAACAGAAATACCTTGAAAATTGACTATAATGTGATAAAATATTTAGCAACGACATAGTTAACGACAGTAATTACAGTAAAAATTGCTTGTCGCCGTGCTCAACAGAGGAGCAGCGTTCATGGCACCAGTACTTACATGTTAAGCATTGAATCCACGTTTCTTCGTGTTGGTCGCTGTAAACTGTAAAGCTCTATGCAGTAAGAACAGTGGAGGCTGGTGTCACTCTCTACTTTATGACACTCTGCTGTTGCTGGTTCTGTTTCTTCTGCTTGTGGTTCCTATGCTTCTTTTTCTTCTGTTACTGGTTCTACTTCTGATTTTTCTTCTTCTGGTTCTTCTGCTTCTGGTTCTTCTGCTGCTGGTTCTGCTTCCGGTTCTTCCACTCCTAGCGCATCTGCTTCTGGTTCTTATGCTCTTGGCTCGTTTCCTTTTTTGCATCCAAAGCAACTCGTTCTC
Source organism: Aporrectodea caliginosa (assembly GCA_020284085.1). NCBI lineage: Eukaryota > Metazoa > Annelida > Clitellata > Crassiclitellata > Lumbricidae > Aporrectodea > Aporrectodea caliginosa. Next base: position 273,532 of record JACEVL010001260.1, on the reverse strand, counting down.
GGCACCAACAATTAAAGGGATCAAGGACCCATTGACATTGACTAAGCAATAATAATAACTGCAATAAATAATTTTAATCACTAATCAGTGTAATCACTAGTAATTAGGCATACAATAATGTCATTGTGTTGTAATCTGGACCTACTACAAGTGGTTGAATTTATTCCTGATTTAAGTATTCATTGTTGATTACAACTATTATGCTTACTGTTCGAGTGTTCGCATATAGATATTATGGTAAAACTTTGATGGTGTTGTGCGAGTCCTAAATATTAATATTTTTTACACAACTTTTTGTGTGATGCTTCTGGATGAAATGGAATCATATGGGACCTTGGCGAACAGTACAGTAGATTCAAACTTTTATTTTTAAGGACCACCCTAACCCCACGCTTCATTTTTTTTTATCTGAGTGCTTTTCCTTCGGACCAAAATTGATCTACCGTTACCTTCCAATCGGTTTAACAAAGAAAGTTTTGAATCGATTATGAAGTGATTTGAGCAAAATTCATTGATTCATTTATTCAGAAGATTTATTTTGCACCTCTTCAAGGGAACTACTCAGAGATGCTCCCTTCTCCAGCATGGCCAAAGAGAACAGTTTTCAGTTTAGTATAGAACGTGTCATAGAGCGTTCTTGGAAGCAGGCACAATTCCAAGTGCAGCCCATTCCAGACGGTCGGGCCCACCACTGTGAAAGCACGATTTTGCACGGTAGCTGTGCGGGAAAACGCACGCCCCTCCCAGAGGAGCGAAGGGAGCGACAACCCTGGGCTCCCGATACGGGACGACAGAAGTCCCGCAGATAGGTTGCGGCAATACAAGGCCCATTCGGCCAATAAGGCGCGCCGCAGAGCATAGCACCCGGTCGAGGCTCGCCAACCGACCAGACGGTACCGGAGTAAAGAGAAGAACAACTGTAGTCAAGCCGAGCACAGACATAGGAATGCAGTAAAGTGGTTGCAGAACTGGGAGTCAGTGAACGTGCGACAGTGCAAAGCTGGCGCAACTGGTAAGAGCAATTGCGACTAAGACAATGAAGGTGAGAAGCAAAAGTAAGTTCTTGATCCAGTAGGATGCCAAGGTCACAAACAGTAGTGGAGAAAGTGTAACTGGGGAATTACAGCAGCAAGGGTTGTTAAGTCAAGCCTAGCAGGCTGTTGCTGGGTGCCCAGCCATATGAATTTACACATATATATAGCATCGGCCGGAGGGTTCTCGAACCCCAACCTTCATTTTTATCCTAATGCTTTTCCCGCGGACCATAATTGATCTAGGAACCCTTATCTTAAAATTGGTAGTGAAAACGAAACTTTTGCTTCAATTCGAAATGACTGAAGAAAAATGCACAGGCACGTTCCCACACTACTATGGTTCAATTCGTTCAATGCACATCGCTTATTTTGTTGCAATATATACATAAATATGTGCATACATACATTCATAATACTTACATGCATACATGCACACATACATACATGCATTACATACATGCATACATATATAAATACATACATACATACATTAGGAATACATACATAGATAGATACATACATGCATATATACATACATACATACAAGCATACATACATACATACCTAACATATAACATAACATATTTTATTTGGTAACCAACTTAATATACAGGTCGTAAGTACAATCATGATACTGTTCTTGAGATTTGTCGGTATACCCAGGAGAAGGTCCCTCAGGGCCACCTGAGACAAATTAGTTGACAGAAGGTATCACGGCCAACTATTCAGTGAAAACTAGGCAATAGATAAAGAAATTAAGAGATTATGTGCACACAATGACATAGCTTATAACTACAATGTACTATATACATGTATACATAAATACATAGATACATACCCATACATACTTACATTTATATTACTTCATGCATGTATGCAAAGATTTATAATATGCATACAATCTTAATACTGTGGAATACTGTATACTGTAGCCGATTGGTTAGAGCACTCGGGTTCGAGCCTTCCCTGGGACAGTTACTGTGTAGGGACCTTGCGCTTCACTGACAATTGATCAGTGCCATCGATTGATGGTCGGTTGTAGGGAATGATGCTTAATAAATGAGTAAAAATGACAATAGCAACCTAACATAAGCTTATAGTCTAATAAAAAATTATAACCTCTATAAACAACTTTAAACCCGTGCGTGGTCCTAAATTTACTTGTGACTCCTGTTATAAATCGTCCAAAATTTATTTAGGTAGTCATAATAGCCTATAATACCGGCAGGAAAGAAAAAAATGTTGCTAGCCATTATATTTTATACCAGGATTATGCAGGCTACAGGTGAATTTCTATTTCGAAGTTTGTTATCACACCGCTGTTTCAGTTTCGTCATTTTACATCCTTCTGAAACTGAAAATTAATGGATGATGAAGAAGTTTGACAAAACAAGTTGTGATGGTTTAATAACTGTGTTAGGATGACCATGGAGTAACAAATTATGGGCCTCCTGTTTTCGTAGTGGTAACAAGCGGTTGTATGTATTTATTGTAGCCTACGCTGCTTGAACGCCTCTCAGATTGTCTAGATTCTATAAACAACAGGAAAATCGCAAAGAACCATGTTATATTTGCTTCTGTTGATAGGTCTGAGTATAACTGTGGACATCGGTAAGTCTTAGCATAATTTAAGTTAGTGTGAACTGCTTGACTTCTTGATAATTAAAACAATTCGCCTTATAGTTCATTAATAAACTGCTTTAAAAGACATCAAACTTGAACGTTAAGCCAGAGTCATTATCTTTTCATCATGCGCTTATCTGACAATCGTATAGTCCAAATTTCTAAAGCGCTACTGTAATGCAAACCGCAGGGCACCACATGGGTTGTCCAGAGATGGTAACGGGAAGATAGGAGTCCGGTTGCGAGAGATACCAGAGAGAGAAGGTAGAAGAGCTGCTAAGGCGGGTTTCACTGAGGAATCGGAAACTTCGAAGGCGAAGGATTGGATGAATAAGGTTAGGAATTCTTGATAAGATGAGGCTTCAATTTTGAGTGAAAAGCCTGTGAGGTTATAAGCAGGCCTATAGGCAGTGGTGGGTAAACTAGTTTTCAAAAGTATTTTGAAAACTTAAAAAACTTTTCAAAAGTATTTTGAATATGCAAAATAAAATACTTTTCAAAAGTATTTGTAAATACAAAATAAAATACTTTTCAAAAGTATTTTGAAAATACTTTTAGAAAATACTTTTCAAAAGGACTTTGCAATGAAGATACTTTCGAGAATAGTTTTTCAAAATACTTGTGAGAAATCAACACTTTGAACTTCTGTCGCTACTCGCTAGTGTGTACATTTATTACACTAGTGTACATGACATTGATCTATAGTTTCCTTTGACTTGAAGCATTGACAAAATTGTTATTAGTAACTTCTATTTAGCCGGTGTCTAATGCACAAGGCACAAACCGATGGTGCTCTAACACCAAGCTGTAATTAGGTCAATATTCAGAAGATCAGTCCGTAAGACAGAGAGGCAGCCTATAGTGGATGAGCAATTTGAAAGACTTCTTTCAGGAAGTATATAGTTAACAAGAAAATTACACAAGAGACTGAACAGAGCGGACTAGCACAGGGAGAGAGTTCCAAAAAGAAGGACAAGCTACCGAAGAAGCTCGTTCACCAAGAACAGTTCTTGATTTAAATATGACCAGAAAAAGATAATTAGATGACCTCGTTGAATAATGAAAAGTCTGGGAAATAAGACTTATTTTAAGTATTATGGCTGGCCATAGTTCACAGTTTTATAAACTACATACGAGCCAAAATTTGAAAATAATTCATTGCTGAACAGGAAGGCAAAGCAGATATTTCAGCACAGAAGTTATATGTTCACATTTTGATGGATTAGCTATGGCGTGTGCCTCTAGGCGACTGGAAACCAATGCATTTGCCAGAGATATCCTTGCAGACATGGGCAAATTACGCCTAATTCTGTGTAATTCACGAATGAACATATGATGACTTACAAATCCTCTTTACATGGCCAGTGAGAGACAGTGCAATTGAAAGTTACTAGTAGCCTCTGCCAGCTCAACAATTGAGTAACCCAGTTGCAATTACTTAAGCCGATGAGATTTTTTCAGTTGCTGTGGAGTGTCCAGTAGTATTAACTCAGTCTTCGATAAGTTAAGGAAGAGCTTATTGACCGCCAACCAAGACTGTACCGCATCAAACACATCAGACAACAGCTGCACATACGAGTCACATGATAGCTTGTCAAATAAAAATTTGAGTGTCACCAGCAAAGTAATGATATCCCAGCGAATGATTATACAGCAACTTTCCTAGTGATGTGATGCATAATGTAAACAAACGAGGAACATGCAGAGAACTTTGGTATATTCCGGATACATAAAACTCACAAGCAGTTTTTGTGACCAGAAAATTGCTAATTTTCGAAGCGTCATGTTCTAGTCAAGGTATTAAGCCTTATAACATTAAAATAATAATTTGGCATAAGGCTTGCAAAATTTACTTTTGAAAGGTACTGAAGAAAAGTATTTTGGGAATGTATTTTGAATTTTCCAAAAATATTTTAAAAACTATTTTAAAAATACTTTCACAAAATACTTTTGTAAAGTATTTTGAATGTAATAAATAAAATAGTGTTTTCTATTTTGAAAATAGAAATCTGTTTTCAAAACACTTTTGTGCCCATCACTGAGTATATTAGGAGTCTGTGACAGATAGCAGAGGATTACCTGCGGTAATGGTGGAGAAATTGAGAATTTTCGAAAATAAGGAGGATTTGAGTGGCGAAGAATCGGGGACGGGAAAGAATAGGATGTGAGAATGGTTAGGTAGATCGGTGCGGCTGGGTGGTGAAGAGTTCACGAAAGTACTTGGAGAGAGTTGATGGTTAGAGATATCACTTTGTTATGGATGCGCTCAGGGATTTTCAGCCAGTATAGTGGTTGAAGGTTGGGTGTGATATGGTAACGCTTGGGTGTCATGGTGACAGCTCGGGCGATTGCATTTTGCTTGAGTGGCAGACGTTTTAATTTTGGGTAGATTCGAGGTGGAGGAAAATGGAATTAGAGCAAATAAATGTGGAATAAACAATGGATGTAGCGATATTGAACCCAGTTTAAAGTCAATCATGGGTCGAATACGGTGGAGGTCACGAATATGTATGAAGCAGGAGCGCGAGAGGTCGGATATTTGAATAGATGAGGAGAGATGTGGATCAAAGGTAAGGTCAAGATTGCATAAAGGCGAGTTGGAGGTGAAGGTGAGAGATGAGGAGTTTATGAATAACCTCATGGATCGGTCGGGAATTTTTTTAATCAGATGAGGTAGGCCAAGAATGATAATTTAGGTTCTGGCAGTGTTGAGGCAGTGAATAACCGCGCCGCGTAATTGAGCAATGGAGGAGGAGAATGAGCTGCAGAAGGTTGCGTTTCGTCTGCGTAAAGATGATCGTCAGAAGAGGATTTTACGAGACGTCTCAGAGGAGTAGTGTAAAGGATGAAGAGAAGCGGTTCTAGGCAGAGCCTTGAGAAAGCCACAGGAGAGTGGAAAGGGTTGTGAACAGTGGCTAGCGGCGTTGACAGAGAATGAGAGGGAATATAGATAAGGCCAGAGTCAGAGACGCCGAAAGAGAAGTAGGTCGTAATCAATGGTATCGAAGGCGGCGGCAATGTCGAGGAGTCAGAGACAGAAATTTGTTGATGACTTACAACAAGGACCATGTCATTATACAGAGAGACCTGAAACTTTATTTGCCAACTATATCACAAACGAACGGTAAACAGGATAATTGCAAACGAATTTAAAATGTATGGACATAGGCCTACTGCTGTGTAGAGGGTATTTTCTCCGCGATATTACTTGGAATATCATAAATCACCTTAATTCAACATTTAATGATAATGTATTTCAGCGAGGTGTAAGCTGTATGTTTCCCCGCAAAACACGGCAGTTATCGCCGGCCAAACGATGGGCATCGAATGCCGAACTCAGAACGGATCGGTAGTCCGCGAGTGGACTCTATTAAGAGCCAGTCCTGGCGAAAATCATAAACTACAACAACTTTCGAACAACGGAAAGATCTTCAGTAACTGGAACACTGGAACAAAGTCAACACATTCAGCTGAGTTCTCGATCGATGTAGATCAGTATGGTTCCGGAACACTATTTTCGAACTCAACCACATTAGAAAATGCCGGTCTCTACACTTGTGTCATCGAATTTGGACATGAACTAACTCGTTCGAGTGCTGAAGTGATTGTATTTGGTAAGAAATGTCAATTAAGGCGTTAATTACATGCACAAAATTGGCATCTAAAATTTTACTGTTAACGGCAATTCAGAATGTGAACTTACACATCCAAACCAGCAAATATTATGCGCAAGCAGTTTAAAAGCTCCATTAGTCTTTAGAAAATCCAGAGTATATGCTTAGGTATTTGCCCATTTGCACAACATATTTTGCCATTAAGGCAGGTAGTGGCATCACCGTTTAATTCTATTCATTTTAATGGCATTTAATAAGTTCTACAATTGATTGTAAGTTAATTTTGAACCGCGTAATAAGTACGTACAGAAGTTAGTTATGTTCGCAACTGAGCAATTTTTCATATGTCTTATTTTTGGCGAAAATGAAATTATATTTTAAGAATTTAAATTAATCCGCCTTACGAGTTTAATATACTTTTCGTTTATATGAACTAAAATACTTAGACTCTGTTGGACAGCTTGATTTTTCCAGCATTATATTAGAAGCATATTTCTTTATGTAGAGCTCGCAGTTGTCTTAGTAATTGCAGATGGGATTGCAGATGTAGCTCTAAAACAAGAACTGTGCATTTTATATCAAGCCATCTGTAATAAGGTAACTATGGGTAAATTAGGCCCGGGTTGGCAATAAGGCCCACTCACTTAAAATTGAAATATCTTCGAATCTATTCATCAGATGTCGCCAGAATTTTATATTGGTGAATGCATATTTTAATTCACCTGTGAATTACTGTAGTTGATCATGGGTTTTCTTTTAGGCGACATCTTTGAATTAAAAATATGGCAAGATTTTTTTGATAATTTATTTCGCAATTATCTTATTTTCGGGTTTATTAATATCGTAATTAATCCTCACTCTGCGTAGGGCATGCATTTTGCTATGATAATATGTGTAAACAGTGGATATGGGCAAGACTATCTGGGCTTAAAAACTTAATTATGCACTTTAGAATTACCCGGATATTCGTCGAAGTGTTCACGGCGTGCTGGTGAGGATAACAAGGTCCACCTTTCTGTGGGTTATATATAAGGTCCTATACATTGTATGCAGACAGGACAAACAGTTGAGCATGACGAAATGTGGATAGTGCGGACAGTGGTTATGACGAAATGTGGACAGTGCGGACAGTGGTTACATGATGAATGTATTGGTTTAGATTCAGTAGTAGAAGTATAAACATTAGTTTGCCCATATTGTGACGAATAAGAAAATAATAGTTTCAGGAAAAAGCCTGAATTAATTACTACACATTTTCATCACATTTATTATATTCCGGACAGCTATAATTAATTAATAGCTGTCCATAAAAATATTAACTCATATGAAACAGTGTCAAACTCATGTTTGAAACTGTAAAGCGGACATTTAAACGACGCCAAAAGACACTTTTAAGTTGGGCCTTATTACCCGCGGTGTTGGGTAATAAGGCCCACATCACGACTATAAAAAAAATTATTTTCTACTATGTGAAATTTTATTTCATCAAAATAATTAATCTACTATAGATGTGACTACTTCCATACACTCTTCATATGGCTATTTTGCATAGTTACAGTTCCATACCAGTAGCCGTTTTTTGGTAAAATTCCTTAGGTGGGCCTTATTACCCACAGTTACCTTATAGAAGAATCTGATCAATTTTGGACAGCATTTTCGAATTTTTCGTCATGAATTTTACATTTGGTTATTTCGTTAAATTGTGTGCAACTGTCGCTATTTCTGTTGGTATTTGGCACATTTTAAGCCATGTTTTTCGCAGAAACAGCTGTTGATTAATGATTCGAATTTCGATTCAACCACGGGCATATATTTTTACATTTTAGTATATTTTAGGCTATTTCTTTTCCACAGAATCCACTCCACTTTGTGAGATGAATCTAAACACAAGCAACGGTAACTCGTTAATGGAAGGCGATCGTATATGGATGCGATGCAGCGTCAGATTCAGAGGTTACTGGACGCCAAGCATGGAATGGAGACAACACGAAGAAGATAAAGATGGACAGATCGTAACAGCAGATGAAGTGTTGGAAAATGACAACTTCAACTTCACCTCAACGATAAATGTCATCTTCAGATCATCCACTAATAAAACATTCTTCTCTTGCAAAACCTACTTTGCAACTCAGAAGCACAGACGTCTAGCCAATGCCACCAATGCTCCCGATTTCAACTACCTTTGGAACTCGCCTGTAATCAAACAAACCTCCTCCGCATATGCTGTTGTCAACCCCACGCAACTGGCCACTACTCCACTGGACACAGGATTCAATTCAAGTACAAATTTGTGTAAGTGCTGTTCACTGGCTATTTTCGAGTGCAAACTTCCTAAAGCACATTGTGTCAGTTATAGAATGTTTCAGAAACGCCACATTCTTCTCTCTCTATTATAAATGGAAAATTCCAAGGTACTGAATGCTCCGTTTCTTTTAGTCAGTCAGTCTACATTATGCGTTTGACTAAGAAAATTAAATTATATTCCTATTTCATACAAAAGCCCAAGTGATTTATTGTAACATCTGAATTTTACACGTTTAGCAATTTTTCTTCACACGCTGAGGATATCAATTGACCAACAGTTTGAATAATTTTTGCTAACGAGCTAAAACTTACAAATTAGACCACACAAGGCCTACATGTGAAAACATTATTCCTTGGCGACAGTTTTATTTCAACAATGCATCGTGTAGGCGAAGAAGTTGCTCGCATCAGTCTCATAAAAACCTTACTGGCTCGGTGTCTTTTCCTTTACTACTCATATATTTTACACCAGTAAAACAAAATGATAGTAGGCCTAGTTATCCTAGTAACTATTAGTGTATACGTGCGAGCCAAACAGAGCAGGTTTCACTGTTTGTACAAATATTGATAAAATCGGATATGTATGTGTCTGTGCTAAATAATTATTAATGTAGGTTCTCTATGATAACGAAATAAACTTTTAGGATGCCAGTAATTATGTCGCTATAACACGCATTTAAATATTTTGAGATTGTTTTGCTTCTTTGGTGTGTTTGCACAATTTATGGCTGCCATTTATTTGTTTGACATCATACGCTAGTGTATGTTAAGAGTTTAAATTAATGGTTTAAATAAGCTGAGTTAAACTGAAAATGTTAGTTTTCGGGCTTCAAAAATCGAAGAGAATGACCTAATGGTTTGGACCTAACCTCGATAGCTGTCACGAGTACTTGTATTGCTATGTTTTTGGGCATTGTAATAATTGACCTTTGTCTTAATTGAACATGTCTTGTTACGGTACTTCTACTGTTACAGAAATCTTATCTTAACTAGATAGTCTGCCCAATGGCGTGACGACAATTTGTCTGATCATATTTTTTACTTTTGACTTGATTTCAGATTTGGTGTCTTTGACTGCGGTTGGCACACTGGCCGCTATCTCATGCATTGTTACAACCATCCTATGTATTCGCATGAAAAGAACCCCCTCAGGTAGTACCAACGCACGTTCAATTTCAGTATTCGCCTAAGGAATTATCTGAAGAAATAACGGATAAATCTTACAGGAAACTCACAAAGTTTAGATCAACAAATATTTCTAGTAATTGTGTATTTTAGTAATATTTTATTTAATACTATGGTAATTTAATAATTAAATTTAGTAACGCCATGTTTTTGGTGGCAGAAGTGAAAGTAGGAATACTGCCCCTATTACCCACTATAATTATCCATTCTCTGAGTTGATCGGTGGATTATTTTTACAGGATGCCAGAAACCTTATCTGGTTGTAGCTGCACTGAGACCCTTTAATGTGTCAACAACTGTGTTGACCTAACATACTTTCTCGCATCCAGCCTGAATAATTTCTTATGCTGCTTCATCTAATGGCCACCTGAGAGAAATATTATCTGGGTTGTCATTAAAACTTTAAAAGATCTTCTCACTCTTTGTACCTGCAATCCTGCATATTTTAACCGTTGCTTGAGTTTCGGCATAAATCCACGGTTCTCTATCATCTGTGTTGCCTTCCTCTGTATTCGTTCGATTAACCGAATGTCATTCAATCGACAAGGCCTTCATGAATCTCAATACCACAAATTGGGAAGGACCAATAATGCCTTGCAAATCATGCAGTATTTACTTTCACAATCAGTCGTATAGCTATGGAGTCCAATTACAACCGTACGCGGATGATACTCAGCTCCATATTGCTCTTTCACATACCGATCAGTCTGGTAAACTAAAACTTGAGGAGTGCCTCTTATCTATGTATGCATGGTTTTGTTTCAATGGTTTGGGCATAAACCCAGACAAGTCTGACTTTCTGAGGAAATTTTGTTGGATTCACGCCAACGACTGCATTCTCCCTTCACTAGCATCGACTGCTGTGCCACTTTCTAAACATTTGGGATAACACTGAACATTAAGCTCACATTCCGACCTCACTTATCAAACCTTTGTAAATCTTGATTCTATCACATCAGGGCAATACGTCATATCAGGTCGGCTCTGATCAAGAATATGTCGCAAACCATAGCCTGTTCCCTTGTCTCCTCTCGCTTTGATTATGCTAATTAGGTGTTTGACCTTGAACTCAAAAGGCTGCAACGCATCCAAAACTCCATGGTTCGTGTAGTGCTGCGTGTTCCATTACGAACAAGCTCCTCGGTTCTACTTCATCAGCTGCATCGGTTTCCTGTTGAATTCAGAATAAAATTTAAACTGACCCACAAAGCACCAGCACACCTCCCTACCTTCAGTCACTACTAACTCCTTACATCCCTCCTCGTTGCCTGCGATCATCAAGTACGGGTCTTTTAACTAAGCCACAATGCAGAACAGTTGTGGTGGGCTCGCGTGCATTCCATTCCTCTGCCCCAATGAATGGAATCGACTGCCTCTCTGTTCATAGCTCAAATTCACTTCCTTCCTTCAAAAGCGGCTAAAAACTCACTATTTCTCCGTGGCTTTCAAGCACTTGGATATTTAACTGCAGCTTCTCCTGTCGGCTGACTATCCGCGCCTCAGATTCACATGTCGGTGTGACCGTGCGCGCGTTACAAATTAATTATAATAATAATTGTTACGGTTTTCTGTACATCACATCGCAAGTTGTATTTTAAATAGATCCTACTGTTAGGAGCATATCATATGACTTTCAAGGAAGTTACCATAGAGGCATAACTAACAAATGTAGAGAAAATTAATATAAGAATGTTGCATTTTAGTATAATTGTCAAGTTCATAGCATCAATTGGAATAATTTCAATTTTTTTAAATAATTATTATATTAAAAATTCGGCGACTATTATGATATCAAAATAGTCTGGCCTGGCACAAATCCGAGTCAAGAAACATATTTTAGCAATTGACGATGCTCATTTTGGAAAGTCTTTTCGATATAAATCTGGGGGGAAAGTAGGCTAAATAATTTAGTAAATATACTCTGAATGAGTGGATGTTTTGGCCCGACATGATGAGCGTTATGGATAAGTGCTTTCATAATGGTTGAAATTAAGTTTCTGAGAGAACTCAGAGTAGCTAGTGCGTCCGCGCGGGGTATGCGGTAGTAGTCGCGCCGACTGCAGGGCAGTTTAGTATTGGACTTTGATGGAAGTAGATGAGTTTACATGTTTTAGTAATTGTTGCCAAGATATCGACTACATTGCAGTATTACTCCTGTATGAGCCGCTCTGTGTGTAAGCATTCTACGCATTGAATTCCCCACTGTGTTTGGCACTGTAGCCAATTGGTTAGGGCCCTCGGCCTGTAACGCGGAGAGTTACTGCACAGGTAGTTACTGTGTAGGGACCTTCAACAAGTCCTTCGAGAACAATTGCTCTATGCCATCGATATTCTGTCGTATGGTCATGTGCATTTCTGAGCTTTTGTAGGATGGCAATATCAAATACAGTAGTATTGTAAATTGTATTGTAAACTATAATCCCAAAGTAAAACCATTTTTTAACGCTAGCAACTATAATACCATACTATCGTGCAGCCCCTGATGATGTCTAAGGTGTTGATTATTTATATGTAGCAGATGCCGTCACAATGCCTGCTAAGGAAGTCGACATCGACATACCAATTTCGTCTGGTCAAACTGCTGTCACCATGTCGTCGACAAGCCTCTATGAGACCATTGACGATGGAACAACAATGCCAATGCCAACTGTTCAAGACGCAGCTTATTTGTGCGTACTTAACCCGAGTTCTAAAACGTCCTCCACCATTTCTATTCATGGTGGATGGAAAAATGATTGTGTGTCCTTATGCACCATCCAGCAAATTGATAAAAAATACGAGAATGCCGAAATCTGTGCTAGTAACAAACCATCTCAGGCCGTTCTAACTCTGCCAAACCCTGACGCAGAATCCCCGTCTCCTGGTGGGAATTACTCTGCTGACCTAAATGGTGGTAGACTACAAGACACTTCCGCCTGCGAAGATGTTTCTTATGTCAAGGTAGTTTCTCAAGTGAGAGAACCAGCTCCATACGAATCGCTTCAGCCGTCTGACTGAAGTGGCAGCCTAAATTATCCCGAAGTTCAACTGGGGATAAAGGCGTATAGTCAATAATATTACAATTAATTTTTAAGCACGCTTAATTTCTTGCAAATGTACCTTCAGAACACTTTCACGCCTAAGTTATATTATACAGTTTAAGTAGCTGTAGCTTGAATGTTGGTCCATTGCATAGTAGAATAAATTATCTTCAAGTTCAACTGGGGATAAGGTGTAGGCCTATTATAAATCTTGCAACTGTTGTAGATTTTAAGGCACATCCAATATTATTCAAATATACCTTTAGAACACTTTCGCGCTAAAGTTATACTATGCAGTTTCAATATTTGTGGTTTGAATGTTGGTCCGTTGCATAATGTACTATAGATAAGAAAGATCGTTTCGTTGAGGTAAGTAACGTGTTAGTCAGGATTTACTTACTGCTGATCGTGTGATCAGCTAAAGAAAGCGCGTTTAATTGGCACTCTGTGCATAAAGTTCGCATGCAGGGATGAAGCGCAAGCTGTCATCAATTTTACTTCTGATAGCAGTGGACTTCTGGCAAGTGCTAGAAAAAGTTATAATCTTCCAGGCCTATGCTTACCTGAATTGAAAACAGGATCTTTGTCATTCTTTGACTAGTAATATCTGTATGAATTTTACTGTACGCCTAGGAAGATAATAGACTACTGCAGGCTTTCTAAACACTGATAATGTTTTTGCTACATTTATACTGAATTACTGAAGTACAAATTGTGGTGTATAAATTGCAGTCTATTATATGCAATTTATTTGTTGCAAAAACCGACGCGATAACAATGGAGAGCTTAGTTTGCAATGCGACCAAACGCCTGAATGTGGTCAAGAACTTAAATTTACGAACTTCTGCCTCGCGCGAACGAGCGGCATATCTTGTGTTGAGACTTCATTGCGGGTGATCTTCGAGAACATTGTTCTAAGGCAGCATTTAAAGGACTGCATGCATATTTGGTGAGCTTATTGCTATTTGTCAAATGTTACAATTTGTGTTGCTCTTTCATGCACCCATTTATTGTCGTCGTAATGTGAGCTTCGTGAGTCATTTTATTCCAGTTCAAATAGAATTCTACTTTATATAGAGCAGGTACCAACTAGAACCTTTTACAAAAGCGTACCGTCAAATTAGACGCTTCTTCTAGCTATCACTAGTACCCGAGAGTTTGTAGAAACTGTTGATTTAAAGCGAATAACGTAAACTAGAAAAACTGTACTAAAAGACTGTTTTTTCAATTACCTAAATTACACAAATTTACTAAAACTCTAATTCGTGTGTATCATATTCCGAACGTCAACGGGCTTTAACTTCTTTGTATGCTCTAACATTTAAAAATAAAGCGAAGATATGTTCATGAGACAATATATTTTCTAAATAAAGCCGAATTTATTTCTGCAACTCCGTAAGCGACTGTACGACCTCCCGATTCCGAAGACATTGCTTGACTCGGAATCAGTGTCACTGAAGACAAGATACGTATTCGCCATCGCATTCTATCTAAACGTGATTAATGGAATTCCAAGGCTCATGGGCTCCATGGCTATAAACTATTTCCTTCGGCAATAATAATCTACCAGGCTTTTTTTCTAGTACTTCTGACCTTCACGATCACAATACTAGATCGCGGGGTGATACAGAGGAGATTTTGCTCGCACTAACTCTCGACTGTTTTCAATTAAATGTGTCGGACCTTCTGTTTGGAACAGTTTTTCCAATGATATCCGTAGCTTGCCTAATCTGTCATCATTTAAAAAATCAGTAGCAGCATACCTAATTGATCAAAATAAATAAATAGTTAAAATTAAATACTATATGATATTCTGCTTTAATATAGTTAAGGTTTTTGTCTTTATATACATTACGGTTCTGCTTACATTTATGATTCTGTTTACTAGTTAAGGTTTTTGTCTTTATTTTGCATTACGGTTCTGTTTATGCTTCATAGTCCAGTTGGACGTATTTAGGTCAATCATTTGTCATTATACATTTGTCACATGGTACAAGGGTGACCCTAATAAGCGGGACCTTGATCCCTTCTGGGTCTTCCTGTTGTATCCCTTGCAATGTTACTGTTTACTGTGTTGTTTGTCATCTGTTGGTTGTGCTGGGTACAATAAACGAATGAATGATTGAATCAAGCCCATTGCTGCACACCTATGTCGTGGACTCTAATCACACTTTCTCTTCTTTTTTTACCTCTTCTTTCTTTCTCCTCCGTCAAGTATTCGCTGACGATGAGGCTCTAACAAAACTTCTCCATTTCGGTCGGTCTCTTGCGAGTTCTATTGCCCTTCTTAGGTCCCATCCTCTGTCTTCTATGTCCTCCAGTACGTTATCTATCCATCTCTTCTTCTGACGTCCTCTGCTCCTCGTTCCCTCCACCATGCAGCGTGCCGGTGTGCAGGTGCACCGGGTGCACCATCGTGGGGTGACACCAAAGTGACAAAATGACTGTCTAAAAAATTTTGTGCCGAGTTTCAGCAGAAATTTATTATTTTTAAATTAACAGTAACAGACAACAAAAACATTTTTCGTAAGCCCAGCTTACATGTATTGTTTCAACTTACCTAAAGCTGAAACTCTATACTAACTTACTTGTCAGAGCCTTCTAATGCGCTACGGTTAGTGCAGTCAATTATTACCCAATCACAATAATGCTTCAACTTGGTGAAAAAGCTAGAGGCACTAGGACTTTCTCTAAACGAGAAGCACAGTCACCCATGGTGAAGAATTCAATTGAACAAGCCATCAAAGAAGTAGCAGCCATGTGTGAGACTGTTCAAGTGAATAGTCTGATAGCTGCCTTTGAAGAAGAGTTGAAGGTGTCCATTCCAAAATTGACTACTTTCTATGATGAAGTGTCTGAGAGTAGACCTACACTTTTAATAGAAATACCAAGGCTGAGAAGGCATCTGAAAGCAACAAAGATTAATCTGGAGTAAGCCAAAGATTGGGCAATATAAGACGTTTCGATATTCATTGCTGAATGTGGCTTCGTGGAATCTCCCCCAGCCCTTTCAGTAAGCCTAAAATTATTTCTGACGATCTGTTGTCTTTGGCTTTATGTGAGAGAAGCTTTTTCAAGCTTAAACTTATAAGAACTATTTACGATCTACTATGGGAAAGTCAAGGCGTTCCGATCTTGCGATATTATCAATTGAATGTGAGTTGCCTGTTGCCGAAAGGCACTGATTTCGATCAAGTGATTCACAAGTTCGCAGTCTTGAAAGCTAGGAAAGGAAAGTTCTGATCTAGTCGAGATGTTCACTAAGTGCTGAAATGCTTGCGTATTTGTTCCTGTTTTTTGTATTATTTCATTTATGAGTATATTGCCGTAATAGGCCTATCAATATTTTTAATTGCTAACCTGATTTTAATTGATAATATGCCTATATTACAATGTTTTAATAAATAATCAGCCAAAATTTCCAATTATTTTTCCTTATTATATAAAATTTGCCAATTATTGACACTACTGTAGCCTAGTTATTATAAATTATAATATAATTTTCTGTATTCTTTAAACATTATTTTATAAGGAGGCTGCAGGCACCTTCATTGCCCTCCACAGTCTACCAATATTTGCTAATTTGATTTTTAACGATGTAAGTGCTGACCTGATGGTAAATGATTAAAATAAGAAATAAAATATACAAAATATGCATTTGTAATATTTTAATTCTGCTAGTTGTTAATATCACTATTTTTACCATTACATTCTGTCATATACAGGAATTACGATTTATGGGTAACATTAGTACAAAAATCATTTCTAAGAATTCTGCTTGGTCTGGAAAGGGAGGGTGTACATGGGGTGCCACCATGAGTTACCGCACCGGGTGACACCAACCCTAGTGACGCCACTGGCTCCTCGTTCCCTCCACCTCTCCGTGCAGCGCCTTTGCCGGCATTCTTCCGTTCTCCATCCTGATCACATGTCCGTACCATATTAGTCTTCGTTTCTTTATTCTTTCCACTAACGTTTCCTTCTGTCCCAGTTCTTCTCGTGTCACCTCATTCCGTATCTTTTCTCTTCGTGATCTATTCAGTAGTCCTCGTAGCCATCCCATCTCCGCCACCAGGAGTCTTCTCTCGTCCTCCTTTTTCATGCACCAAGACTCTGCTCCATACGTGAGGACCGGTATCACCAGTGTTTCGTATAGTTTGGTTTTTGTTCTTGTTGAGATGTTGCCTGATCTCCATAGTTTCCTCATAGTTTTTTACCTCATACGTGGGCAAATATGTTCCACCTCGAACCCTTACCGTAAAAATCTCCGTCGAGTCATATCCAGCATCTGTAAAACGCATCATAAGATTATCTTCTCTTGGATCTAACTGACCTGGTATGTTGCTCGATCCTCATTGGCCTCCCTCTTGGGGTTCTGGGGCGACTAGATTGAGTTCTGCGCTCAGCTGCTCGAATTCCCAAATTCGGTTCTGTCTCTGCCTACATGCGCGATGTGTTACACTGGTTGCCTGTGGCCCAACGGATCTCACACCGGATTGCTTCTTTGGTTTCAGGCAGCATCCTTGACTGTGTTCCATCTTACTTGCGCAACCTCTGCCGCCCAGTGTCCGACGTTGTAGCGCGTCGAATGCTTCGCTCCGCGACGACGGGGCAACTCCTAGTTCCGCGGGGCTCGCTTGACTGCTAGGCAGCGCCGAGCTTTCTCGGTTGCAGGCCCCTCCATCTGGAATGACCTGCCATCGGAGCTGCGCTTGCTACCTTTGACCAGTCAAACTGGGTTTTATAAATCACTCAAGTCTTTTACTTTTGCCGTGGCTGGACTGGGAGCACTCCTGAGCAGATTTCTTGAAGGGGCGCTATATAAATCTCCAGAATGAATGAATGAATGAGTGAGAAAAAGACGTTTTCGGAAATAATGTTGATGCAGAATTAACCTAACTATCAAAAACAATTTATTCCATGTTGACACTTTAAGAAGGAACTTAGAAACTACTTACTTTTGAACTCAAAAGGCTGCAACGAATCCAAAACTCCTTAGCTCGTGTAGTGATGCGTGTCCCACTACGAACATGCTCCTCAGTCCTACTCCACGAGCTGCATTTGCTTCCTGTTGAATTCAGAATAAAATTTAAATTGGCCTGTTTGACCTACAAAGCCCTCAGTACCAGCACACCTACCTATATTCATGCACTACTAACTCCTTACATCCCTCCTCGTTGCCTGCGATCATCAAGTACAGGTCTTCTAGCTGAGCCACGATGCAGAACAGTTATGGGCTCTCGTGCATTCCACGCCTCTGCTCCAAGGGAATGGAATCGACTACCACTTTCTCTTCGTAGCTCAACTTCACTTCCTTCTTCAAAAAGCGGCTCAAACTCACTATTTCTCCTTGGCTTTCAAGGATTTAGAAATCTAAGTGCATCTTCACCTGGCGGTTGACTATCCGCGCCTCAGATTCACATTTCGGTGTGACCTTGCGCGCGTTACAAATTTATTTAATAATAATAATAATAATACAGTTTTCCCGCTGATTAATTACAGCAATGGCTGTACTCGCTTCAAACGTTATCTTGCCCTGCAGATAACGTTGACCTTGCTGAGTGTCAACATTGTCTTTGCTGAATATCAGTCAGAAAATATGGCCTTTACTAATTAAGCGAAGACTAAACCAACCACTCTATTACAATCGAATTAAACGCTTTCTGCATATAGGCAGCATTCATAATGTACACCATCTTAACAAAATCTGGTTAATCTCAATGTTAATCAATGTTTAGAGTCCATTGTTTAGAGTCCAAAGGAATTGAGCATTATCCACTTTCATTTTCAGTTGTAGCCTGCTGACAAGAAAATTATTAGTAATGTATCGCAGTTGGTGTAACGGGTTATTATCGGTAACAACTCAAACCTAGTTTCAGTTTCGATACGCTTCGTTTTACAACGTGCAGACTTGTAGATCTACTCACTATTAACACTAGAAGCACCGCATGGGTCAATCTGACCCCTTTTGGTTTTTAGCGTAACGCACCTCGGCCCCAGATATAGCCCGGGTCCTGTAATTTCATGACTTCTCCTAACTTCGTAGGGTATACCCTCTGCCAAAATTTGAACTCGGGGGGGATTCATAATTTCTGAGATTTTTGCTGTTCTACCTTTAAGCACCAAGGGGTCAATCTGACCCCTATATTAGTACTTGCATGTAAGGCTACGCATTTCTTTTTTTCTATTTAATAATATTATAGATCAAAGCAATTATGTAATCAAATGTGAGAAGATAGGAGATCTGGTGAGAGGAGAGGAGATCTGGTGAGAGGATAGGGAGATCTGGTGAGAGAAAAAAGAGATCTGGTGAGAGGAGAAACGATCTGGTGAAAGGAAAGAAGATCTGGTCAGAGGAGAGAAGATCAGATGAGAGGATAGGAGATCTGGCGAGGAGATGAGATCTGGTGAGAGAAGAGGAGATCAGGTGAGAGGATAGGAGATCTGGCGAGAGAATTAGAGATCTGGCGAGAGGAGAGGACATTTGGCGATGGGAAAGAAGATCTGAAGAGAGAAGAGGAGATCTGGTGAGAGGATAGGAGATCTGGTGAGAAGAAAGTAGATCTGGTCAGAGGAGAGATCTGGTCAGAGGATAGTGGATCTGGCGAGAGGAGAGGAGCTCAAGTGATAGGATGCGAGGATAGGAGATCTGGCGAGAGGATAGGAGATCTGGTGAGAGGAGAGACGATCTGGTGAAAGGATTGTATTGTATTGTATTTTCGTTTATTTCATAACTTGCTGTCAAGACGCAACAAGTAACATCAATGCATGATTATGCGGTTATAGTATTAGAGACTATAGTACTATTATAGAAAAGAAGATCTGGTGAGAGGAGAGAAGAACAGATGAGAGGATAAGAGATCTGGTGAGAGGAGAGAGATCTGGTGAGAGAAAATGATATTTGGTGAGAGGAGAGGAGATCTGGTGAGAGAAAGAATATCTGGTCAGAGGAGAGGAGATCTGGTCAAAGGATAGGGGAGATCTGGTGATAAGATAGGAGAACTTGTGAAAGGAGTGGAGATCTGGCAAGAAGATAGAAGATCTGGCGAGAGGAGAGGAGATCTGGTGAGAGGAGAGATCTGGTGAGAGGATAGGAGATTTGGTGAGAAGATAGGAGAACTGGTGAAATGAGAGGAGATCTGGTGAGAAGATAGAAGATCTGGTGAGAGGAGAGATCTGGTGAGAGGATAAGAAATCTGGTGAGAGGATAGGAGATCTGGCGAGAAGATAGGGCGAGATCTGGTGAGAGGACAAGAAATCTGGTGAGGATAGGAGATCTGGTGAGTGGATAGTAGATTTAGTGAGAGCGGAGGAGATCTGGCGAGAGGATACGAGATCTGGTGAGAGGAGAGGATCTCTTGTTATTCCATTCCAACTTACTTATGACACTTGTTTATGCTATAATTTATGTTAATAAAGTTGATAGTCAATTTAATTGAATTTGCAATTGACTTTGCATTATAAATTATGTGGGGTCAAAATGACCCCCTTGGTGCTTCTAGGAAGTTCGATTTCTCGGTACTTCTAGTGTTAAATGAGTTGCTCTACAAGTCTGCCTATATAACAGCAGCGTAGCTATCGTATGTGTGGGAGGTGCAAGGTACCCGGGTCCACGACCTCCAGGGGCCCACAAAGACAACTGAATTGTTAATCTAATTCACATTCCTGCTTAGTTGGTTATAGATTGACAGCTCTAGTAGTTGTGAACTTATGATGTTCGAATGCATTATCCCTACTTCCCTACTTTACCGCTTTAACATAGCCAGCTGCCGCCCTCCAGTCAACGTACTGACTATACTTCACTCCTTTTACCTTGATGTTTACGTGTCGAGTCACGACGGTCACTTTGCATAATGATGTTAGGACCATGACAATATTGATAAGACCGTAAGAACGCAAGGCTGCAGGCATCACAGGACGGAGCAGGGACCCATGCGGGACCCTCTGCACCCTGGCCCGTGAAAAGCTAGCCATGTCACTGTTATATGTAAACAAATTGTATGCTGTAACCTAGCTTTTCAGTTGATCAAAATCTATGAAGGTTGCGCTGCTGAAAACGGACATTGCAGCATTGGGCCCTTGAAATTGCTAACCTCTTCATATTAACAACTTATTGAACAGTACCGTAGCCTACGTCTCAAAGGTAGCCGTTATGTGTATGAGTTACCAGTGTTCCTAATCAAACAACCAAAAGCGTCGGCGATTACTCTGCAGTATTTATCAGCTGTACTGACCATACCCGGATGAACAGAGGGCAAATGATAACATTCGACTGAATTAGACATATTTAATCGAGGGCTTTTTTATATGACCATTTGTCACTCAGCATGATGATTTTCGGTGTTGTACTTTATTTCTTAGAAGAGATATAGCCAGGCTGTTGTTGACAGCCAGTCAGTGTCCGACATCCCAGTGGAGTTGACAACCAGTTAAACCCAAGATGCAATTTATAGCGTGCCCACATGAACTGGTGTAGGTATTATGATGTCGCGTCTAAATTGAAGCCCAAGATACATGTATTCTGAAACTCACTCGGATTTAGGAAGCTTAAGCGATAACAGTATGTTGACTTTCGATAAAACACGGTGTATTCGCCAGATGACCGCATCGAATTTGTAAGACATTTGTAAGTCATACTCTTCATATCTGTAATTTAAGCTCATCATCGGTTCTCTGGCTTCAACGGCCATCTGTTGAATGTCGTAAAACTACTTTACAAAGTCATATTCAACTATAATTTTTAGGACTAAAATGATCACGTGACTATCCAAGGCGCTGTGGTCAATAACAATAATAAATAGATTGAACCATTTTTACCCACCAATGTCCAGAGTCTCCAGCTAATAATAAATTGATTCAAAGTTCGATTGCAGTGAGCGTTGACTCTCTATATTTTATAATTATAATGATGAACACATTATTTTCATTCTGGAAGAAGGATCAAGGAGGAAGGCAACGCTAATCGCCTTCGTTTTGTCACAACGTCGTTAAACAGAAACTAAGTCAAACAATATGGATGAACTTTTAATTTAAAATCTTGCATTGTGCCATTATAATAATGCTCAAGGTAGTTGTCGATTGTAGCTAAAGTTACCATCAAATGCAGTTACCATCAACACCAACAAGTCATCCGACCGTATTTGAAATACGCCTATTAGGCCTAGGCCTACAATTAAGCCACCAGTAGTTACTGAACTAGTCTCCGATCACCATCAAAGAAAATTCACTAGCATTTTTCTGAATCTCGCTATAAGTAGCTCATCGACAAAATACCATCTGTTTAATTCGGCATACTCTATAGAACAAAAAAGAAAATTTCTTTGGCAAATTAGAAAGAAAGAAAATTAATAACAAGAATCAAGTTATACGAACAGAATTTATTTTTACAAATTAGAGATTGAATGAAATTTAAACGATTCTTTTTGTTAAGTATTTCATCAAGAGATACTGGAAACTAGAAAAATTGGGTTCAATTTTACTAATCTAATATGCCATTGTAAAGTAAACGAAGTCATGCAATACATCGTCCCCAGGCTCAGGTCCTAACAAGGGTATAAAGGTTTCTTCCAAAAACGAGACATTGAACGATTCACTTTTGAGTATTGATCAGAAAAGTAATGAAATATTACCTAGCCTAGGTTACAAATTCAAAGATATTGTTCACTTAATTTGGGGTCAAGTTCACATAAAAATTATCTAAAATTGAAAATCAAAATCCCTTTATATTTTAATTCGTTGTCAGTCACAAACAGTCGACCATTTGACTGATCCAGAAGAATTTTTTCTGGATATTGAAATCTGTGGTTTTCTCCTTTTGCTAGAATTTCTTTATTGAATTCCAACTCTGAATCTAATTACAAAACTCGACCGTTATTAAAATCAGCGACCATCACGAATCCATTTTCATCGACGGACATATAGAGTGGTTCATTCAACTGTCCGATCGTAGATCCACATTTTCCACCGAATGACTTCTTAAGTATTCCATCTCCATCCACTAAACACACTCTATGCAGATCATGATCAACATGACTGACCAAGAAATTACCACTGATAATTTTTATAGCATGCAATAGATGGCAAATACCTGCGTCTGATGATGGATTTATTTTACGGATCAAGTGTCCCTCTGGCGAATATTCATTTAATTTATTTTCTTGAGAATTGTTGATTTCTAAGCATGATTGATAAGCATTAATATCAGCAGTTGTCATTTGGATATTCTTCAATTTGCTTTGACTTTTGGAACATAGACCTTGCAAAAGACAATTTGCATGTTCATCTGCAAACTGCTTTATATCATCTTTCCTATTCTCTACATGATTACATCACATTCTAAGTTCTTCACCATTCGCTGCATTTCTTCCTTCACTTTCAGAAGTTCCGCCTTTTTCATCTGGGCTTGAGAGATGCGCTCATTTATTGCTTTGTCGAGAGTCATTCAAACATTTGTTAACATGAGAACCTTCGTGAAATTTGTGGTGCTCAATGAAACAGATGGCGCATACAATTGTTTTGCAGTCAGCACAAACACATCCAGAGGCTTTTGTTCATGCAGTTCACATGTACTTTGTGTTAGGTCGGTCATCACGTTGTGGTCAGTGCTGTGTTCATTTACTGGAACCAATTTATTACTCCTTGTTAATTTAAATTTTCCATGTTGTCTACAGCAATCTTCGCAGAACTTCTGGTGGCAATCAACGCAGTATGCGTCAGCTGCAGGAACTGCTTTGCCCGTGTCTACTTTGTTCTTTTGGAAACTAGCATCACAAAAAGTTCTTGCAGACGCCCACTGATCTGAAACACTTGCCACTTGCATCATCCTCTCAGTGAAGAAATCTTTTGAGCATTTCACTTCAAGAAACCCGTCTGGAGGAATCTTAAACAGTCGTCTACAGATTGAGCAAAGCATCTCATCTCCATGTCCATTTTTGGTTTTGAACCCAGTCTCTTTGAGACATTTGATGTAGAATGTATGAATGCATGGCAAGGCTTTTGGATCGGTGTATGTGTCGGTGCATATGCAGCATATTGTTATATCCTCCTCGATCTCTTCACTGTTAATATTACCACTGCTTGACCCTAAAACAGCCATCTTATTCCCTAAGTCCAAAATTTAACGTCACTTTCGGTTTCACCATTGACATCTTTCTACTGAGTTATTTTTATCCACTACCGGTACGCAAAGCATTGACCTAATAGTGTATTTGCGTATAGTAAATAGCCTAAATGGGAAATCTCTGCCAATATACCTGAACACAGCTGTACATATGTAGGTTCCATATGGTGCTAGTAGCACGTTACGGTCGGAACATTAAATACCTAAAGTAACTGTTATGGATGAAAATACTGATCGTCAAATTCTTCTAACTGCATTCAATCACGCGATCAACCATCGATATTTATATTTTGCTTGCAGGCACTGCCGGATTAAGCTAGATATATATAAGCCATGGCTTAGGGCCCCGCAGGTTTTTGAGGGCCCCCAAATCCGGAGAAATTAAATCAATTTTTTTGCAAATTCCTAATAATATTACATAATTTTAAATAATTTAGCGCTTTACCCTGAAATGTTTTCACCGCTAGTAAGTTTTAGTTACTACTTATTTTTACTGAATACTGACCACAGTCGCAGACTCACACTCAGTCTGTACAGGCGCCCCTAGCGACCCACGACAGACGTCAAAGGCTCAAGGCTGAAACCCTAATATTTCCCACTCTGTGTCGACCATATTGACACATTGTTGACCCTGTGATCGGGCGCAAGCGAGTGACAATTCTGAAATTACCTAATTTAGTATAGAGGAACATAATAATAGTAGCACTATTAGGCCTATATTAAATTATGAAAATTGAACCGTCAGTGGCATTTATAATGAAGCGGATAAATTATATCCAAGTGGGTATGAAAAAGGAAAAGAAAAAAAGACAACCTTTGAAAGAAAAAAGACAACTTTTGAAAGAAAAAAGACAACTTTTGAAAGAAAAAGGATAATATGATGGACATCTCCATGAACTACTTTTAAAGCGCTGCCTTTGCGAGCACCAGTGGAATAAGTGCATCGAGTGCAACCGAAACCACTGCTGCTGCTAGTGATGACTTAGATTTGTTGGACGAAATGGTGAAGTCAAAAAACAGATGAAGTTAAAGCAAATTCTTTAAATAATCTTCTGGATAATATTATGTGAGCAGAAAGTAACGAAACTAGCATTAGGCCCTATATTATGCAAATGCAGTTTGATGATATTGCTGATGAATTTGCAAGACAGCAATCAAGGAAGAAGTTTTTTCGATTACCGTATCTTAATTCTTCTCATTTCACAAAGCAATTACTCTATTAGCTTCTAAATTAGTCAATTCAGT
This sequence comes from Aporrectodea caliginosa, assembly GCA_020284085.1. Lineage (NCBI taxonomy): Eukaryota > Metazoa > Annelida > Clitellata > Crassiclitellata > Lumbricidae > Aporrectodea > Aporrectodea caliginosa. The sequence goes on along the minus strand of JACEVL010001260.1, from coordinate 248,388 downwards.
TCCATTTAAGTATACAAGTTATAAGTCTCGACATTATGATCTGTTGGTGCAACTTGCAGTTGGATCTGGTATTACCGTGCTGGTAATAACTAGTAACATCCAGTTACATAACATCCTAGTACAGCAGTTACTGTAGGCTACTAGTAACATACTGAGTTCTGCAAAGTGCAAGTTGTGCAACTTAAATTAATAAAATAATTTAAATGATTATTCTAAATTGCCTATAAAATTATTAATTAACGGTACGGGTGCAATAGGCCTACATGTATTATTATTTAGCCTATACTTCCTTATAAAAAAACAGCTAATCATATAAGTTTAGAACTTTGTGTTCAGAGAGCCGTAATTCGGTAATAAGCTTTGCTTTGGGGTTAGGGGTTAGGGCCCCCGATGTCAGTCACAAAATTGCGCGTCCCGTTCGCGTATTAGTAGATCCTACCATGCTACGGGTCCAATGCTTTTAGGAGCCAATAGAATGACGAGTTATAAATAGCGTGACCTAGTTTATACTTTCGCCGAAATTGCTGTCAGATAAAATGGCTACCGAGGATGCCGTCCGATTTCGGGCGAACATTATTTTGGTATCACTGTACAGCGTGCGTAAGTTTATAGGCGTTTTACGGTATCTTTGGCATGTTGCGCGGAAGGTGCCATGTTTTCTAATGACGACACTAACCCTAACCCTGACCCTAACCAACCCTGACAACGCCTAAACTTACCCTAACCAACTCTCAACCCTCCGAACCGACACTGAGGTCGCGATAAACCTTCGCACCCCGATTCTAAATGTTTTATTACCAGATTTCGAACTCCGTACGAAGACTTAATCATACTGCGACGTGGGAGTCGGTTAGGGTCAGGGTTAGTGTAGGCTGACCAGATATTGGAAACTAAAAACCGGGACACTTCAATCACAAAATAAATTTGTGATGTTGTCAATAATTAATATAATATAACTTGCACAAATATCTATTTTATGCTTATTATATTGGTATACGACTATACTAAGTGAAAGGTTTTATTCAAATCATCCTTTTAAATTTGAAATTAAATTCTAAATTTCTGAAATCAGTTACTCAAATTTGGCACCTGAATGTATGCTTCTTAAAAGTGTTTTTGTCTGCTAACATTCTATCATAACAAATCTTGCTTTTAAATTTAAATTTAATTATTCTAAATTTATCAAATCAGTCACTCATATTTGGCGCTTGAATGTATGCTTCTTAAAAGTTTTTTGTCTGCTAATATTCTGTCATAAAATTCAACACATGTTTCTTCCATATTCACTTTCACTATCATAACAGCTTCAAGAGTTTCTTCTGATAATCGACTTTTTTGATCTGACCAATAAGAGTTCATCAGTGAGAAAACTCGCTCAACTGGAGCATTAGTTCCAGGAATTGCTAACAAGAATTGTAGAATCATTTCAAATTTGGAATAATTATCTCTCTTTCTTGTAGATCATTGAAAATCTGCACCCACCGCAACATTGTTTTAATTCCATTGTTCCACTTTTTCTCAACTAACAAAATTACAAACGCATGTCATTTCATCAAACAGTGCATTGTCATCAATGTCATACCCAGCTGGCTTACAAATTTGATAAGATCCTCAAGGCTTCTTTCAAACATATCCCAAGTAATTGTTCCTCTCAAATTCATCCAACTGAACAGCTTGAATGGTGCATAACTATCTTCCCACATGTCAAAATATTCCAACGAAGTTGCATAAAAAGATTGAACTCTTTTATGAAAATGTGTTTTATCAGAATAATATTATTATCACTACGACAATATGACGTTTAGAACCGGAAGAGGTATTACCGTATTATGCATGGTAATAAATAAAAGTGAGATTCAAAATGAATTTACTCGCCAGATGCCAGTAGTAAAATCAAGGAGACGTTGATAAAGTAAGTAAGTATAGATCCTTTATTTTATCACATGACAAATGCACATGAAATACATCATATATAAGATCGGAAAGTCAGGTCAGTTTTTAAAAACCGGGACATATTTAGAGTTTGGCCTACCTTTCCCGGCAGCCGGGACAGCTAGCAGAAAATCGGGACTGTCCCGGGAAAACCGGGACGTCTGGTCAGCCTAGGTTAGTGTCTTCATTTGAAAATATGATGCCATGCCAAGACACCGTATAACGGCAGTAAACTGATGCGGGTTTTGAACTAATAATTTAATGACCTCATCCTCGGCGTACCAACAAAACTTTGGTATCAATAAAAAGCCTTCGGTGATGTATGGGTGTTTAAAGTGACCACTATCTCTAGTTGAGGGGTTTGTCAAGAGTCAAGACTTACTATCGGCTGAAACCAAACTAGGTCACGCTATTTATATCTCGTCATTCTATTGGCTCCTAAAAAGCATTGGATCCGTAGCATGGTAGGATCTACTAATACGCCCCCCGGAAGTCTTAATCCGGCCCTGCCCGTTAGTAATACAAAAACTTACTTGTCATTTCTGTTATAAATCGCCCGTAATAAATTCGAATCATCTTTTATCAGGAAAGAGAAAGTTTTGCTAGCGAGTATTCTAAACCCCTGGATGATGGACTGATAAGCTTCTGTTTTAGAAATTTATCATTATTACACATCTGCTTAGCATACGGGCAGTTTCGTCGTTTTTCATCTTACTGAAATTGGAAATTGTTGAAAACCGAACAAATTTCGCCCAAGCAGGTTGTAATGATTAAATGGCTGCGTTAGGCTGACCACAATAGGCCTACAGAGTAATTACCCTGACAGCATTTCTATGGGCTCTAGATGGAACCCATATTGGCTCAATACGGGTCCTATATATATATATACATGTGGGCATACAGTAACCAATTGGGCTCCACGTGGGCATCCTGGTACGGTATGGGTCTCTCGCGTTCGTAATATTCACAATCAGTTGTCCATATTAAGTGCAGACTGCTCGGTACGCCTCTTATTGTCTCTAGATCATATACATAAGCTAACGTATCTGAAAACCAACAGGAAACCGTAAAGAACAATGACGTGTTTATATGTTTTGATCGCTATAAGTCTTACTGTGGACATTGGTAAGTCAGCACAATTTACAACAATGTCAACTGTTGTGCGCCTTACTAATAGTAACAATTCGCTTGATAGCTGAAAAACGTTATTATAAGCCTGCTTTGACGGACATCTAATTTGAACTTTACGCAAAAGCCTTTCTCACAGATATTAATTAGAATCCCTGGACAACAAAATTTAACCCTCATCAACACTGGTCATGAAAGTTACGCTATTGCATACCTGGGGTCCGTCTGGATTGCGTATTTCAAGTGATTACTACCTGTCAACACCAAAATATTGCATAAGTTTTCTTTAAACATGATTAAACAAAATTTTCATTAAGTTACTTGTCTTTCAAACGAATTTTTAAAGAAGATTTTAGAAGAAAATGGATTTATACACTTGACATGAATTACGGACACCGTTGCAGTAGAGTCTAAGGATTGACTGTCCATGTTCGATATTCACTTCACCACATATCACGCAAAGGCTACAATTTGGCTCTTTATGTTCCAGCCAGTAGAAAAAGAGAACTAGAAATGTATTCATCTCGGCTGTCGTAATCGGATTCCAACTTCTTAGCATTATCTGCATGAGTAAAATATCATATGGAGACGACTCTCAAATGTTCAAACTGTCTTTCATTGGCCATAATATCCATCATGACAGGTATAATAAACCGGTGAGGTGGTTCCATTTTTGCTGTTCCTTTCTCATCTCTAACAATTCCATGAGTAAGAAGGATAATATCTTGTGGGCCAAGTCTATGCACATAGAACCACTGCGTGATGTGAGGTCATTTGCAGTGTCTTCAGCTGGTAAATCTAGAGAACTGGGTCTATCAACATTAGGGTGGATCGAAAGTATAGGCTAAAATATTTTTTCTTAAATAACTAAATTTAATAGTGGGCAAAAGTTGCCTAATGGTATGACAAACACACAGTTAACATTTGGTAATTATTGTGCATCATTTTGAGGGTCCCCAAAGACTGTGAAGTTTTGCTATATGGGGCCTTTATGTGCATGGAAATGTTATGGATTATCGTGAATCATCAGACGTGACAACGTCCGTATTACATGTAACGTATTAACAACTCATAGAATACATTTTATGCATAACTCAAATGCACAAATGTTAATTTGCAAAACGTTCAGGCTACGTGTCTCGATAATCGGATTTTGTACTAAACGTTGGAATTATCAACCGGGATTGGATAAAGCCATCTCGCGAATTTGCACCACAAACTGCTGCTGGCGATTTAGTAACTAACTTTACACAGTGTTCCACAGCCTTCGTATGACAAGGTAACTTAGGAAGGTTAGCTATGGGTGGTTCACCGCTTGTTACAGGTAGCTTCACATGTTCCTCCGAAATGTCAGTCGTCAGCGTCGGCTCCGTTATGTGTGAGTTTTGCCAGTCGATCAAGTGGTAGACCTCTCGTGCGTCAAACCTGAGTTCTGGAACTTTGAATTGTCGCACAGCTGATGTTCGAGTTGACGAACATGCCTGAAGAATGCGAGAAATTCCGAATTCGCGGACGTGATGATGATTTGTCTATAATCATGGAGAGAAGTAGGTTTTCCGGATGAGCAAAATAGGCATTCCGCAGTATAACAGGATCGATAGTACGCTTCTGTTCAACTGTAAGATAACGGGACAGATGGACAGCACGGAGCAAATGTCTTGCCCATCTTTGCCCGACGGCTTAGTCTTGATACTGAACCACCTTAACTTGCTGCGTGCCAACAAGATTTTTCAATAAACGATTATACCACAATACGAAGTACGCTGCAAGAATCTGCAAATTGGCTGATGGTTCAGCTGTTGTGATGTAGGCCTACTAACGGAGAAGTCGATTCGCAGTTGTAAGCCACCTTGAGTGATGCTGGTCCTTCCCCTTGGGGTTCTGGGGCGACTAGATCGAGATCTACGCTCGACTGCTCGTCTTATTGGACGACTTCCTAAGCTCTTTCCTGTCTCTGCATACATACGTGATGTGTTGCACTGGCTGCCTATCTCTCAGCGGATCTCATACCGCACTGCTGCTGTGGTTTCTCGCTGCGTTCTTGGCTGTGCTCCATCTTACTTGCGTGATCTTTGCCGCCCAGTGTCCGACGTTGTGGCGCGTCGGGCGCTTCGCTCTACGACGAGGGGTGAGCTCCTAGTTCCACGGGCTCGCTTGGCTATTAAGCAGCGCCGTGGTTTTCGGTTGTGGGACCTTCCATCTGGAATGACCTCCCGCTTAAGCTCCGCTCTTTACTTGTGAGCCATCCGGCAGGGTTCTACAAGTCTCTCAAGTCTTTTTTCTTTAGTCGTGGCTGAGTAGCTTCTTGAAGGGGCGCTATAAAATGGTCTGAATGAATGAATGAATGAATGATGCAATTTTCAGAGGTTTCGTTCAGATAAGTCATGGGTGTCATGTGGGCAGTGACCTTCGGAAACAGTGTTGGTTATTTCCCACAGATATTTCTGGTCTGAACTGAGTTCCTTTATGTTGATATATGGCAAGTCAGCATTTTTTTATATAGTTTGTCACCGGTAACTGTTCACATGCTGATAAATGTATACCAAGAGGACCGGAAATGCACGCAGACCAGATTTTGTTCCATCAAGACTCGGCAGTGAGTATCGCAGAAGGAGTTCATTACCATGAAGCATGCAGATAAGCCACTGTAAGTTTCTCAGTTCTTGTTCTAACAACGTAATGACTCCTCCAACCCTTCCCCCGTTGACATTATTGCCGTCGCATCCAACTGCAATCAACTTTCGATAGATATGTGGTTTTCACTCAGGTACTCAACAATGCTCGATTTCAAGCACTCAGGATGTAAAATGACCAAGTCATGCCGAGCCTGATTCCCTGATCAATGACAAATGGTACTCTATAAAATGTCGTCAATGAAAGCGTGCGCCTTCTTTGCTAATGATCTTAGTTTTGTCTTTTCACCCGTCACAGAATAGATAAAAAACTAGAAATATGCCTAAATATCATAGATATAAAAGTAGTAGAATACACTAAGTGCTATCCAAATATATTCTAATAGATCTACATTATACCAACTGTCACACGATGCAACAACTGCAAGGAATGAACAGAATTTAATTAAAAACTGCCCGCGAAACGTTCATTTTTGCTATTCGAACGAGCGTAGACGATTTCTGATCTTGTTGGGGACCCTCAAGATGTTGTCCAAATTTAAAATAATTTTACACAGTTATTAACGTATACTAAAGGCAACTTTTCCTCACTATTAATATCTGATAGGGAGAAAAAAATATTTTCGATCCACCCTAATCAACATGCAATTATGTCTTGCACTACTCCGAGCAATTTTTTGTAGGAAAGTGTCTATTATGACAGTTGCTCTATTTAGGAGTGTCAACTTTACTAGAAATTTGTGTCTACATAATTTTGCTTAGGTTAATTTTAATAGATTTATAGGTGTGGGGTCCAGTTGGACCCAGGGGTCTCTCCGGACCCCATTTAAAATTTAAAATTTTGTATATGTTTGACATCATATGCCGACCTATAAATGCCATGCAGTTATTGGTCTATGAAGGACCGACAATTACATGAAATCATATAGTTATGACATCTAGCACACAAAAGTTATACCTATGCCAATACGGCTGAGGTCCACCTGGACACCAGGAGTGTGGATGAGGGTTAATAAAATGAGCTAATGTTGCTAATATTTTGGTTTATACTCAACATCTGATAATTCTCGTTTCAATGTCAAGAAATTCGCCCTGTACTAAAAGGCTCCATTTGTCCTGATAATGCGTATTTTTTATCGTTGCAATGTCCTGGCGAAACTTTTCACCAAGTTTGTCACTGATTGTACGGTCTGTACCAAGATAGACAGTGTCCGAGTTTGAATGTATAAAATAAATCTTTTGTATGCTTGGGTGCTCTGTACTACCCACTTAAATCTCAAACAGACATCCTTAAAATTATAATGTCTTCCATTACATTTTCTGTGGCCCCTCTAGCAGATCTTCGATTTGGTCACCATTGATGACATCTCTGATTTGTTGATAATTGGAAATGCTTTCCTCAGTTCTTGGCCTCAGTTAAAATATCGTTCTCAAATATTGAAATTCTTGCAGTGGCGTAACTAGGGGTTCGTGCGCCTGGGGGCAAGAATTTCCTGAAAATTTTTTATGACTTCCGCCAAAATTTCTGATGACCTTTTTTTTTTTTTTTTTTTTTTTTCCCTCTGTTTTTTTAACAATAAACTCTTGTCAAATATCATCTTGCGCCCCCCAGACTCACGTACAAAAAGTTACTTTTAACCTATTTTTCACTTTTTACCGGATTTCTTTAACAAAAACACATTTTCAGACCTAATTTTGCGCCCCCTCCTGCGCCCGGGGCGGCTGCCCCTCGTTACGCCACTGAATTCTTGACCTTCCTCGTTAATCGCTTCTATGAAATTTCTCACCAGTTCGAAATTGATTAGAGCCATCCACTGATGGTTGGTCATTAGATAGTGGCGCGTAATAAATTCAAGAGGAGGCAAAAATGTATTTGTTGTTTCGACAAGTTGTTTACGTGACTCACTTTTCTGTCCAGGAACCAAACACTTATGTTGTAGCCGTCAGTTCTTTTTGCTGTAGTGAGATTGCTAAGCACAGCAAATGAAAAAAGTACTTCGTACAGTAACAGTGTCACTACTTTAAAATGACCACAGATGCTCAAGTTGTAGTTTTTCTAGTGTTTGTGTTTCAACAACAGTGTGTGTGCTGCATACAAATACAAAACAATATGTATTGAAAGACTGCTTTCAGGCTTGACAGTGTCGAATCTATAAAAATACATCATTGTTGTTCACATGTTCACAAATCAAAGCCGTTAACAACCTATCAATATCATTGCATAAACAGAGGATGTAAACCTGCGCAACTAAATCTTTCGTATCTTCTTCGGCGGTCCAAAAGACAGAAATGTTCGTAGCATACATGGCGACCACTTGCAGTCTTGAACCAAGTAGTTCTGCTTTTGCTTTAGAAAAGTTTAAGTCCCTGACCAGGTCATTTAATTCTGACTGCGTTATCAGATGAGGCTCAATAGATAGGCCTATGAACGGTTCAAACTCTAGATCAATGTCGTTTCCATGTCTTACTCGTGCATCGTGTCATCTTCGTCTGCTTCATTTAGGCTTCATGTCTCTGTAGGCTTCGGAACTAGTAAACTGTCATAATGCGGCACTAGTCTTCCGACTGAAGGCAGATTGGGGTCATCATCATCATCATCAGGATCCATCGGCCGAAGGCCCGTAAGTGTCCAACGCTTGCATCGGATCCATGGGCCGAGGCCCTTTTGGAGTCCAATGCTTGCATTGAATTTCATTCGTATTTTTTCTTTACGAACAGAGTATCTCACTGTATTTGCACCCATCCGTTCGACCTTCGCGCTTCTCCCTTAAAGAGAGTTCCAGGCTTAGGACTGGCTCTGATATCCACATGTGGTATCAAAGGCGGCGATGCCGCCCACGTTTGCCAGCTTTTTCAGGGTTCCTGCTGAGCCTGTCCACCTCGCGTAGCACCCTAAGGTGGTACTTCATCCAAGACCTTCACCACTGATGGCATAGCCTCAGCAGGCACTCCCCTACTGACTGTTGCCACCCCTCACCACGTTGAGGTGTGAGTCGGACTTTGAGGGGGTATTAGAAATATTTCTTATTTTTAGAAGAGAATCGAGAGACTCTGGTAAGACAGAGGTTTTTTTACAGTGCGTCGCATGATCCTTCTGTTCTCGTTATACCATTGGGACTGCGAATGGCATTGATGTATGAGTAGGCCTACCTGTAAGCCGGGTCTAGGCCATTTCCCCCCGGACATTTCCCCCTGGACATTTCCCCCTAGGACATATCCCCCGGACATTTCTATGGTCACTTACCCAGCATAAATATTCACGAGAGAGTGCATCTTATTGGCTATTTCAATTAATTATTTATATAGCTGTATTATTATCAAGTAGAGGCATGTGCATGAAGCATTTAAGAATTTTAATAAAGTATCTTATCAGACACCACTACGCATGCAGAACTGCAAATTGTGTACAACTTACACAGCTGTATTAATTAACAAGTAGAGTCATGTGCATGAAACATTTTAGAATTTTAATAAAGTAACTTATCAGACACCACTAGTCCACTACTCATTTAGAACTGCAAATTGTGTGCTATACCGCGCAAGTACTCGAGACCCGATCGCTGCTCAAAATCCCGAACTATATTCTCATGAATATTAATGCCGGGTAAGTGATCAGGGGGGAAATGTCCGGGGGAATGTCCTATGGGGAAATGTCCGGGGAGAAATGTCGGAAGGAAATGTCCGGGGAAATGTCCGGGGAAATGTCCGGATACCCTGTAAGCCAAGCTCTCAGATCGACTGCACTTGTTGCACAGCAAATGTGAGGTTTGTCTTGATCACCAAGTTGCAATGAAATTTGATCTCATATGACTATCCAATAAGTGCATTCATACTGGTCTTTGAGGCTCAAGCGTACACTCGCCACTAACGTAACAACACCCATCACGGCTGTTGCCACATTGAAGAGACTCTCCTACTGTAAATAATCGCCCTATAGATGATAAAAGCAATAATTGCTGATTATTATGTAGGCCTTGGACTTGTAATGCCTGTAGAACAAGTCCATAAACATACATACCAATGTGTATCAATGCTTCTGTGTATGCGAGCTGTTCTGCCTGCAGCATCCATCGTGACTAAGCATGCCCGGGCAAATCCAGGCATGTTTAATAGGGTGGAGTGAAAAAAGTGAAAATTCGAAATTCTAAAAGTAATAGCAACCAAAGGTTGCCTTATGGTATAGGGTCAAAAATGTCGAAAAACTTTTTAAAAATATTAGTGTCTTCCGCCCCACCAGAGGGCCACAGTTTTGAAAATAGCATTTTTTCGCCAAAATTGCAGGTTTTCTTGTAAAATATTTTAATTCAAAACTAATTAAGTGTCACTCAATATACCATTGGATATAGCACTTAATACTGAATAAAACGATGCATTAAGTTTCAGAATAAGCCTAGAGACACATTAAATTTTCTCATAATGGGGGTAGAATAGTCTGCCGTAGTTCCTCTCTGTGTCCGAACATCGAAAACAATGATTTAGATCGAGTAGGCATTGTAGCTTTTATGCTTCAACATATCGCAATTATTCACGATCAAAATGGAATGTTCTTAGCGCTCAATATATTAGTTGTTCAGTTATATCAAAAAAATTAACTTAGTTCAACATTTAAAGATGATATATTTCAGCGAGGTGTAATCTGAGTGTTCGCCCGAAAAACGCGGCAGTCACCTCAGACGAAATGATGGGCATCGAATGCCGAACTCAAGGTGGATCGGTAGTTCGCGAGTGGACTCTATTAAGGGTCAGTCGCGGTGAAAATCATAAACAACAGCAGAATTTGAACAACGGAAAGATCTTCAGTAACTGGAACAGTGGAACAAAATCCACACATTCAGCTGAGTTCTGGGTCGATGTAGATCAGTATGGTTCCGGAACGCTATACTCGAACTCAACCACATTGGAAGATGCCGGTCTCTACACTTGTGTCGTCGAAACTAGACAAGAACTGACTCATTGGAGTGCTCATCTAATTGTATTTGGTAAGCTAGAACGACGAAATGATTATTTCTTGTTAGCCTATGTGTAATGCGATAACGACATTTTATGTTCAATAGGTAAAACTTGACAATCTGCAGGTCTATATCATGTTAAAAGGTTTTGATAATCCGTAATGTCACATTCGAACTAATACTATATTGTGCATCGACCGGGAAGCATGAGCCTTTATTTCAAGAAACGTGCTAAGCTGTAACGAATTTCAAGTTTATTAATAAATATTATTTCACTATATTTTAAAACGAATGAGGTTTAAAAAATATCTTTATTTATATTAATAGTAACAGTGAAAAAATATTTCACATAAAAGATGCCAATTGTTTCGAAAGTTCTTATTTTTTACCAGTATGCTACCTAGAGATTATTCTTAACCCTGCCACTGCCATTCTCGGGTGGTCTGGATAAGGGAGGAGAGCTACATAATCAGATTTAGTAGACAAAGAGTCGTAAAGGAGTAACTATTCAGTTGTTTGTTGGAATAAGTTAAGTAAGGTAATCTCAAATACACGATGCCGTTAAACACATTTGTTAGAGAAAATATTCTTTAGTAAGATTCTATCAGAACAGAGTGACGCAAGGCAAGGTTGAAGTAGAATCTACAGGCATCGAACAATAATGAATGTGAGAACATTAATGGCAATTTATGTCATGGCAAGTTATAAAGCGGGAGCGGGATTATTATAAGATAACATAACATAACATTTTATACGGTAACCAACTTTATACAGGTCGCAATTACATCATGTTTATCCAATTATTATCGGTTTACCCAGGAGACCCAAAAGGGGCCGAAGGTCCCGCTAGCCAGGGCCACCTGAGATCATTAGGTTGGAAAGAAGGTAAGAAAACAAGGTGCATACAATGCAACGACACGAACAAGTAAATAATAAGTGCACACTCCCAGGTTAGGATGACTTACTGTAGTGGTATTTCACAGGGGTGCTAAGTTTGACTATAGGGCGGTTTTACACTCCTAGTTCAATGTAGGTTGAAAGCTCCCGTTTAAATAGCTGGAGAGATGGCAGAGAGCGAATATTATGAGGGATACTATTCCAGGTTCTTGGTCCGCAACGGTTTATTGATGTAAGTCTAGTATTTGTATGGGCGAAAGAAGTATAGAAAGGGTTAGTATTTCTTGAGCAACGATTATGAATAACAGAATAGGTTGGAAGTACTCTCTATAAGTTGTTGTTATTTGATTATAGGTATATTGGTACATAAATATCCCAATTTGGGCCTGCCTTATCTGCTCTGGTTTTAATATTTTTAGGCTTAAAAATTATGTTTTTGTATGGGCCCCATAAGGGAGTTTTGCAACAAATTTAATGGCTCGTTTTTGGAGGATGAGAAGTTTAGCAAGATTCGACTTGTAAGCTGAGGCCAAACTATATTACAATAAGTTATGTATGGGTGTATGAGTGTATAGTAGATTGCGGTTCTTGTCTGTGGTGGGACGATTCTAGATATGCGCATAAGAATTCCTAGGTTTTTTGCAATTTTTGTTGAGATATTAGATATATGTTCTGTCCAGGATAAATGCTGGTCAACGTTAACTCCTAGAAATTTAAATGATTGGACTTGAGTAATAGGGGTACCCACGATACATAAATTTGGATATGAGATAGGAAGTGATTTTTTATATGCTCTAAAGATAATGTAGTTAGTTTTATCCAGGTTAAGGGTTAGCTTATTAGTACTGAACCATTCGGCTACTTTTTCTAGTTCTGTGTTTGTATGATTGAATAAGGCTTCTATTGAGGAGTGAGAGCTAAAGATATAAGTTTCGTCTGCAACTATTAAGAAGAATAGGTTAGACGAGACATTGGGTAGGTCGTTGATGTAAAGAATAAAGAAGAGAGGACCTAAAATAGAGCCTTGAGGAACCCGTATTTGATTAGTTTTAGAGGAGACTTAGCGCCATTACAGCTAACTACATGTTTTCTAGTTAAGTTGAATACTTCGAATTCCACAGATAGATAATTTTTTTAGTAGAATGCCATGATCAATAGTATCAAAGGCTTTGGCCAAAATCAGAAATATTCCTATGGAATATTCATTTTTATCCATTGCATCTGAGATTTTATCTTGCATGTTTAGTAGGGGTATGAATCTTGAGTGGTCAGATTGAAAGCCATGCTGAGAGGTAAAAAAATATTGAATTTGGTAATATATTTGTTGAGGCGTTCATACATTGTTTTTCAAAATGTTTTGAGAAAAAGGAAGAACAGATATAGGCCGATAATTAGAAACTTCGTCTCCTGACCCTTTTTAAAAAATTGGGACCACCTTTGCTGTTTTAAGGGCTTGAGGGTATATTCCAGTTTTGAAGGAACAGTTAATAATTTCCACTAATGGTTGAATAATATTAGGTAGGCTTGGAAGGGCTATTATAGAGGGATCTATATCGTCTACCCCTTTGGCATGAGAAGCATGGATTGTATGGCTTAGTTGCATTAATTCCTCTTTTGATATTTCAGTGAGTCCAAAGGAGTCTACTTTCGAGGGCATCATATTTTGCTCAATGGTGGAGTTGGAATTAGGAATATTTTTAGCCAAAGAGTGGGCAATATCAGTAAAGTAATTATGGCATTCAATTGCTATTTTTGTGGGGTTTGTGGTGGAGATACCATTAATTTTTAGTGGATTAATATCTCTGTCATCACCATTGGACCTACCAATTAGGTTTTTCAAGATTTTCACATTTTATGTGGAAAATGGTGAGGGAAAATCACGAAATTGACATTGGGATGACTGTGTAAATTGGACAGCCTATGAGCTGCGGCTAAGGTAACGAGTGGGAGAGTGGAAGAGCTATATGGAGGAACAAAGCAAATGAAATTGTAATGTAAGGGAGCGAGCCACAGAGGGTAAATTCGGAACGGAAAATGAATATAAGGAAGCAGAAGATACATGGCAAAGAAAGACTGGGGCTGGATTATTAGATAGAGATGAGTCGTTGGAAGTTAAAAGGAAATGAGGGTAGATGAAGATCTAGAAGAAGAAACGGAAGTCGAAAGAGGATTTCATAACTGCTACAGAGGGTACTGGTTTTCCCGAAGAAGTTGGGAGACAGAGAGATTTGGGAGAGGGGATGAAATAATAATTTATGAAGGGCAGAGAAATACGGAGGGTAGGAGTTGCGAGAGAAAGAGAGATAGAGAGAAAGAGACAGACAGAAAGTGCTGGATTAAAACAGTACAATTTATTTTATAGCCTACTTACAAAGTTTAGTTTTTAATTGTCTATGTCAGCATTGACTTATATGGACTTATTTCTGCAATTTAAATTTGAAAAGATTTCAATAGGCCTATTTTTAATTTCTCAGCTATATCATAAGACCTATGACCAAAAACGGTACGTGCTGCAGGATTTTAATGGCCGTATTTGGATTCAGCACCCCAAAATTAGTATAAAAACAGCCATTCGACCAATGCTACGAAAAAGTTTTTATTTGTTGACCAGTGTAATTATGATCAATTAAAGAATCTCTACAAAAATTACATTTATTTGACTAAAAATACCATCTAATTGTGTTTGGTGAGAACTGCCAATCAACACCTTAAATTACATAGCTTAAATAAGAGAACGATCTTGTTAAAGAACAGGTTACACTGCAAAAAACCAATAGACCTATTAAGCGTTAGACCTAATGATTTCAACAGCGTCTCTGAAAGAGCCATAGCATGCACTTAAATATTTCCTCATCGCACAAAAATTAATATGTTGAATATATTATCTATACGCCTGGTCATGGCATCATGTTTTCTTTATCTTTATTTAACAGACAATTTGCAAACTAATTTACCCGTGCAGCGTTAATATTTATGCTTTAAAAACTGCTTCTGTAAGTCTCCGAAAATCCGACAGCAGCCAAACGAGTTTGACTCTGCATCATTACATTTTATCGTAAGAATTTTTCGCCTGTGTACAATTTGTGCAAATTTCTTTAGAAATATAAAAAAACTAGGTCTAAAACAAGAACTGCGTATTTTACCTTATATGATCTACATGTATAGTAAAGTAGAATCCTATCGATTAAAAATTTACAGATTTTTCGCCGTGAATTGGTTACTTGGGTTAAATTTTTGACAAAGATTGTCATATCTGCTGGCATTTGGCACATTTTAAGCCAAGTTTTCCGCAGAAACAGCTTTGATTAATGAATTTCGACTTAGCCACGGACAAATATTTTTACATTTAAATACCTTTTAAACTATATCTTTTCCACAGAATCCACTCCATTTTGTGAGTCAAATCTCAGCACAAGCACCAGCAACTCGTTGATGGAAGGCGATCGTATATGGATGAGATGCAGCGTCAGATTCGGAGGATAGGCCTATTGGACGCCGAGCATGGAATGGAGACAACACGGAAAAGATAAAGACGGACGCATCATTTCATCAGATGCAGTTGTGGAAGATGAAAAGTTTAGCGTCACCTCAACGATAAGTGTCATCTACAAATTAACCAGCAATAAAACATTCTTCTCTTGTAAAACCTACTTTTCAAACCAGAAGCATAGACTTCATGCCAATGCCACTAATACTCCCGCATTCAGCTACATATGGAAATCGCCTGAAATAATACAACGGTACTCTGATTCCATTATTATCACAACATCAAAGATAATTCCCGAAAACATGAATTCAGCCTCTAAAAGTAAGTTATAAGATGTAAAAATAATGATGACTTTGCAGCAGTTTTGACAGCCAGTGAACTCACTAGTACATTCGTAATCATAATCGCAAACGTAAACTCATCTCAAACGCCACTCAAAAGCCAAGCGCAGGGCACCAGCTTATTCACGAGCGCTGCCTCAAGTCATAGTGATCCTGCAAATGGTAGTCTGAAGGAGTTCCGAGTCCGGTTACCAGCAGGTCAGAGTAGCTGTTAAGGAGGGTGTCGTTTAGGTCGAGAACTAGAAGATGACGCGGAGTAGGAATTCTTGAAGAGGAGTGACCAGTTTTGAATGGAAAGCCCGAGGGGTGATGGACTTAGGAGACTGAGGCAGATGATCGTGGGTGGTTGGCAATGATGGCGGAGGAACCGAAAAAAATGCGGAATTCAGGAGGATTTAATGTGTTACTTGGTGTTTCTGACGTATGGTATGACGTATGACGCAAGTTCGAGTTCATTTTTTACTTTATTGGAACTTAATTCTTTGTTAACTGGTAACGGCTTTACCGGAAGCACCACAAAACGTTTTCTTGTTTTCTTTCACCCACATTGAATGCTCTTTACTGTATTTATTTATTTTGCTACGGTTTACTCTTGTACTGTTGTGCGCTATAGAAAGCCTATTTCATTGGCATATTGGTATGAAATTTTATTTAGCCAACTAATGAATCTAGAATATAGGGGAAACACTGATGCGTTGAAGCTAACAGGAAGCAAATGTCTTAACGGTAATTTCAGGCAGTTGACCGCGCAGTTGATGACGCAAGTTCGAGTTCATTTTTTACTTTATTGGGACTTAATTCTTTGTTAACTGGTTAACTGGCAAATTTCTGTTTTCTTTTATTGTTTGTTGTATTAAAGTAACTGTAAGTAGCTGCAATTGTTCTGTTTCATAGTGTAGGCTATAATTGGCAAATTTCTGTTTTCTTTTATTGTTTGTTGTATTTTAGTCTAAGTACTATTTTCCACTAATTTAAGTATTAGGCCTATAATGCGCGGTCACCAGTACGATAACGATGCTATCATGCTAAGCTCCATTCAACCTGCCTTCTTTTGACGCACATGCTTTGTATGTCGGATACCCGAACAATCGTTTTGGAAGTGCGGAATGTCGTGATATCGGTTTCGGCTGAACTAGGACAAACTGCGGTACCAAATATGTCGGGCACACGACAGGCTTCATCTTCTTGCAAGATGACCGAGATGGTCCGATGAGCTTAGTATACATGTACATGTAGGAGGGTGTCCCCCGGTTTGGCCACATAGCTTCCTTTATGCGAGATACCTTACACTGGCTAACATTCAGCGGCGTATTCAGTTTAAGATTCAGATCCTTATGCACAGTTGTGTTGTTGTCTCTGCCCCATCATATCTTAGGGACTTCTGCATTTCACTCTTCTCTGTCCCGAGGCGTGGCATCTTTTGGTCCACGGCCCATGGACTTTTGACTGCCCCTCGTACGCATAAAAACTTTGCCTATGTTGGGTACACCAGTTGGAATCGCCTTTCTCGAGAGCTGCGGCTCGAACTCCTCAGTTTGTCCCTTCAACAGAATGATGTCTGTAGTAGTTGACAGTAATTAATTCCACTGGATCTGGTCGGGAGACCCACTAATGAGTTTTCCCTTGAGGTGGCGCTTTATCAGATCACATTTACAATTGCAATATTATGTGTTTTATATATAAATATATGCATTTACAGCAGATCATACGTACAGCGTTCTATTGGGATTGCTAGTTACAACCTCAATTTCTGTGATGATGATGGCTATAATTATTCTAATGCGTTTCCGAAGAAATTACAAATCTTCAGGTGAACAGTATTTTTTATTGTATAATAATTGCTTTGTAAACAGTGTGTTCTTATTCTAGGCAATTAAACTGTCAAGCACTCATCTCAACCTTTTCAGTAGACTAATAGTCGCTGAGTCCTTCTCTTGCCTTTAGCTAAACATTATCAGTAAGTTAACATGTCACAGGAGTTCGTTTTCCTCTTGCCTTTACATATGACTCGTTTAAGATAAGACCTAGCGTTGATGAATATAAATTTTTAACCATTCTAAATACACGATTGATGAAAATTTGATTCATGTAGGCCTAACTTAGAAGACAGAGCTGAAAATTAAGATTATATCTATCGTAAGCTTAATCGTAATTGAAAATCCAAATTTGAAAATCTAATGAGCAAGGAAGATAGAAATAGAGAGAGAGAGAGAGAGACAGACAGACAGACAGACAGACAGACAGAGACACAGAGAGACAGAGACAGAGAGAGACAGACAGAGAGAGAGAGAGACAGAGACAGAGAGACAGACAGAGACAGACAGAGACAGAGAGACAGAGACAGAGACAGAGACAGAGACAGAGAGAGAGACAGAGAGAGACAGAGACAGAGAGACAGAGACAGAGACAGAGACAGACAGACATAGACAGACAGAGAGAGAGAGAGAGAGAGAGAGAGAGAGAGAGAGAGAGAGAGAGAGAGAGAGAGAGAGAGAAAGCAGGCAGTAATATAAAACATATGCACGTCAGTCTGGGCTTGAATCACAGTGCGAGAGCCCCTAGGGTATAAAAAGTTTTGAGGAGGGAGAAGGGTGCAGGAAGAGATCCAGAAAGAATGGTTGGGAGGAAGGGCATTCCATAGGGAGGGACCAATTGCTATGGGCTATAGTGGTCCTAACTCGCGCAGTGGCGTAACAACCAAGCCGGGGGCCCTTGGACATTCTAAGCTTGGGGCCCTTACCCATTATTTATCTACATGTATACGTACGTAAATAATTGATCATTTATAATTATATCGCCATTTCATGATATAATTATACTCAGAGCAGGGGTGCAAAAACCAAGTTTTTTCAAAATGAAAGCTGTTTTGGAGGTTTTGTTTTTTTTGGTTTTTGTTTTTAAGATTTCCTATTTCGGATCATAAAACTCATAAAAAATGTCTTAATACCGTTCAAATTAATCAGATGCATATAAATGAAATTAACTAGAACAGTAGAACAGAATATCATAAAACGAAATTAACAACGACCATACAACAATTGCCAAGAGAGTTGAAGAGACGCAAACTTTCTAATTTCTAATTTCAAATTCGTTAAAACCAAAATTTGCGGTTTTTTGTTTTTGGTTTAAAAATCAAATCAAAAACAAAAACAAAAACAAAAGCCTTTGACAGTCCTGAAGCGCTCTCTGATGTTAAATGTCATTATGAACGAATATAATTTATTACATCAGTTTGCAAAACAGTGCGCAGTAAGCTGAAAGTCACCAGTGACGCTACTGTGGCACTGCCTACACAATAATGTAGTGAACATGTAGGCTGTATAGTCTGTAGTTCCTCACGAATTTCGCTATTCTAGCTTTCTGTTCGCAGATGTGTCTATCAAGTCCTTTCGTCATTTAAGAAGGTGAACGGAGCATTAGAACAGAAATTCATCAAGAGCTGTTACACTTGTGGAATGGTTTGGATGATTGTAGGCTACTGTCTCAGTGGGCACAATCACAGCTTTTAAAAGGAAGCTAGGAAAATTGGGGTAAAATGTAAAATTAAGTACCTTTATGTTCAAAGTTAAATTTCAGTGGTTTTAAAACAGACTAAACGTCTTCTAAAACACTTAAAACTCTTGTTGTTTTAAGTTTTAAGTTGTTTTCAATATTTAAATTATTAAATTCGCTAGATGTCGTTTTTACATCATGTAACTGAAAAGCATTATTGACATAATGTGACATTTTCCCTAATAATTATTGTCACAGAAAAACGGACAAAAAGTGCATGAAATTTTTCAGTTTTAAAAGCTTGGGGGCCCTTTGGACCTCGGGGGCCCCTGGACTTTGTCCACCCTCGTTATATGGCTGTTACGCCACTGAACTCGCGGAACAAAGAGAACATGCCAGTTAGCAGGCCATGACTGATTTTTAGCATAAGATAATGCAGTTAGGACCAAAGCTTATATAACTCACAAATTGACATTCGGATATAGATCTACTTGACCTGAACGTCATTGAAATACAAAGACATTTGAATTAGTAAAAGATGCTGTTGGATGTATTACAAACAGATGCTGTTGGTTGTTCAACTGCTCCAAGCACTTTAACGTTGGGAGAGATGGAGACATCAATATCAGGTGAGTTGGAGACACATGATGCTATTATTGCTTATAACAGACCTACTCTTGTCGGACCTTTTCAAACTCTTATTTCGATAACACTGTTGGAATTTTTTTAAAGAGAGCCCAAGACTTCACAAATAAGCAGCAATTTAATTAATTATTGGCAAGTAATTAGAGAAAAAGCCAATCAATTTGGCTGTTTCGGCTGACGATGTATGTAGGTATCTGGCATCGTTCCAAATACGGCAAAGATAAGCCACCTGACAGCGATGAAAACTTAGTTTGATTTCAGTGGACCATGAGCAGGGTTGAAGGCAGTGTTATTTCCAGGTAGATTCACAAAAAGTTTACTCGTCGATAATTCATCCGCTGAGAGTTTAGGCAAAAATGGCAGATAACTGTTACAGTAGCGATCTGTTTGTCGTTCTCCAAGGATTTGAAATAGACGGCAAATTAGAGTTCCATCGTTTATTTGCTTTGGCATTTCAATCTACATGTAGGTAAACGACAAGAGTCCATTCGCAGCACTGGTGACTTCCCAGAAGGAGACTTTCCGGTTTATGCTGCAGTAAGAAAACCTCTTAAACATGCCGGTAAGTTACTGAGCCACAAACGTTTGAAACGGGTACATGCAGTTTAGAGTTGGTTGACATTTTGTTGTAGGCGATAAACTCAAGCACCAGCTGAACGTAAATATTGGCTAAATCTATCTTAAATGCTGATGTAAGCAGTTATAAAAGAGGAAATTTTGAAATGTCGTTACTGTCCCATATTTCTCTAGCATTTTGTTAAATAAGTTGTTCATTAATATGTGGATTCTTCTAGGTAATTTTTTTTGTTTCGGATTTCTAATGGTACCTATTTTCGTTGTTGAAGTTATTTTGTCTTTCGTTTCTGAGTGTTTCGGAGGACGGTGTTGGGACTCTTGCAATCGGGATCTCACGCGCCACCATAGACTCATCCATTCTCAGAGTATGCTAGGAATATGCTTGTTTTTTTTATAGAAACGAATAAATTTTCATGCAAATTAATTATCTGAGTTTGCTTTGAATTTGTTTCTCTGCAATTTATAGGAAGAACAACGTCATATAGGCTAAGCGTGCAATAAATATCTGCCAACAATAAGAAAACATAGCTATTTCAAATTCAACAGACAAATTTGCTTCATCGTAGTAGTTTGTTATGCAACAATTGTACAGGTTATATGCGGGTATGTGTTGTAACTTGTATTTTAGCAGAAGGGGCTGTCGGAATTATTGCGCTTAAAATTATATCATCCGACACTATTGAAGACAAAAACCAGGTACATGGGTGAATTACTCTCAGCCATCAATTAAAACTAAGTTTATATTTCATTTACTGGATTTTGAAGAATGTAACATATTTTGTATTAATTAATTAATATACAATGTAACCTACAATATTACGTAACTAATATAGAAATTATTAGGTTGCACCATTGAGGTAAGCCTATTTTGAAGTTCTTGGACTCTTCCGCGATTTAGACTATAGGGCCTTCTAAATATGAATTCATCAATACTGATGTGAACAAACGTATTTTGCTTTGAAGATATATTTATTGTATACAGGCCAGTAAATTAATAATGCTTATCAGTTGGAAATTATTTTAAAACCAATTAATTTAATTATCAACTATTATGCACTGCTGTCTCTAACGGTTTATTGTCTTCTGTTGAAGTGCAGACCTGCACTAAAAACGTAGCAGGGTTTATGTAAGGCCTCCCTCATATAATCCTTTGAAATACAATTCAAAACTAGCTGTTCTTTTGTTTCACTCACTGCCAAGCTGCTACTTAAAAATTTGTCTCTTAATCTAATTCGTCATTTTGTTGCCCTATAATTCTATTTAGAAATGCAAGATTATTGAATGCAATGTTTGTAGACCAAATTTCAACCATTTTAAATTACTAATTTGCTTAAAGTTGACAGCTGTATGGTGTCTTTTAGATCTCCGAGTATGATTCAGATTATGCAGAGATCGGTGATATAGGGAGTTATAAACCAAAGAAACAAAGGTTCCAACCAGCTTCAACCATGATGCACAGCCAATCAACCTATACAAGCATCCATCACACCGAAGGCCCTTCCAAGTCCATGGATTACGACGATATCTGCTGATCGTTATAATCTAAACATACATTTCTAATGTACTTTATGCTTATAAACACGTATTCATAAGTATGCTGAAGTTACTGAACTATACCATGCTATATCATACTCTGCTATGCAATACAATGCTACACTATAATACAGAAGTACAAAATACCATACCAGACCCAGACCATTCCATACCATACTATGCTATACTATACTATGCTATGCCATACTATTCTATGCCATACAGTATGCTTGCTGTAATGACTTTGCTGTGTGTATATCGCGGGACTTAATTGGACACAATGTCATGATGTTTCTTGTTTTATCAATAATTAATCAGATTTGTCTATTCCGCACTAGTTTAGAAAAAAATTCCATTCCAGGTAGAATTCCGTGTTGCCAACGTTCTTCATGTATTTCGGGAGATTGTACCGGCGTTGCATGTCGCCTTGTCTAAATGTACTAAGTGAACGGTAGACCTCATGTCTAAGGCTGTCATTGTATACAGGTGAAAACATTTTTAAGAAGTATAAACTGGAACTGACCATATTCCTGATAGATTCGATGAAAACTGATTGTTAATAACAGTACTTTTTTGACTTTCTGCGCATATTCTTAGATGGTTTTGATTCCGGAGTTTATTCGACTCATGTTGATTCCTGATATGATGGCTATGCTATGCAGATATCCTGGCTGCGTTAGCTCTGGGGACTTAATAGACTAACTTTGGTAATTCTTTTTGAGCGCTTACCATTCGATGGAGTTAATCTAACAGTCGAGGTCAAGGTACCAAGAGATTTTCACACTCTGGGGTCTATTACATTAGGAGGAGTAGCTTCCTGATGCGTTGTCGAATCTCGGTTCAACAGACCTAAATTTATTACTGCAATCCTCTTAACCGTCTTCTTAAAATATGCGGACGATTGCTATCTTGTAATAGCGTCATCAAAATCAGAGCACGTCGCGCATTGGCATGAGAAGTGCGACCTGAAAATCATAAGAAATCTTGATCCGAGGGCTAGGGGAAGGCGGGCTCATGATATAAATCTGAAAGTCGTAACAGGACTTCAGAGGGTTATTAGATATAGTTTTCTAGGTGTAACTATCTAAGATAATCTCAGCTTTTCGACTCATTTAGTGTATTTAACTGCGGTTGGAACACTGGCCGCAATATATAATTACAGCCATCCTATATATTCGCATCAACACGAGTTCAATTTCAGGATTGGTCTAAGGAGCTTATAAGGCAAATAATGGACAAAGTCTTAAGAAAACTTAGGTAATTTAGAACAGAGAATTCTAATAATTTAGTTATATGCAATTTAACACTATAATAATTTAGTAATATACATGTATTATCGCCATTTTATAGAAGTAGAAATAGGATTTCTGACTCCATCATCCGCAATCCCTATTCTGTGACTCGATCACTGGATTATTTTCACAGGTGCCAGATAACCAGTGCCGGAATAAGCCAGATTAAGGCATAAGCCAGATAAGCCATGGCTTAAGGCCCCGCAAGGTTTTGAGGGGCCCCAAAATCCGGAAAATTAAATCACATTTTTGTAGCATATTCCTAATTTTGTATAATTTTAAATAATTTAGCGCCTTGTCTTGAAACGTATTTCAGCTCCAGTAAGTTTTAGTTACTACTCACTGAATACTGACCATAGTCGTACACTCACATACTGTACAGGCGCCCCTAGCGACCGACGTCAGGCGTCAAAGGTTCAAAGCCGAAACTCTTAATATTTCCCACTCTGAGTCGACCATATTGACGCATTGTTGACAGGGCGAACCGAGCAAGCGGGTGACAATTCTAAAATTACCTGATTTAATATAGCGGAACATAATCATGGGCGTCCGCATGAATTTGTTTTGGGGGGAGGGCATAGAATTCTTTTTATGGGTCAAAGTCTTGAATTGTTGGCACAGTGACTAACGAGGGTGCCGAAAGCAACCTATAACGTCACCCTCAGTACTCGCTCCCGCGATTATGGGTCTGGTGCGGATCCGAACTGCCGCCAATGCTTTTGGAAGCATTTGACATGATATGGAGTCAGTTGTTAGCGTTCTGGGATCATTTTCAGCTATTTCTGAACGTTTATTTCAAACACAAAACTGTTAAAAGTTTCAATGTTTTTATATATTTTAATTTTTTAGGTTATCTTGACTAGTTTGGATTAAATTAAAACTGTGTAAAAATCATAGCCATTCATTGTTAAAAACCAAGTTGATAAGTAATTTGTTTAAATATTTGTAAAATTCAGGGGCGCAAATGCCCCCTTGCCCCTCCGAACGCCCATGTTTGGGGTTAGGGCCCCCGGATGTCTAAACCTGGCTTGTGGCTTAGGGAACCCGGAAGTCTTAATCCGGCTCTGCAGATAACCACACCTAACTGTAACTGCACTCAGACCGTTCCAAGTGTAAACAACAGCGTTGACGTCACATACTTTCCTACATCCAACATAACTTATAATAATGCTTTGGTTTCTCTAAAGATAATTTATGAATATTGTTTTCCGTTGGTTTATAATGCTACTGCCATTTTTAGTATCAGCAACTCATTGCAGAGTTAAATGTTTAACAAATCATGGAAGCCACGTACGTATCGATTGTGGTCAAAATCATCTTGAACAAATAGCGCAATAATGATACACAGAGGCCTACGTACATAGGCCTACATGAAAACAAACATAGTATTACATACATACATGCATACATACATTCGTACATTGATCTGTTTACTGATCACTATCAGCTTACAAATACAGAAACGATCAGGATTACATTAACAGAATGTTAAGGGGAGCTCAAAGGAACCATTAGGATCCCGCTGTGTAATTTTGAACAGGCGACAGCATTGTTATTTCTTAAATACAAATCTATAAAGTGCTCTCAAGATAGTACGATGTGATTTACATGCCGTTCGTCACACGGATTAAATAATCGCCTGAGAATCCGAGTTGCTTTTCAGCTAGAGGCGCCTTTAATTTTTTTACATTACTACAATAAACATAGAATCTTTCAATAGACTTACCAATGATCCACAACTCCAGTCTCCAGCTACTAGGCTAATTGATCCAAAATTTCAGTTATACCGATTGTCAGTATTCTATTTCGGGAGAAAACTGGATATAATATTTCCAGACAACATCACTTATTAACTTAAACTACGCCACTGCGCGTTTGAGTAGTGCCAGTCCCAATCCGTGATACAAGAGGAGGGCAACGCTAGTCATCTTCGTAATAGCACAGCGTCGATAAAGAGCAACGATGTCTATAAGCTTCTTGTATAAGAACTTACATAGCCACCGTTATAATGCCACAATAAAGTCATAGAGTTTATATAAAACCAAATGTTCTTTATGTAAATTGTTTTTATCGAGACTTGTTGGAAACGAAAAAAACTTAGATGGGATCGAAATAGTAGTCTAATGTTCAGTAGCTGGGCAAATGAAAGTCATGCTATACATCTTCAGAAGAATGTTAAAGGCTCAGGTTATAATAAAAGAAAGGGTATGAGCGCCACACAAATACAAGATAAGGAATACTTTACTCTTAGATATTTATAAGAAATTTAAAAACATAAACATTGATGCAGATTTACCTTACTTTAAAATTTGAAGATGTTGTTCCATTAATTCATTGTCATCAGCACCTAATTATTTAAAATTGAAAATCGAAATCTGGTGATCCTCCGCATTGTATCTGTTGTAAGCCACGAACAGTCGACCATTTGTCTCATCCAGAATAATCCTCTCTAGACGTCGTAATCCGTGTTTTTCTTTTGAGAGAATTTCTCTCTTGAATTCCAAATCCGAATCCAATAACAAAACCCGATAGTTATCAAAATCAACGACCATCACACATCCATTTTCATCGACGAAAAAATAGAATGGAATATTCATTTGTCCGACGGTAGATCCAGATTTTCCACCGAATGACTTCTTAAAGTTTCCATGTGCATCCACTATACACACTCTATGCAGATCACCATCATACAATCCATGACTGACCACGAAATGACCATTGGTCAGTTTTACAGCATGTAATAGATGACAAATACCTGCGTCTGATGAAAGATTTACTTCACGGATCAATTGTCCATCTGGCGAATATTCATTTAATTTATTTTTCTCGGAAACAGTTAAAATGACATTCGATTCATCTGTAACAGACAGACGACCACGATTGCCGTCTGCTGACCATTTCTTTATTAGTTTTCCATTTGGATCAACTCTCAAGATTTCATTCAAAATTTTAGGCTTAGACCAATCTCTGCTTTTGTAATCGCTGATGTAGAGACATTTATTTCTCTTGCAAGATACTATGTCCAGTGGATGATCTAATTCCTTCAAATTCCATTGACGCCTGAAACTCAATTTAATCGAATCGTAGACTTCAACTTTTGAACTCTCTTCACTCACAATAAACAATTCTTTGTCTAAGATCGTCAATCCACTGACCGCTTTCTTTCTTTCTTCTGCGGCTTTTGTTCTGATCGTCTGAACTAAAATTGTCTCCGTTTTGTATCGATGTTCAACTGAAAATATAAAATAGATCCATAAAAACTCCAATATAATTGCACAATTTTGAAAATATAAATATAAGTAGGCCTACTAAAGAATGTGACAAAGACGACCACCCTTATGAAGACAAGTGGATGATATTAAGACCCAGACAAACTGAGGTCAACAGAATGCTACAGACAGAGAAAACTAGAGTGACCAAGAGACACAAATGGATAAAAATAGACAATCTCAAAGAGAAAGTGAAAGAAACAAATATGGAGTGCATCAAGTTCATTATCTTGCCTGCTTTCAACCAATTGCTGAAATCCTGTCTCTTTGGTCGTGGCTGGGCTGGGAGCGCCTCTGAGTAGGCTTCTTGAAAAGGCGCTGTATAAATTTCCGGAATGAATGAATCATTGAATTATCAAGAATAACCACTGGACAATGCACTTGATGCACTTTAGATGTATGGACAGATTATGGAAAGCCGTTTTCTCGTAAATGAATTGTTGCATTAACTAACGACTGCACGCATGCGGGGTAAAACAATGTTTATTCCCCTACTGAATATTAGACAATTGTTCAATAATTTGAATGAACTGAGAAATAAATTTATCTTTTAAATCCGAATAACGTTAGGGCCTAATATTTGCATTTGAACGTTGAATCAGGTGCTACCTAATCTAAACTGTTGAAATGTAAGCATAAGTGCATTTCGATTCTAAACACTTGAATCGAATACCGGTGGGCAGTAGTCTACTGTTTAACACAGAAAATTGTAATGGAGCCTACTAATAATTAATTCACCACTTGCAATGAAACATGTAAGAATTTTCAATGTCTTAAAATGCCATAAGATGATATAAGATGTTTTTGATGATAATAAAAAGTCGCTCAACTGTTCAAATCCACAATTTGTCCAAATGTGCTGTTGAAATTGTTCGGTATTTTGTTGGAAGTGTATTGCGTACTGTCGGAATGAAAAATATATCGTATTCGCGAAAATCGGTTAAAGTGCAAATATCAAAATCTATAGACAAATCTAAAGTACATGTCACAAGTCAACAAGGTTTCGGTAACATGAACTATGTTGGTTGCCTTTTACTCATTTTTGGCTGCTGATTTCAGATCTGGGCTGTAAAAAAGGCCACCACGTCACATTTGTTTGTTATAGGTCACTTTTAGTAAAATAGATTACATTTTTGTAGAGATTCTTTAATTGCTATGGTTGCTAGCACTTTTTACTTATTCCTGACAGGAATGGGATAGAACACACCACTTAACCTAATTTATGTTAATTGTACTGTTGTGAAAACATTTGCTATTAGTTTCACAGTAAATTTGAATGTGAAAATGGAAAAAGGACAGCGATGTGGGTTTATTAATTTACCAAATATATTTTGCTATGTGTTGACATTATTATACTATCTGACAGTCGTTGTTTAACACAGAGTGTGGAGTGTGGAGTAAGCCTACTACCTATATCATGGCTGTCTTGTTGGTGATCAGGACAATAAGTGGGAGTTTCATGTGTGCTGCATTGCACATAGGAGTAGGAGGCGGGAGTCAGAGGGGCAAGCGCCCCCAAATTTTGGGCACTCATGTTTCTGGGTCAAGTAGTCGCCAGAAAAAATGCTGAACAAACGCCAATTATACGGGATTTGGTAAACGTGTAGTTTAGCGTCGTAAATTCTTTGCCCGTTGTAGCATCATTATTTTTCATCAATCCAACTTTGACTTTGGCAAGAGTCGTTTTCATCGATCCAGCTTCCACTAGGAAAGAATTCGTTTCATCAATCGACCTTCTATTTACACAGGAAATATTTTTCATCGGTACAACTTTTATTTAACTAAGAATTATTTTTCATCAATCCAGCTTCTGTTTAAGAAATATTCTTTTCATTAGGCCCACTTCTATTTAAGCAAAAATTATTTTCATTAATCCCACTTCTATTTAGCAAGAATTCTTTTCGTCAATACAACTAGTATTCGACCAATGCTGAAACCCATGTAATGGCGTATAATTTACGATGTTAAACTACACGCTAACCGGGATTTATTTCTGAATCGGTCACAACTTACAAGTAATATCTTGCCCCCACCACATAAATTTTCCCTACTCCTATGGCATTGCATGCTATGTTGGCCTTACTGAATAAGTGAAGGGTAAGAAGGTATCTTATTTGGTCTGAAGATTAGGAAGCTACTGAATGATACTGACTTTGAAGAAATATTGCATTGAAAGGAGCTCACTGCATGGAAATCATTTACATGTGTGCTCAAGAGTATTGTTTCCTGGGGAACCCTAAAGAGGAAACTATCGTCAGTTCATTTGAGATTTTCTCGAGTACTATGAAAAGCTTGGCTTCAAAGATTCACTTCTTGAATTTGCATCTTGACTTCTTTCCCACTAACTTGGAGCAATCGGCGATGAGCAGGGTGAAAGATTTCACCAGGATATATCCGAACCATGGAGCAGAGGTACTAAGTAGAGCTGTACCGATTAAACGGCCATACGCGTAATCGGGCCGATTATTAGAACAATCGGTATAATCGGGTATCGGCAGAAATAATCGGTTTATTGGTGCCGATATCAAAATTGTTATAATTTAATAATTTTACTTGAATTATTTCATATTCAAAGTTTTTCATCGATTTTCATCTATCGTTTTACGTCCCTTATTATTTACGCATTAAAACATTATCGTTAATAACTTCTCAACTTAGTTTAGACGTCCACCCTTATAGTTGTGACGGTAGATTACTGATTACTGGTTTATGTTTCGGAACCGAACATTTTGACTAAACAAATAATGAAAATTTCATTAATATTCGGTCTCATAAATTGGGAATTTGGCAGTTTAATAATCGGCTATACGCGGTATCGGTATCGGCAATATAATAATCGGCTATACGCGGTATCGGCAATATCGGCAAAAAGCGATATCGGTACAGCTCTAGTACTAAGACAGATGGAATCGTGCCATGACAGGTGACTGATGCTGCTTTTTGCAGAGGGAAGACACCTTAACACAGAAAGGGAAGAAATGAAGAGCTGGCAGGAGTAACTGTGCAAAAAGTAATTATTTTCATGTTTTTCATTATTATTATTGAAAATTTGTATAGTCTATGTCAACTTTAAAATAGTTTGTAAACATGATGTTTGTAAAAGAAATTATGAAACAAATGCAATTTCATGAGAACAATCGTAACTCTTTGGATACCCATAATTATTCTTAACAGATATATCACAAGGTCTATAGAAGAAAGGTACGTGCTGCGTTATTTTAGTGCCCGTATTTGGATTCAGCATCCCAAAATTAGTATAGAAACAGCGACCAATGTTACGAAAAACAGTTTTTATTTGTTGACCTGTGAATTATTTAGATGCTAATTGATGAACTGCTAGTTAGGCCTATTAGTCTTCTACCTGTTAATCGACGCTTTTCTTGTATTTGTTTAATGAGTTGTTCGTTCTCTTCCATCCACGTTTTTTGATGTTCATGTTTTTGTTCAATGATCAAAATCTTCTCTTTACAATCTGTGACAACAACAGCATTCATGAATGTCAATTCCATATTGAAGCAGAATGTGAAGCACAAACTTCAGTTAATAAAGTACTTTGAATTAGAGAAACATCGCAACAACCCCAAACAAGCTGATTCTCAAGAGTTTTTTAATTTGGGCATTGACTAAGCGTAGACTTGATTCGTAGACTACAGAATAACACAAGCGACTGTTATGTCCTTCGTTATCTGTGACACTGCGGTGAAATGGTTGATGACATTTCATGAGAACAATCATAATGATGTAACTCTTTGGATACCCATATTATTATTCTTCATAGTCACATGAAATAAACCTGTTTAACCAACTGTTACAAAGTTACAGAAATAAGCGATAATAAACTAGAATTCTAAAAAACCAAGCAGCTAACTTCATTGTGTCTCAAAGTAACAGAACCATGAATGATTCATAGAGCAGAATACTACAGTAGGCCTACGTAGATTGCAGTCTATAGGCAGCCTTAGTGATAAAAGCGAGTCTCTTTAGGATAACAACTGAGTGCTTCACGCCAGAGGATACGCTGCACGTAAGCCATGGAACTTCCTTGCTCTATTAAATATTTTTTTAACGAGGCCTTGAAACATGGCAATAAAATCACTTGAGAGATCAGCTGAATTAAAAATGTCTGCATTATTTCAGAATTGGCACAGGGCCGTTTTACGGTCGTCGTAGACCCTAGGCACTCTTGCATTCGTAGGCCCCAACTACCAGCTTTGAAATTGAAAACGAGTTAGGCCTAATGCGGGAAATGACATTTGAAGACGCTCTAAGTCTAATCTTTTTTAATGGCGGGCCAGTGGCAATACCTTTCCAGCATGTGGCGGGCCACGATGCCGAAGGCGCCTAAGCAAAACGGGGTAGCCCTACTAGGGATCTGGAAGTGAACTCGATGAGCCGTCACCAGAAAATGTTTGCATAACCAAATCTTAAAATTTAATGGTGCAGTTTTTGGCATACAAAATAAATAGTCACATTAGGTTTTAAAATCCTAATTTTCACCTTCATTATCAGTCACAAACATCAACTAAAACTCATTAATCCTTAAAAATGACAAATTTGAACTTTTCTTCTCAAATTGTGTAGTTTTTAGGCAATTCTCCGTTGGCCAAAAATAAATCGTCGGTGGGCCAGAAACACCGGCTCTTTGACATTCCTGTGAGAAGAGACCTTGCTAATGCAAAGAGCCGTAAAGTTCACATAGGCCTATTATAGGCTGTTGCACAGCTCAACTTAGCTTAAATTAATATCTTAAGGATTACAAAAATATTACTTTAGAATTAGAAATTTCCTTTTTTTTTTTCGCGTCTAATTCAATCATTAAACTTATTTTTCCATATGAAATTTTCAGACTTTCGTA
The DNA here is from genome assembly GCA_020284085.1 of Aporrectodea caliginosa. Classification (NCBI taxonomy): domain Eukaryota; kingdom Metazoa; phylum Annelida; class Clitellata; order Crassiclitellata; family Lumbricidae; genus Aporrectodea; species Aporrectodea caliginosa. The sequence goes on along the minus strand of JACEVL010001260.1, from coordinate 217,359 downwards.
GGCCCCTGAAAGGTTCGTAGGCCCTAGGCACAGTGCCTACTCTGCCTATTGGATAAAACGGCCCTGAATGGGTCACCTTATAATTACAGTCTATGGAATTAAGATTTGAAACGTCTAAAGAGATGAAAATCTATAAATGAGTCCAATATTCCATTTTGTATAGATCCTTTAAATGAGTGACCGTTTACTGCAAAATATGACAGCCATAGGCCTACTATGCAGTCCTAGACAGCTCATAAAAGATATTTGGCTGTACAAGTCAATTGTTTCAAAGTTAACAATTCTTCTACATTTTTCATTTTACGAAAAGTTATAGAACTAACTGATGCGTCGTAGTGTGGAATGAAACAATTAGGCCTACTGTTGTTCATTATTATAGGGTCAAATGCTCTTCAAACTACCATTGTATTACAATACCCCAGCTAATATTCATTCAACAGAAGACTTCTTCTTCACGTTCTCTGCCCTCAGGCAGGTTCATATGTCCAACGACGCCATTTTTCTCTGTTCTCTGCTTCTCTTTTCAGTCCTCTGTATCCCTCCTCTGCCAACATCCAGTCCAGTAGCATTGTTCTTGGCCTACCTCTCATCTTTTTCCCCTCCATTCTTCCCTCAATGATGTCTCTTAGTAGGGTGTCGCTCCTTAAGATGTGTCCTATCCATTTCTTCTGCCGCCCCCGTATAGTGCCTATCAGTGATCTTCTTTCTTCCACCAGCTGTAAGATTTCCTCATTCGTTCTTCTCTCCACCCAGCTGATTTTCTCCATTCTGCGCCATATCCACATCTCAAAGGCCTCCAGTCGTTTTATGTCTTCTTGCCTCATTGTCCATGTCTCAGAGCCGTATAGGACAACACTCCACACTACGTCGCATGAGAATTATAGTGTTCTATCTGCAGTTTTGTTGTTTACATTGGAGTTAGACACACTGTCCGATTCAGGGTAATTTGTTCTATCTGCGTGCAAAATGGCGCTTGTTGAAATGGTACCTTTCCTGGGAAAAGAACAGAAGTATTTTATTCTGTTTGCATATTTTTACCAACTGATAGGCATTATAATATTCTATGTGAACCACAACCAATTATATTCCAGAGATTTAATCACGTGGATATTACAGAACACGCTACTACTTGATTATTATACACATGGTCCAGGATTATCTTGTTCTATTACGGTCACGTGGTCTGAACGGCACACCATGATTCGCACATGCATACAGAACATTATAATAGTAAGCGTGTTCCGTTACAGAAGGATAATAAAAAAATATTACATAAAAAGACAAAATGGAGAGACTAATTCGAAAATTATGCACATATAGGGCTTATACAATGATAGCAAGTATCACAGTTAAAAATGATATTACAAAAAATAGCTTTTTCTCTAGAATTATTATATAATTTACTTTTATAACTAATTACAGCGACAGTCATAATTCATTTCGCAAATAATTATAATGTTCCATGTAATGACGAATCATCATAACATTTAATTGTATAGAGATATTTCTGTAATATTTTGATCTATTTGAACAAATTCCGAAAGTTGCCTTCAAATTATGTTTTCTTATGCAAGAGGCTTCAATCGTCGTGATTGTTTAAAATTGCCGATGTACACATAAATGTTTTCTAAACATTCTTTCTCTATTTTGTCCCACCAACGAGTTTTCAGTACTAAATTCTAAGTCACTAAACTTTCTTTTTCGATTTTCTCCGTTTCACCAAAAGTGCGCATAGAACAGTCTACTTCTCATGCGACGACTAGTGTCTTTACCATTCTCTTCTTCAGCTTCCTTTTTAGACTGCCTCTGAGGAGCTCCCCTCTTTTGTAGAATGCATCTTTTCCCATAGCTATTCTTCTTTTCACTTCCACATGGCACCTTGCATCCTCTGTAACCACACTTCCCAGATAGCAGAACTTCTTCACCTGTTCTATTTCTTCCCCATTTAATGTGATGTTTATTGTTTCTCCCACTCTCTTACTCATCTTCATGACCTTTGTTTTCTTTATGTTTATTTTCATGTCATAGTCCATTGATATGGTGTTTAAGCGGTTCATCATTAGTTGTAGACCTTCTTGACTGCCTGCCATCATCGCTTGATCGTCTGCAAATCTCAATGCTTTCACCATTTTCCCACCCACTTTTATCCCCTCTTCCAGCTCCTCTAACCTTTCTCTAACAATTTCTTCTATATAGATGTTGAATAGAATTGGTGATAGTGGGCATCCTTGCCTCACTCCTCTTCCTATTTTTCCGGGTTCTGAGTATTCTCCATCGATTCTTATCTTTACTCTTTGTCCCATGTATAGATTGCCTATCAGTCTTCTTTCTCTCCAGTCCACTCCTATTCTATATGTAAAATGACGCCAAACAGAAGACTGCAAAGCGTAATTCCGCTGGAGAATAACTTCTTTCTATCATTGAGATGTTCAGTTTTGGAATATAAAGAACAACTTATAACATTAAGACTAAATTTTCTCCCTTGATTAGCCTACAAGTCAACAACTCGGTCACAACTGTTTCCAACTTTGGTTGGCTTACTTCTGCTTATGACACCCAGACATTTGTTTAAATGTCGTTACGTTGTTTGTTGGCCTTATTGATGTTTGTTGGCCTTATTGAAAATGTAGAACAGATCAGATTAGTTTGCAGAACTTTTGTGAAGCATTTTAAAATGCTCTATTAATTTTATTCACACGTACAAGTATATAGGTATACATGCATACCTGTTTTTGTAGTATTTATTTCTTTCCTGAGTGTTTCGGCGTTCTTTTCTAATATCTTCACTGTGGCTTTATATTTGTCATTGCTTGTTTGAAGTGAAACGTTGTTTGTTTTCTCTGCATCAAGTTCCTGCTTTAATTTGTCGTTTTTAGTCTGAAGTTCTTTGTGTGCGATTTTATTATTGTCCAACACTTGGCATAGTCTCTTTATATGTGCATCATAATTAGCTGCCTGATTACTCAGTTTTTCTGTCAAAGTCTTATGGACCTGTACTTCCTTGGCTACATTAATTCTGAACTGTTCATTTGCTAACCGCAAACTCTCTTTCTCCGTCCTTTCGATTTCGATTTTCTTATTCAGGAGCTCAATTTCCTTACTGTGTTCTGCTAATAGACTTTGTTTGCTTCTTTTCTTTGGCTTCAAGTTATCTTCTTCTGAATAAAAGTTACAACAGTTCTCAGTAGATTTAATATACATTTAACTTTCCGACTAGGCTACTTGACACACTTATGCATATATCAGACAGCTTGTAGTGGCAACCTAATTAGTATTGTAGACCAGTTTAGAAAACTCCATAATGACAATGCACTGCACTATAGCATTTGTTAATTAACTACTGTAAATGTAAAGTCAATAACCTTTCAGCACAAGCACAAATTAGTTCTATGACACAGGTTATGATTTACAACGGCAGTCACTTACCTTCAATGTCCCCAATCAGGTTGCCGCAGTCTTCGTCTAGAAACTCTTCGAGTTCAGATTGTCTAAAGTGGAATTTGAAATCCGGAATTCTTCGTTCAATCATAGGTTGGCACTGTTGATGCAACTCGACTGCTGTAACAGATAAGTCAGAAATTGCGCGACAGATGACGCTAGCCGATCCTTTATCCATTATGTTTTGGCAATAAGACTTGTAACTTTCTAAGTTCGAGAGATAAGCATCAGTATCATCTGTTGCCATTTGGATTTCTTTCAATCTGCTTTGTCTCTCGGAACATAGACTTTCTAGAAGACGACTTGCATGCTTATCAGTTAACTGTTTTATTTCATCTTTTCTCTTCTCTACATCACATTCTAAGCTTTGCACCCTTTGTTGCATTTCCGCCTTCACCTTCAGAAGTTCCGTATTTTTCATCTGAGCTTGAGAGATACACTCATTCATTGCTCCAGTGCTGTTTTCTATCTGCTTTCGAAAGCCAGCAACAAATTTGTCAACATGAGAACCTTCGTGATCTCTGTGTTCTTCAATGAAGCAGATGGCGCATACAACTGTTTTGCAGCCAGCACAATATACATTTAGGATATTTTGTCGATGATGTTCACAAACACTTGGGTCTAGATCAGACATCACAGTTTGGTCACTTCTGTTCTCAGTTATTGGTATCAATGTATGCTTCTTTGTTGCTTTAAATTTTCGATGAGCACTGCAACATTCTTCGCACAAGTTGTGCTTGCATTCAACGCAATATGTATCAGCTGTTGGAGTGCCTTTTCCTTCCTGTTCGTCACTTTCCTCCAGGCAAAGAGAGCATAAGGCTTTTGTTTCGGAAACCTTTGACACTTGTATCAGTCTCTCAATGAAGAAATGCTTTGGCAGTCCTTGAAATCCTTCTGGTGGAATCTTGAACAGTCGTCTACAGATCGGACAAGGCATTTCATCTCCAGGTCCTTTTTTGGTTGTAATCCCAGTCTCTCGAAGACATTTCATGCAGAATGTATGAATGCATGGCAATGCTTTCGGATCAGTGTAGACTTCGGTGCATATGCAACATGTAGTGATATCATCGAGCTCTTCTTGCTTTTTAAGATCACTACTGTCTGAATCTTTCGCAGCCATTTTCTTATCTAGACAGAACCTAAAATCGAAAGCATTTTCGATTTCACTATTGGCATGGGATTAATTGGTACTTGCCTTTCAAATGTAGGGCCTAGACCTGTCGAAAAAGGAATTTTCGATCTCACAAAAAAGGTCTTTAGTCTATCTTGACGCAGCTGTAAGCTGTAAACGGTGTCTGTCACAATTATTTGAAGATCTAGTCCCTTATAAAATTAATGTTTTAATAACCTACTATCGTAAGCTGTAGTGATCGCCAATGTTGGCTGTTACTGCGCGCTGAGCCACTTACTAACGACCAGTGGCATGTGTACTTTATACCTTGCATCTGTTATCACTAGCAGGCAATATGATTTAGCGCAAAATGTTACAGATATTAAACCTGCTGTCGAACACCGGAAATAGCCAATATTGTTTATGCTGTTAGTTTTATAGCTACAGTTATAACTGTATATCTAGACTCAATAATGCGTTTAATAAGCATTGGTCTCTCCCTACTGACATTTTGTTATGTTTTCCCCTATTGTTAACAAGGTTATCGTAAAGCATGAGCGTTTGTCTCACGCGAATAAAGATTACTCACTCAGATGACAACGTTTAAGTTCATTTATATTAGGCCTATTGCCGTTGGTACTGCTTGATCCGATCTTCTATATGCACTGTCCTGCACGGATCTCTTCCTGATTTCTTATTATTATTATTTGCCATCTGCGCATTATCAGTCAGCAGCAAAGCCAATCACTGCTACTGTAGAGTAATTGTAGGCTTACTTACCTTTTTTACGCTGGCTCCCTTGTAACGGCATGTGCTGTGTTACGGCCCCTTAGAAATTGTCGCCATTATTATTATTAATACGCTGCTCTGTCACCAACTGAAGAGTCCGGCAAAGTTTCAGGATTCGCTGGAATTAAGTTCTGCAAGAATAGCACAGCCGAGTAACCTAAACATTTAGTCAACGTCGGCTTGCTTTATTTACCAAGCATCAGTGATTTCAATTTGGTTAGGGGGCTTAGTAAGTAGGTAATCTTTAATACTGTCCCGTAGTACCGTAGCTACATACAGACTCAAATTCACTCAATGAATGTTGGGTTCTCAAGATTTATTACATCACGGAAATACACACGTGAAACATTCTTCTGTGATAGCAGGCTGTCCTGTTTTTATCCAATTTATCATTGCAGCTGTGGATGAGCCTTTAAATGAAAATAATTTTTAAAGAATCTTTGGACTGAAATACGAATACAATTAAAGCCATCGATAAGCAAGTCATATCCTCCTCAGCGTCTTTTATTTTAATATTACCACTGCTGGACTCTTCAACAGCCATCTTACTGTATTCTTTACAACACTTTCGGTTTCAATAATAACAATACAGCGCTATATTTACCAATTACAGGTGGACGGGTTCTCGTTTAAGCATACCTATAGGCCTATAAAACCCTGGTAAAATACCTGAACGCGGATCACAAACTGTGAAGGAAAAGGTTCTGTGAGGAAATAGCAGGATAAGTTGGGGAATGTCTGTACCCTCAAGTTGCCTACTGCTACCCAGCCAAATAAACTGTGTTTTGATGGGATTTTAGAGAAGCCGATTGGAGGCCATCCAGCAAGAGAGGATATCCATAGTCAGACACATTTGTCTCACAGTAGCCACCGCATCCTTCGAACGGGTGTGGATGTAGGCTTGCACACCATCCGCAAATAGTTGGTGCAGAGACGTCAGCAAGGGGCAGATATCAGCAGTATGGAGAAAATAGCAGTTGTTCCAGGGCGGAACCTTGGGGCATCCCAAAAGGAGCAGGGACTCAAAGAGACCTGGACGAGCCAAGGACAACACAGTTTGAACGGTCAGATAGGAAAGATCTAAGCCACTCAAAAGGCTAGTCCACCAAGCCAAAGGAGGTGGAGAGACGCGGCAAGAGAATGGAGTGGTCCACGGAGTCAAATGCAAAGCTGACGTCAAAGAGAGCTAAAGGAGTAATCTGACTCGGTCCATAGCGCTATTGATGTCTGACAGAAGTCGAAGCAGGAGAGTCTCCGTGGAGTGATTCATACGGAAACCAGACTGCTGCGACGGAATCAATTCATTTGCATGTCCACTGTGGTCGCTCTTTTCTATCGACGCAGCTTGGCTCAGAGACTCTGAACGTCCATGTCATCTTCAGCTGTCGACGGGAATCCGTTCGTGGGGTCGACGTTTGCCCGCCATTGGTGATTGTTTGAGCTAACTGTGAGTTGTTGTGCTAATTGGTTAAATATTTCCTTTTGTAATGACACTTAACATCATAATATGCTAGCGCAAAGAGCGCCTCTGAGTAGATATATTAATATATATAGATAAGTAATCAACTGGAAGATAACAATGCGTTGAAGGATTTTAGTTACTTTAGCAATTGGGCGATAGTTTGCCGGATCGCTCTGGTCCAGACCATCGTGCTTCAAAACTGGTAGGAGATAATCCGCGCCTACAGGTCTGCGACATGCTATAGCCTATGGGCCTCCACCGCGGCGGTGCACAGAGCCTCCACCTACGTTAATACGACCCTGTTTGTTCGTTCGGAGTACCACCGCCGACTCTTCTCCGTCTGCATTTTCTACCACGGACCATCGGCTTTCTGCACTCTCAAGAAATGTCGAACGTAGCGCTCGTCGACTCATCCTCTCCTCTGCCCTAAAGACGTGAAAGTTGGATCCCGCACCTAAGTTTCTCGTCCAGGAACTGATTGACGACCTCCTCCCCTTCCTCACAGTTCTGTGCAACTGCTCGATCCGTGAGGCGTTCCTTCCCGTTTCTCAGAAACGCTCTGTTCTCCTACCAAGGCAGCGTGCGACTGACTTGATCCGCTTGATAACCACGTCACACTATTCCGCGGATGGAGTTGACGCAGTCAGATAAATTTCGAATACCGTACAAAACTTTCTACCAGTACATGTAGTTGATCATTTTGTTTACTGGTTTTGCAAAATCGGCTTGGTGCGTGGGCCTACGAGCTTATTTCGTCTCAGTTTGGTTTCCTGCGCAAACTCAATGTGCTCTAATCACAAGAACTACTGGCAACGGCATCGAATCTCTTTGAGGTCTATAAATACGACCTTGAGGAATGCTTAGGAAATGAGCTCGTGCAGTTTGCTGACTTTGTGGACATATTCAAGGAGAAACAAGCTCAAGATGTCTTGAGCTTGTGAATTTCACGCAAAGTGAATTTCGTGTATTGGCTGCTACTCCAGAAACTAGTTCACTTAGCATTTCCTAATGTGGAGATAACAATCCGCATGTATCTGGTGCTGATGGTCAATAACAGTTACTGTAGTTACTAGTTTGGCTCTGATGAGCACAGAAAAATTGACATTCTGCGTGAGATCAACTTTGAGGATCTGGTGACCGAATGTGCAAAGAAGAAAACACGCTAAGTTTCACTGTTTTGGCATGATTTCATGCGAGAGACTAACTGCTGACCTTTTAACTGTTTCATAGTTTTAGATATTCGTGTTATATTGTTTCTGTGTGCACTGCGCACAACTTAAATATTTTATAATAAGCTATTTCTTGCCTTTGTGGTGGAGGCCCTTATCATGTGATGGGGCCCCTGTGCACTGGAACATGGTGACCATGCCTAAATCCAGGTCTGTAAATGAAATCTTGGCAGAGAATCGCTCCAAGAACGTCTCAACAGAGAACGGCGAAGGAGACTCCGACTGTCGACCACCCATCCGGCGACCAAGGAGGCCGTTGAAAGTGATCCGGAGCCTCTTCGGATCCTTCGACTGGCGAGTGATGATGGCCTCCCAATATTCGCGTTCCCTTGCACGGTATGAGGCATGCATTTCTCTGACGAAGTGAACGAACGTGACCCGATCAGCCGGAGAGCGCGTTCTTCTGAATATCCTCTCAACACGTCGTGCCTGTCGTCGGAGTGCCCGGCATTCCGCATCAAACCATGGAGAAGCTGGACAGTAGCGTGACCGGATTCTGCTTACCGGGAGGTAGGTATCTATAATAAGACCAGACAACGCGGTCTCGTAAGAGCTGAACAGCTATGATGTAGAGAGCCCGGTGGACGACTGAAGATCAGTAAGGAGAGGAAGAGCTCGGAGTGCCGAGTTGATAGATAAATTATAATTACTGCAATCAAGCATTCGACTAACCTTCGACAAATAAATATCCTTGCAGCTATGCAAACCCTTGCAGTTAAAGCCTGCCTCATTTAGTCCAAGCTTTTAAATCTGATTATTATATAGATCCATTCCCTTACATAAAAAGTCAAACATATGGACCTGCCTTCGGGCAGAGCACTCATCATCATCACCTTAGTTTGTTTGAAATTTTCCACCTAATAATCCAGTCTGAATGTTCTATAGGATTCTTTAGGAAAAATTCTCAAATGTACAATTTGCAATTTCAGAATTATGCTTTCATGAACGAAATGCAGTTAAATTCGTTTTGATAAAAACTTGCAAAAATCACTCTCGAAGCAAATGAAAAAGTAATACAATTAATTATTTTACGCTTTGTGTATAATGTGAAGAGTATTTGCTAATGTTGTATATGCTTATATAAAATTCTTAATATAATTTTTAAGTTGTTTAAACACATTCAAATTGTGGTAGAGATTGAGAGCACAATTTTTAAAATACCGTTAACTGTAACAGTAGACTTCCATATTGTATGTAAGCCTAAGCTTAGCGTGAAGAATACTATGGTATTACTTTACGATCTACTAGAACTGTTCCTGCGTTAGCAGTAACTTTAATTAAGTAAGTAAGTATATTCTTTATTGACCAATTGCTGATCGCACTTTGTTGTTAAGATATCTTATAAACACAGTTAAAAAGTTAATAGCATCCTGAGATGCACTTCTCAAGTAGTCTACCTTAGAAATAATCGAACGCTTATGCTTGTGTCAGTTTTAAACAGTTTTATTTCATTTTGCAGGTTTATGTTGTAGCATAGTATCAGTACGTTACCATCGATTTTGATGTTTAGCTGAGGCAAAGCTAATAACTGTTTTGCTGTAAAATTACATTCTGGTGCAATGTTGCTCAGTCGACTGTATGGTTAACGATTCTTCTTTATGTAGAGTTTGTAGACCATTAGACCTACTACTATTAGTGTGTCTGTGTCAAGTGCTGGTTTGGCCTGAGTTGCACATTCGGTCGGCTGAATTTAAACCCATCCATAAGCATACCGCCAGCAACATATTTCATTTTCAAACTTATGAAGTCGATGAAGCTGATTTCGTAGCTTACTAGTGATTATGCCTGTCTGTTATATCTCATACGTCGCCAAAACAATGCATGTCAATAGTCATTAAAAACTTACATGATGCTATCAGTCTGTGTAGCATTGACTTTTCTGACTATGTGCACTGAAAACTTACAGGATGCTATAAAACTAGGCAATATGGAGTGGTTTAACTTTTGGTTCCCAGTAACGTTATTTGCATTGCAAATTTTACACGCTGTTATTACATGATGTTTGGAGCAATAAATGAACGAATGGATAAACGAGTGAATTGAACGAATGAACAACTTAGCACAGTGAAGCCGCAACAGCAATATAGTGTTATGCAGCTGTTGCTTTGTCCATGGCAAGGCTGGTCATTATGGTCGCAGCATAGAATTTTACATCAGATATCTTTATTAAGCTATGACGATTATGGAGTTCTTTACAGTTTTAGAAGCATGATTACAATGTTACTTCATGAACCTTCAAAATTGAATTACTGGTATCACTTTCAAACACGAAATATGTCCAATTATGTTATCAATCATAGCCAGAATAACGTACTTGATATTTTACCCGACAGTTCATTTTGTCAGATAGTTTTTGCCTACGTACCAACCTAATAAATGTTAATATTGAACAATAAACCCAATGAAAGTTCTTTTCCATTGCGGATGATTCTTTGGCTATTATCTGCACATGTCGGTGACATGTTTCTATTTGACATTGAATATCAAAACTTGGCCATCTGAGACAACGTCGTCACAGTCAGCCACAACCAGTCGATTATTTCTTTCATCGAGCAGTAAAACATGTGGACGCCGTAATTTATCATTCTTTGCAAGCAACTCAGCCTTTAATTCGAGGCGGGAGTTTAACATCAAAACGCGCCTATTATCTCGATCCGACACCAATATGTTATCGCTTCTGTCTACAGCCAAATAGGTCGGAAAGTTGACCTGCAGGGAACTAGGACCTTTTCGTCCTCCGAACGACTTCAGAAGACTACCGTCATCGTTGACGATACATACTCTGTGTGTAGATTCGTCTTTCTTGCCGTGACAGATCGCAAGAAGCCCATTGCTCAATTTAACACTATGAATTGGATATATATCGCCTTTGATTTTTGTTTGAAAGACTATGCCCCAATCTGGAGTGTACTCGACAATTTTTCTACTTCGATAGAAAGTCACAAGAATGTTGGAATCTCTCGTCACAAACAACCGACATTCATCGTCTTCTACTGACAGTCGTTCTTTGTCTTCTTTTCCATTCGTTTCAAGTCTCAGCATTTTGCTTTGAAGATTTCGTTCTGTCCAGTCAACGATGTAGATCCGTTTATTTTTGTCGCAAGCTACAATATCGCCTGGGTCCATCACGCCATGCAGCTGTATCGTGCGACTATATTTAAATGTCTCCATATCGTACACCTCAATCTCTGGTTGTAGATCACTGATGACGAAGAGTTCCTTGTCTAAGACGGCCACTCCACACACTCCGAGGTTCTTGGGTCCTTGACTTGCAAGTGTTTTAATCGTCGCAAGTGGTTCAACTTTGTATTCAATTGGATCTGTAGAATAGGAATGTTTAAAAACAATATAATAAAAATTAATGAATATACTTAACTATAAAAGAACAATAGTTCAGTTTGGCACTGAATTTTTTTTATAAATGTGTGCTATGAAAGAACAGAGAGAATGAATATGAAATGGGTTCATTCGCTTGAGTATCACGTGTAACCAAAACCATCGCATAAAATTAATAAGTTACAGTTATCGAAAAATGATACGAAATTTTAAGTTCTTTAGGAATCGTCTGTTTTAGCGTCGTGCCAATCACAAAGTCACAATAAACCTATTCACATAGCTTCTCGAAAGCATTTTGAGTTTTTATTGCGATTTCACTTGCAACATGCTTCTTTATAGGCCTACGCGTTGGAATACGTGACTTTCCCAAAATTCGAGAAAATGCACTTATGGCTGTTAATCAATCAATCAATCAATTTCGTTTATTCTCAAAATCAAGCTGACAGGTCGCAACTCGTAGCTGGTGACAGGTAGCCAATATTGTCTCAGCTCTAACAGTCAGTTACTAAAGGAGAATTAGGCAAGACGCTATGTAAGTTAGGGCAACGAATGAGGTAACCATGTGGAATGACAAGCATCTGCTACTTTGCTCGATTATTTTATGTATTCGTAAAACGTGCCACTACTTCTTCCTTGTTTGCAGCTTTGTGTGGATGAATGCATATTGCATAGGATATTTGACATCAGTCATAATAGGCCTAAGTCTCTTTGTATCTCCTATCTTACAGTTTATCCCATTAGTTTAAACCTAATGCAAGACTTTCCTGTCAGCTCTACAAGTAACTATACTTGCAAATATCAAGTAGACTGTATACAAAACCATGCAATCCGTAACATTTTATGGCATAATAAGTTTCAAACATCAATCATAATGACTGTCCCATTGTATCAATTATAGCTTAGTGTTAAATGCTCACGGCAAACTTTTAGGACCGGTAGCGACCTCTAAATATTATAACTTAGGGCTGAAAAATTACAGACTAATTATTGGTCTGTCATTCATAGAAACAAACCTAGAGGGTGCCCTATGAGAAAAGTAAAAGTTGAAAGATAAGGTCCACCCTATTGCATACCTCACGGAGAATAAGTTTTCTCTTTAATATTTTGCTGAAGTAATTTGTATCGAATCGTTAAACAGTTTTGCCTAGATTGCTGGTATGTAGTCGCTATCTGAAGATTCTTCTGAATATCAGCATTTACCTTTGGGAGGCAAGAATAGGCTGCGACCAAGTTCTCCATTTCTTTCGACCAGTCGTTTTACTTTCTCGTCTAGGGCAGCGTTCTTGCGTTCTGCCAACTCCAGCTTCTCTTTAAGTTCTTTCACTTCTGAAATTCACAAAAGGAATAATAATATGATCTCATAATGTTTATAAAGTTTTCGATACCTCGCAGGTTATTTTGAAGTTTTACGTCCGCGAGTGTTTAAGGAGATCCGGGCTGTTGAATTCACCCTCGTTTTTATTCAGATCTGGGATGGTGGTGCCAGTTAGGGGTTCTCGTACAGTCACGAACACGAGGAGTTATGCTCGTCCATTGGCACATAAAGTAGTGTATTTTTGGAATTAAAGCCATGCAGAGCGTGTGTATGAATAGAGGACCGGTGTAAAAGTAGTTAAATCTAAAGTGAAAGATAGCCTAAGCATAATTCTTGGAAATAATTGAATTTATCAACATATTAATTACTATATAAGATAACGGGGGGGGGGCCCGATAGCGCATTGGATAACATCTGGCACAGAGAGCGAGAGGTACCGAGTTCGAGCCCGTAGGGCGGATATGCTTTGTAGGCTGCTATTAGCGCCGTTGTATTGCAGGCTGTCTGTTCTGTTAGTAGTTAAGATTTAAATTGCATAACATGTAAATGTACAGCGCAGTGCGTTTGTCAGGCGCTTCAATAAAGAAATGATTGTTATTATTGTTATTATTATTATGTGGAGGTGCGCAAGAGGGTGGGAAACACAAAAAGTATCAAACAAACGATAATGGAGAGAAAACTAAATTTCTTTGGACACGGGTGCAGAATGGGAATCGACAGACTCATCAAACAGGTCATCTTCGGGATGATGGACGGAAAGGGGGTTAGACCGTTAGGGGAAGGCCGTGCAGGGAGTGGCTGGATGACGTCGCGGACTGGTGCGAAATGGAAATGCACAGACTTAGCAGAATGGCGTAGGAGAGAGACAAATGGTGATGGATGGTGAAACATGTGATTGACAGCAACAGAACCGCAATGATGATGATGATGATTAATTACTATAATTATAGCAGCTATAGCTAACTTCTTCATAAGATATGCTATAAAAAGCTAAACGTTACATAACCGGTAGCCAAAATATTATTGTTGCATTAAGATAGGCAATAAGGCAGGTTGAGCTGTGGTAAGCTTCGGTAGATTGTAATAACTCAACACTCAAGCTTATTGGCTTCCAGTCGCTTTTAGTACACGCTTGTTAAAGTAAAGTAACTTAAATAATTATATTAAAACAAGTACCGTAAGGCAAGGTAAAAGTAAGATAAAAGTAAGCCACGCAAGGTAGGTTTCTTAACACATTGACCGCCAAGGACGAGTTATCTCGTCCTACAGAAGTTTATGCAGACGCCGAGGACGAGTATACTCGTCCTTCAGAAAACGGTTGCTATATAATATCTGGCGTGTGGGTAATACATCTATTGGCGTGGCAATAATAGCACGATACACTAGTGACACATTGGCGAAGAAATTTTGAAAATTGGAAAAGAATTATATTTTTTATCGCATTTTTATATCATTGTAATTTTTGGTAAAAATTTTGAGATAAAGGTGATGTTGTTTTGTCGTCGACACGGGCGGATTGATATCATAGATGGAAGAACAAACGAGATGTAGGCCTAATGATACTGAGCTTATGCCTACATCATACTGGGAACCTGACAACTTCAGTGAAACTGAACAGACATAGGAGTGGCATTCGAAGGGAACCACGTCACTGTTGCAAAACGTACTGTGTGCTGTTCCATGTTTCGAAGTCTACCACAGAGAAGCTGAAATCTAAGAGGAGCATGGTTTCTTCAAAAAGACAAGGCTGCAAACATGTGACTTTTGATGTTTACATGTTGAAAATAGTAAAAAAAATTATATGTGTACTAAATAAGTGACGAAAAAATTTCCATATTTTCGCAAATTTCGGTGGCGTAGAGATTGAAACCGTGGTGGCGGTCAATGTGTTAAGACGTAGCAATGTGAAGTAACATAAGAAACATAACTAAACATAACTAAAAGTACCTATCAGCATTGCTGATCAGTGTAGTCATTGGTGAGATAGTTTCCCAAAGTAGTTGAGATTATGTATGTTCTCTGAACACTTCAGAAGTGAGATTCTGCGAGCATGAATAGATTTATTTATTCCTAATTCCTGTATGTATTTCTCCGAAAATTTTAAAACGGGTTCTAAGAATCTCACAAACTCCTTGAAGAACCTTTATTAATTGCGGTACAATTCGACTTTGGTTCCTCAAAACTTCCAAAAGTTGGTCAAACTTCGAGTACGATCCGTTTGGCTAATTGTACTTCAAACCAACTATTTTGCTACAGAATATTTTATTACAAAGGCAAGGCCTTTGAATCTAACACACTGTCTGTAGCTATTATTATTTTAAATACATACCTGAATTTAGTTCATCACTTTTCTTCGACCATTCGCTCTCCCGATTAGTAAGTTGTTTACGCAATTCCTCGATCACCCCATTGCCTTCAAGTAAAACAGCTATCAGTCTACAGATTCGTTAGAAATTAAAAAGAACATGTAGGCCTATGTGACATCGTTTCCTATGAAAAGAGACTAACAGGTTAATATTTAAGACAATAATTATTCACACCTTAGTGTGCATTTAAGACAGCTTTTAACTACCGTGGATAATGTTGAACTGCATTCATTTGCATCCATGTCTAGGCATCTTGTCTAGACTTTGAGAATAAGACGTGTAGGCCCTAAGTGTAGCTTTAGTTGTAGTGGTCATACCGTGCACATAGATTCAGACTATGTCAAGATTTCTCTCATAGCAGTAATGCCTAACATTATTTTGTGCATCGTAAGCTATTAAACAGATATTTCTTGTCTTTATTGAAACCAGTAAAATAAATACACAGATTAAATGAGAACATTGTTTTATGCATACTTGTGTTCAGTTTGTTTGTGAGACTTTCATTTTCATTTTGCAGCTTCAAAAGTTTCTCGCTATCTACAAAAAACATATAATAGACACAGTATTAAACGTTTGAACAAAATTTATGGTTTAAATCAGAGATTTTGTACGCGTTATCGCAACTTAGATTGCAACTTCATTCAACAATATTGTCTGCATCTGATGAATAGTCCCAATGACTACTATAAAACCGGCTATGAAACATTTTCTGCAGGTGCATAGATTAATAATTTTAATGATAACGACGAAGACAATTAATGTTTTGCTACTACTACAGTAACTGCTGCTGCTGCTCCTGCGGATACTGCTACGAGTGTTATTATTATGTTTTATGTCAATGTCTTAACTATTTTGTTTCTGCTTAGGATTTGGCGAAGACTTCGACACTAAGACTGTCTTGAACCAAAGAAAGCAGAATGTCAGATTTGAATATTGTAATTGATGTATAGGCCTATGCGTTACAGGACGAACTCAACAGAAACTGAAATAGTGTAGGTCTCTGCGTAATCTTTAGGTCTCAACATTTAGGAAATATAAAGATAGGCGCTTGTGTAATTTAAATTTATGGTTAAGAGTAGCCGACATGAAGTTACTTTCAGACCTCTGCGTCTGGATTCGAGTCCCAGTGAAATCATGTGGATCTAATGACTCGTTTATCAGCCATGCAACTCGTACAGCGTGATAATCTGTCCATTGGTTTTCTTACTCTATTTATTGCAATTATTACTCGTACAAGAACATTTTAAACTCGAATGTGTGCGAACAGTTTGCAATGTCCAAGGTTGCTACTCTTAGTCCATTCAACGGATTCGAAAGCACAATAATTGGATTTTAGAACCAACCCAATACAGAATAGTCATTCGTGCTGCACAATAGACAACCGTGGCGTATATTACAATTCCTAGCTCAGCAGATGCACATTATAACACGCCAAGAAAAGAGTTAATATTGTTGTTATAGCCTATTGTCGTCTTTGCGCTTCAGCCAAAATATTCTTCAATCCCACTAATGTTGACAGATGCTTGTGACAAATTGCATATGCTTAAGTTGATTAATGTTAGTACCATTTTCTTGTCGCGGCCCACAATCAGTTTCGTCGAATGAACCGTCGTCATTCGTTTCGTTTGGTTCTCCATGATTGTTTCCTTCATGCACAAAACATGGTGTTAAACAAATCAAAACTTACCAACCCGTAAGATAATAAAAGCGTGTCCTGCTTCTATCAAAACAATCTCTGTATTTATAAATTTAAAGGATTTTAGTCACAACAACGCAAAACACAGACGAGGAGGGAGAAACATCGCGTGTTGCCCTATATGTTCATCTGCTTGTACTCTTTAGAAGGCGTTCGATTAGGTTGGATTCCATAGGACCTGATAAGATCAGTTGAGACATAAGTACATTTATACAGGTCAGATTACATGTAGATCAACTCAGATCAGGCTTAGTATTGAGCATATTTTTGTGATTCACCTTGAATGTCTGTGGCAGGCCTAAGTGGCACTGTTTCAAGATCGTTTGGCTTATCCTCTAAAAATAAAACAAATATTCATGAAAGCAAATAAAAATCTGAATGTAAAAATCTTTGAAGTTAAGACAGTTACTGAAAGTCTAAAAAAAGTTGACCTGGAACAGTGGCGCTGCGCTTAGCGTATTAGCAAAGGAGCAACGCCTGCTCTGGGATTTTTAGAAGTCGGAATCCAGCATTGCGAAACAATGCAATCTTGATTCACAAGTGATGTTCTGTCATCACTGACTCATCAGATAACTGTATCAGAATATAGATCCAAACGCAAATTTAATTGGAAATGTTTCAAGAATTCCTCGTAGTCTTCTCTCTGATGTGACCCTTCAAGAGCTGCTTTGCAGAATTTTACCATCGGTATAATGCGGTACTTTGGGAAACTAATCAAGTGAAGTCGGTCATAAAACAAAGATGATTGGGGCGATAATCCGGTCTACCCGGTCGGGTGGCTAAGCAGATAGATATATAACATCCGCCAAGTGTTCTACACACGACATTATTATCGGTCTCCATCACCGGATTTTCTACATTAGTCTCTTAGGTTGATCAAACAAAGGCAACTCACTAGTTTACCTCTCTCTATAATATTTATAAGCTCTTAAGAAGAGCTGTCGAATGATCTTTGACTGGTTGAAAAGATCACACCAATTGAACGAGTAGACACCTATTGTCATCATCTATCTTGTCTTGGTATCATTTATCGATGCCGAAAGAACGAAATAAGGCCTCCTGGGTTGACTCCAGACGGAATGCTGTTTCAAGGACCGTCACCGACCCAAGAACTAATTAATTGGTTTCGGCGTTGCTTAACTTCACTGAACCAGCCAATGGGCAATGGCGTATAAATCTGACCTGATACTGCTATTATTTGGGAAGTTACACTTAAGACGGACAACCCCAGCGCTTGTGAATAAGCTGGTGCCCTGCGCTTAACGTTAGAGAAGCATCTTAGAAATTTTGCGTTTACGATTACGATTAGGAATCACTTACTCTGGTTTACTTTGAGCTTTCGCCACCTCATGCAACAAACCAAGAGACTGATGACGCATATGACCAGAAGAACAGAAAGTATCACCAAAACGACAGTCAGTGCTGTGCTGTGCGCTGCTGAAAGCAAAGTATATAAAATTAATGTAAAATGTTGAAATGCAGGTCTATCATGATGATTTATCTAATGCTCTAAGAGAATATTATTGTAACAGAGGCGTTATTTACCATTCTTTGTTTCGTCTTCAACACCAGCGCAACTACAAGTGCCGCCGCCTTCTACAAGGTTTGGCGACAGTTTCTTATCTGTTACCGTACTGGACCAACAGCGTGGAAGAGTGGCCGTCCATAAATGAAGTCACACAATTTTTGCCGATGTTTTATCCCTCCCACTCGTCACACTTCGTTAAACAAGTAACACCCCCTTTAAAATGACGTAACAAAGCTATGACCCAAACGCCAAATTTCCATTTTGATGTTAAAACATATGTCAAATGATTTGACTCAACTCCTATTTATAGTTACGGTATTGTACTAGGTATTTAACATGGCGCTGCACTCTGGAGAAAGGCTTGCATTTAAGGAGACGTTGGAAAGTTGAAAAAAATTAGCATAAAATTAACTTTAAAATATTCATCGTCTAACGAATTATTAAAGATGTTCAGAATATTATTATAATATTCTGAACATCTGTGTTAGGCTATTGGTTAGACGATGAATGTTTTCAAGTGAAAAGTGATAACTACTAAGAATACTTGAAACTTTGTAGTAGAACAACGCAAAGTGTAGAGTAGAATTATAACAATCACATGTTCACTCCACAAAATGAAAAGCTCTGACAGAATCATTAGAAATAAAATGTTTACTAACAATGATTCATTTATAATTCATTTCAAGTCATTGGCTATTGACATCTGGTGATTATAGATAGATTTATTTATTTAATATTGCAATGAGCAGAACCAAAACAATAAGTAGGCTACTTTGAATGTAGACCTACATACAATACAATACAATACAATACAATACAAAGACCTACTTTGCAGTCGAAAATACTGTAAACCATCTGACCTGCACTCGATGATATTACTGATTCTGCATGCACCATGGGATCATCGATTTCAGTTCTTTTATCTGAATGTGTAATAATGAAAAGACAAGTGTTTATAAGTTACAAACCAAATAAAATTGCTAACACTTTTGGGATGCGCCAATTCGCAAGATTACACTAGGACTTTACACCTAGAGTCCTAGATATGTATCTCTTTGGAAATGAAAATGGATCTAAGTGATGCTGTCAGAAATTACATTTTCTTAAATCGACTCAAGTATAAATCTCCGGAATGAATGAAAAGTTCACTTGAAAATCCTAACCACGAACTTTTCAGTCGTTGCAGTAGAACACCTCCAATTGGTTTTAATGCATCCGACAATGTCAGACTAAACCTAATTCCTAAGCCTGTATCAAAATGGGTTGAAGTAGTTTGCAAACGAATAATAATAAACAAACACTGGGCAAACGAATGCATAGGTTAGTAAACTCTTAACACTTTTGCTGACAATTAACATTGTGGGCAACCTAGAATCACCTCCCCTACCAGCATGCCCATGGAGTTCAAATAAACGTACAGAGCCCACTTGGGTCCATTCTAATTGCCCTGAAAATGCTGACAGAGTTGAAGTCCTTTACGACGCTATAAGGTTATAAATCGTCGTTACGTTACATTAAACTGAAAGTCATAATAAATGAGAATAGACAATTAGCACTTCGAATAGTCATTGTCATTGATTCACATACCGCTGGGAATATAGACCATCATGGCTGAGACGGCGCATCGTTTTCCTCTGATGTTACATTCCGATTCGCATCGATATATTCCGGATCTGTCGGCTGTAACGTTTGATTGGTCCCATAGAACTGTACTGGATCCGTCGAATGCGTTCAATATCCATCGATTGTTGCATTGTTCGCTGCTGTTCACTTTACAGCTCAGTTCATCGTTCATCGATCTCTCAGTTATACGAAAATCATTGAACGAATCTAAGATAGAAATTATCGAACGCTGTCTAAGTGAGAATTTATACACCGCCTCATGTTAAATACAATGCTCCCAACATAACAGCCATGAATGGTCTAGTTACTGTTATGCGACTTTACGACCTCTAATGTGAAGTAATGTGATATTAATAGATTAATGTAACAATATGTAATAAATTAAGGTTGACTAACCGCGTCTCAGACTCACATTACTGCGTGCAATTTGTAACAATAACAACAGTAACAGTAACAATAACAATAGCAACAGCAGCAACACAACTACTACTTATAATAATAATTTTAAGATCACTTATATAGCACCCCTTCATAAAATACTTGCTCGGAGGCGCTTCTTGTAATTATAATAATTATTACTAATAATAATCAGATGCAATATGTGCACAGTGATGGGCCCTTTCAACTACTGTAGTTACTATCTACTAGTCATAACAATTTTGAAGCAGTTAAAAAGTGGTTATAACAAAAGTTTGTAATAAGTAATTGCAAAGTAGTTAAACTACCTTTGTAGTAGTTCTAACTACAGTAGTTAACTACTTTTCCTATATATTTTCATATTATATTATTGCAACATTTTAATAGATTTTATCAGAAACAGCAAAAAAAACGAACGGCGTGTGAATCAGTTACAACCTACAAGTATGAATGTGTGCATGCAAAAATGTGTGGCTTCAATTTGTACACGAAATTCTTCACTGTTGAAGCAATTATCGTGATTTGACTGCACAAGGTCATGTCCTCAACATTTTAAGTTACACACGTAGGCTATGTTCTTGATCTTTGGTCAAGTTTAGCCTACGCAAACACTGGCCAAATATTTAAAGGTAGCTGAAGATACATATTTGTAAATCTCGTTTCAACAGCCATATCCGTTGACGAATTGTCACTTAATCGTATACTCTCAAATATTTTAAAACGCTACTCTAAAGCAAAGCGCGAGGCACCAGCTTATTCACGAGCGCTGCGTCGTATCAGAAGGGGTTGTCAAGAGATAGACGTTCAGCGGATGTCCGAGTCCGGTTACCAGAGAGAACAGAGAGGAGGAGGCAGACGGCTGTAAAGGCGCAATTAAAATTGAGAATGAGAAAGCTTGGAAGGCGGAGGGTCGGATTGGTTAGGGTAAGAATTGGGGTAGTACTGATAACTGCGCATCGGACGACTTAGCCAAACAAGAACGCGTTAGTTCCATATTGAGTATTACTCGGTACAGTAGAAGTCCAAGAGTGTCAAAGACAAATACGCAATACCTGTTGCCTAGAAATTCCAATATAGTAAATTCGAATTCTTAATGTATGTGCTCATTTATATAGCCCCTCTACAAGATTACTCAGTTGTGTTTCAGTTCTGCCTAAGCAAGACGACGATCAAATAGAATAGACTTTTTATAGCACCTCACGTGGTCTTCAACAAACGGCTTGTGAAACAGAGCCATGGATCTTCTCGAAGCAGTAGATAACATCTATCATTTATTTTGAATTCCATTCAACCAATTAATCAATATGAACTTGATATAACGCCCCTTCAAGATATCTACTCAGAGGCGCTCCCGAACCAGCCACGGCTGAAAAGATCGGTTTTCAACGAAGCGTAAGAGGTCGAAATATTTATCTTTGGTAGCAGACGTTGCTCAAGTGGTTAGATGAATATTTGAGCTGCCATAATGAATTATCCAATCAAGACCAAAATAGAAAATACATATTCACCGAGTTCTGTCTGTGTACTGGGTTGTGTCATACTTACAGATAATGTCTATGGCGTCAGAAGTGCAGTTGATATTCGTTGTCAGTTCTGTGTGACAAATATAAGACGAACCATCTAACTGAAGACTATCAGCTCTGATCGTCAGATTACAGTCCACTCTGTTGGTGGAATTCTTGCACATGGTTCTGCCATTGTTTATGGGACTATTGTCTCCCAAACGCGTCCATTTTAGGATCGGGGGAACATTTCCTTTGTACGTTGCACTGCAAGAAAGGCGAACATCTTCTGGATCGATGTTGCAATTGTTTGGCCCAACTATTCCGTCAGCCATCATGTCAGAATTACACACAGGATTCTCATCTGTTGCATAACATCAAAAAGATATTAGTCATTGTAAAATGAACATTTTACGGTTAATCTAAAGGCTATACACGTACAACGGGGGGCCCGTGGCGCATTGGATAACATCTGGCAAAGTGACCGAGAGGTACCGAGTTCGAGCCCCCGTTGGGCGGATATGCTTTGTGTTTGCAGGCTATCTGTTCTGTTAGTAGTTAAGATTTGTGTCTTGTGAATTGCATAATTGTACACTGTAACCGGTTGCGGTGTGTCAACCGGATTGTTGAATAAACGAAAATATATTATTAACTGATTTGCATACAGTTGCTCAACCAAGCCGATTGTTGTCATGTAAAAATTCTTACTAAAGAAGCCCATCCCTGACTGTATTTATAACTGGATAATTGCCTTTTTAGACAACTGTAAACATGGAACCAAATTCAATGGCTTAATTTCCGCAATTATTAGCATCAGCGCCAGCATAGTTCAGGGATCGGGTTTAGGACCAGCTAACTTTATTACAGCTATTTCAAAACTCAAGACGGTCCACCCTTCAAACAGGTCAATCAAATATGCTGATGACAATTATCTGCTGATACCCGCCTCACATAGCTATAGTGCAACGATCGCAGCAGAACTAGACCACGTCACAGAGTGGGCTGCAACCTGTAACTTAAAATTGAACTAAAAAAAGACCTTTGAGATGGTGATTCGTCGGCCACGGGGGCGTGCTGGGCGTGAAGCGGTTCCGAGTATCACTCCGGGACTGACAAGGGTCTCCAGCTTGGTCATTTTGGGCGTTACAATGAACGAAGCTTTGAGTTTCGAGGCACACATCACCCGCATACACGTGTTGTCAGGCCAGACAATCGCTGTTGCCTTACGCATCATCGTGGCGCATGGTCTTTCAGGCCCTATGCTTTACGACGTGGTTCGTGCTACAACGGTGGCCCGAATGCTCTATGCTGCTCCGGCTTGGTGGGGGTTTGCAGGGCAACAAGAAAAGAAACGCCTTCAGTCGGCGATGCGGCGTCTGATTCGTCTGCGGTACCTGCCAGAGGACAGTCCATCGTTTGAACATCTTTGCCACACTGCTGACTCACGCCTCATCTCTGCGGTCTTGGGAAAACTGGGGCATGCACTCCATGGGCTACCCCCACCAAAAAAGCCGCTCCCCTACAGTAACTCCCTGCGCCCGAGATTACGTGACCATTTTATTCCACAAGCTGACAATCTCTCACGCAGATCGTTTATAATAAGAATTTTATACTCTGTATAAATGTAGGCCTATGTACATTGTACACCAAAGTGCGAATATGCAATTGGTTTAATATCCTTAATTACCTACTTACTTATTTAAATAATGTGGTTACAGATACAATTGCATGAAATGTAATGCAATTAATACAATGTTGGTCCGTGCTATACTAGTTGATGAAAGGTTTATTTAGCATTATTTGATGCAGGCTTTGAGATCCTGAGTGGCCGAGTGGGTTGGTAGCCCGCTCACCACGTCGGCGGCCCGGGTTCGATTCCCGGTCGGTCGGTTTATCGGAGATTAATTTCTCGGATCTTTACTGCGGGTGGCTCGGTCGCAATATAAACGTGGAGTACGAGGTTGCACTCTGCCTCCTACACTAATCATCTTCGACATGAAAAAGTGTCGTTAAGCCCAAGTAAAACAGTAGGCTTATTTAAAATTATATGACCGTTTTTGTATACCCGAAATGCTGAGGACGTAGGGAGGAACTCACACTCGTGTGTAACAGTTACATTCTTCAATAGTCCACGAAAAAGCTATCGTGACGCTGTGTAAATCACGAAACTTTAAAAACTCAATCTTTCTTATAAGCGAAGTAGTCATTTCCAGAGTTTAACGGCATTGTATGACATCAAAGACCGCTGAAGTCGGGCTCCTTCTTTCTGGCACTTCCAGAACACGGGCAGTTGTTCACCCTAGGGCCTAGGCTAGCCTCGATGATTAGATTCAGATTTACTTAACTTCCACTTGTCATAGTAAATAAATGAATGAATGACTATTTAAACTACGGTGATATTTTGACTAGAGAGTTATAGTGTCCTCTGTGAGAATGTCTCTATCAGACAGTGCCGGATAAAGGCATAAGCCATCTATGCTATGGCTTAGGGCCCACAAGTTTGTGAGGGCCCCAAATCCGGATAAATTAAATCAAATTTTTGTAGCAAATTCCTAATTTTGTATAATAATTATTTAAATAATAATTTAGCACTTTACCCCGAAACGTTTACTCAGCGCTACTAAGTTTTAGTTACTACTTACAACAGTTTACTGAATACTGACCCTAGTCACAGACTCACATTCACTGTACAGGCCTAAATATACCATTACAAAAACAGCTTATCATGTAGACTGTAGAGGTATGTTTAGAACTTTATGTTCAGATACCCATACCTTGGTAATTAGATTTTGATTTGGGGTTAGAGGTTAGCGCCCCCGGATATCTTAACCCGACCCTGCCATTAGGCAGGCTTAGTCCTCAACTTCAGAAAGATGCCTCATAAATTAAAGACTTCTTTTACTCGAAGAATGATCTAGAGTAGTGTAAATAGTTATGTTAGCAAAATACTCACCAAGGACCACTAATTCGGCCGAACGTTTATCTGTAAAGCCCTTGTTGTCCCCGCAGAGGTATAGTCCAGCATCGTCGCTTCTTACATTCGGAATTACTAGATTGCATGATCCACTGGAGTTGTCTATCTCTATTCTGAACCTCTCGTAACCACCTAAGAATTTTCCTCCGGCATAGATGTATTTCTCATTAGCAGTATTATAGTACCAGTAGATTTCCGGAGGAATATCGGACGAAGAGCAGTTGAAGTAAACCGTTTGTCCAACCACTGCCACCGTGTTATGTGGAACCGTTACGTACACCGCATTGCCTGTAAAGCGTCACACGATATTTCATATACATGTACTTAATTAATTTCATATAATTAAAAACAGATTTTGATATAAATACACATTATTTATACTTAAACTAGCGTTCTTATTTCTATAAGGTGTGTGCAGAGGAAGCTCAGACGCGGGAATCAGTTTATTATTAGGTGCTCACTGCTCAGCCAAAGTAAACCTGGTAGCCATCCAAAGGTCGGGTTTTCCAGGTCGAGATCCAAGGACTATAGGAAGGTAGACGGTCAGACGGCTACGATAGATAATGTCTCGATTTGAAGTGGCGAGAGAGGTAAGCGGAAAAGGAGGAAACCGGATAGGAATTTTGCAAAGGGAGTGTTTTCAGTTTTCAATGTAAGATCTGCACTGAGAATGCATGAGGTAAGGTGATGAGTTCATAGGTTGGATCAAATAGTTGCTTCACTACTGTAACAGAGGAGTAGAGCAGCTTCAGATATGTCATATTAGTCGCTACTATTATAATAGCTATTACATTATTATCTGTAGCTCCGTAGAAGGCATTGCCATTGCATTGAGGATATCGACATTGCTAATTTTACTTAAATGTTGTTTAGCTTTGTGTAGTGTAGTGTGGTGTGGTGTAGTGCAGAGTAGTTAAGGGTAGTGTAGTTTAGTTTAATGTTTTATATTTTACATTGCATGACTGCATTTTTGAAAACAATTGAAAGAATTTGGCACATATAATACTGCAGAATGAGTCGATAAACCTCTCACCGAATCCAAAGCAAATTGCCACAATTGTCGTTACGGCCAGAAGTTTAAAGCTGTCCATTTTCATCGCGGACATCTTCATCCCGTTCTTCGTTCTACAATAATGTCATTAGACTGTTAACACAATAAACGAATTGAACCGAAAATCTACGCAGGTATTTGTTGAGACTAAAGACTCAGATTTTAACACGCCAGTCGCATGCTACAACTTCGTTAAGACTATTAACAGTCCAGGTAATGACATGGTAATGCTTGACCCACTTACGATGGTGTATGAATATTGCAGTGCTGCCTTGCTAAGTGCAAATGAAGAGAGCGTCTTCAGTCAACTTGTTTATTGATTTATTAATATATTGATAGATAACAGGATACCCAAGGCACTTTACAGTAAGGCTTGCTCAAAGTTCTCACTTGAGGATCAATTATGAATACTAAAAGTTACAATGGTGGGGCAAGTTCCATGGTTGGACAATTTTTCTTACGGTATAAAGTTATATATACACCGTGTCTCAAAATAAACTGTGCTAAATTGTTTCTGTCAGAACTTCGTCAAATTTCCACCAATTTTAATAATATTTGGTAGGTAGATGGCAAAATGGCCGAAATTTCATGCTATAGGGCCTAGATAAATTTTCCACATCACCTGACTCAAATAACCGCACTACCTTGTTAAACACAGATGTACCAATTTTGTATATAACGCTTACATTTTATTACATGCAACAAACTATCTGACGACTTAATTAGCACGCAGTAAAGTAAAATATGGTTGCTGCTGCTATCTGCCAGTGGCGTCGCCGTCTAAGCGCTTGTGTCCGTGTAAGCGGGACACATTTCGAGCACCAATTCTAACACTTTTAAGCAGATCTGTCATAACAATTATAAACTCTGCTAAGTAAACCATATTTTACTTTACTGCGTGCTAATTAAGTCGTCAGATAGTTTGTTGCATGTAATAAAATGTAAGCGTTATATACAAAATTGGTACATCTGTGTTTAACAAGGTAGTGCGGTTATATGAGTCAGGTGATGTGGAAAATTTATCTAGGCCCTATAGCATGAAATTTCGGCCATTTTGCCATCTACCTACCAAATATTATTAAAATTGGTGGAAATTTGACGAAGTTCTGACAGAAACAATTTAGCACAGTTTATTTTGAGACACGGTGTATAGTCCTATGCATTATAATGTGCGACACAAGTTGCACTGGCTCCCGGTTGAGGACAGAATCACATTAAAAATCATCCTCGTGGGACGAACATTGATGGTCGATACGGTCTCGGAGTGCATCAAGGAGCTATGTTTTCCCGTCTCCAGTCAGCCAGGTAGTCGATCCTTACGTTCTGCCACTTGTGGGGACTTGGTGGTCTCGCGTTCCCCTACATCGATGCGGTCGCACCGTGCCTTCTAATTCATTGGATCATCGTATACAGTCTTCCATTAACAATTCGTAACGTTGCACCACATGCATCTCAGGAACATTTTCGACATTTCTGAAGTCACAGCTGTTTAGATCTGTTGGGGAGCTATGTTTAGCACCTTCTTCAGGCGCTATATAAACAGCCATATATATATATATATATATATATATATATATATATATATATATATATATATATATAATTATAAGCATATATATGCTATATAACTTTTATATACGTATATATAATAAAGTATTATAAACGGTATATTGCAACCTAACACGGGTCTGCTCCTTTAGTATGACAGTGGATAGCGAACTGTTTCAACGATTAATAGGCTAAAGACTATGGCTATTACCATTCTTGACCATGGCTACAGTACTGTGGCATAGACTCTGGTCAGGAGTAATCATGTTTGTTAGGAAAGCCACAGAATGAAGGTATGAGGTATTAAGAACGAACT
This sequence comes from Aporrectodea caliginosa, assembly GCA_020284085.1. Lineage (NCBI taxonomy): Eukaryota > Metazoa > Annelida > Clitellata > Crassiclitellata > Lumbricidae > Aporrectodea > Aporrectodea caliginosa. Next base: position 189,655 of record JACEVL010001260.1, on the reverse strand, counting down.
ACGGTATGATTTGGTGACTAAAAGAATTTAAAACCAGGAAAATCTACCATTACGGCATACGAAACGGCACTGAATAACCATCTGGTCACAGTATTGAAAAATAGCTTGTTGTGCCCCTGGCCTCACATGCTTATTTGTGTAGGTAGGGCCTACAATAATATATATATATATATATATATATATATATATATATATACATGCAATCATACCTCATGTATTTACTTACTTTTTCACTCTGATCTCACACTTGATCCCCTATAATATCAGATCCTCAGCCAACTATTGAACTAAGAATAATAGAGGGATTATTGCCAGAACCAATACCCGGAAGTTCTCAATCAAAAGTGCGGGTCCAAGGCCTTGGTATAATGATCTATCCCTGGTCATTCGAAAGTCTACTACACGTATGTAACATGAACAAATACAGAATAAATCATTGCTCACACATAGACTCTATTTATCATGTATGCTGTCTAGGAATCTCAGCATATATCAAGGAAGACACTTGAAATTAAAAGTCATACGTTCACCTTTCACGTGACTCCCTTACTTCTCCCAGTTCTTCTTTCTCTTGATGTATTTATCCCGTATTGGCACCTTCGAGTTTGTAGGCTACTATTCTAGAGCACTAGTCAAAGTGAAAGTATACAGGCTGCCATATTACCAGTAAAGATCTAATAACCACAGGCCAGCAAAGTTCAATCCTCCTACAGGACGATGCTACATCGTTATCATAAAATACGAGACCTCTGCACATGTGTGGGAAATTTGAACACGGCCACATCTCAGATGTAGGCCTACACTAATATACAGGAGCGTTTGGTATATTATATCTTTGCTTTGGTTGGTCCGTGTTTGATTATACTCATACCAGGGTGGCTTAATAAAATATGTCCAACCGGACAGAATGAAATTTCTCCGCAACCAAACAAGACTATTCTACAAAATTTTTAGAATTTACAAGGGAAAGATTTTTCAACAATCCTTGAATATTTCAACAGATAATTTTCATTTCTTCAAAATTTACTGCTTTAAATGTTCTATTCCAGTTTCCAATTAACGCAGAAAATAATGGACAGTCACTTGTAATTTTCAATGCCAAATAATAATAACATGATCTTCATTACGAATTCAAACATCTGTTAAACAGTTTATCTCAAAGCATGTTCGAAGTGTCCATACCCAGCTTTCACATAAGCTACATGTAGAAGTCTTTTGCGAGGCTCAATATGGCCTTGTTGATTGAGTTACTGAAGACCTGAACACTCATCGCTCGTCTGCTAAACAAATTGTGAAACGTGATCTCCATCTGTCTGCTTTTCGTCGCGTTCCAGCTCATCTTAACATCTATCAAGAAACTTTTCCCTGAACCCGCCGGTCAACTATTACGTCTGGGGAGCTATGCTTGAACACTACACGACACTTCATCAGAAGCGGATGAACATTGACGAGCTGAAAAAGTCTAACAGTTAATATGGGACCAGCTGCCGCAGGACTCAATCAACTAGGCCATTCTGAGCTTCACCAAAGACTTCGAGATGTGTGAAAGCTCAACAGATTTCTGAATTCATAATGAAAGGTTGTGTTATTTGACATTGAAAATTGCAAGTAGCAGTCCATATTTCTGCAGAAATTTGAAAACATATGGAATAGAATATTTAAAAGGCTGTGGCGTTTGAAGCAATGCAAATTGTTTAGCGAAATTGTTGAGAAATCGTTCCCCTGTAAATTCTTAAATGTGTGTAGAAAAATTCCAATTGTTTGCAGAGAAATTGCATTTTCTCGTTGAGTCAGTTTTTATTGAGCCGCCCTGTATATAGGACATCCGCATGTCTGGACTAGTACACGCTGGACTAAACTTATTAGGCCTGAGTGACCTATATTTTGTACTCATATATATACTTATACATATATGCCTATAAAAATATATGCCTATAAAAATATATAATTATTATAATTACATCTGTGCTTGTGCTTGTATGAACTTTCTTATGCGTTTTGTATGTGGATGAGCTTTACAAGTTTGGAGATTACGTTTTACTGCCTCTCTCTGAGCCTGTCTCTCAAACTACAGTCTAAGAGACAGAGAGAACTGTAGGATTCAGGAAGTGTCTTTACTCGCCAAATACACATAGTAGTTAAGAAAAGTCTCTCGTTTTCATGAACACGGCGTATGCAGATATGCAGTGACGTTTCAATGCCCACCGCTCTGAGCGAAAACGAAAACGGACTAAGCGCCTGCGATTCATCGCCTCCGAGGCAAAAATGGCCTCGGCAGTCGGTAGCCTTGATTCAACAACCACGCATATATTTGCATAACCTTGTATAATGGGCGGTCGATCTGACCCAGATTGAAACAGACAGTGGCTCCTGTTTAATTATGGAGCGCTGCTGCTCCGCCGTGGCTCTCTCCGCTCCTCTAGGCAGGCTCTCCGCTCCTCTAGGCAGGCTGAGATTCTTGATCCACGGTCGAGCACATCTATTATGCAGCGCCGTGCCTTTTCTGTTGCTGGCCCTGCAATCTAGGTCCTATATCCGGCTATCCTGTGGATCTACGGCTAATGCCTACTGCCTTTGCGGTCACGTTCTTTTCTAACCGTTACCTCAGGACTGTTCTCTTTAACCGGGGTTGGGTCGGGAGCGATCCTGAGTAGATAATCTTGAAGGGGCGCTATATAAATCTCTGAAATGAAACCGCCAAAAATGAGACAATTACAAGGGCACTTGGTATTGTATTGTATTTGAACACTTGTATTTCGCACCGGCTATCAGGAATAGCCCCTATTCATGAGGCGCTCCCGACCTTGCTGTCACGTTCCGGACTAACCTCAATCGGTTGGGTTCAGCGCCCTGAGTAGATCATCATGAGCAATTGCTGAGTGAAATGAAAAATGAGACAATTATTATAAGGGCAGGACAAGCAGTCACTGCCCAGTATATACATACACGTGGTATATATGGTACATGCATTGTATATGTATGAGGTGGATTCGAACCTGTTGCAAAAGCGCTTTTTAGCTGCAAGGGCACCGAACATACCCCTATACCAGAGCGCCCCAGTTGTATTGTGTTGTGTTGTATTGTATTGTATTGTATTGACCTGGACACAAGCAGTCACTTACTTGTATATACATACACGTTGTATTAATATGTTATATACATTGTATATGTATGTGTGTGTCTTTATGTGTGCGTGTGCGTGTGTGTATGTGTTTCTGTTTGGCTATTTGTAAAGCGCCTTTGAAGAACCTCGACAAGGGCGAGAGGTGCTTCCTAAGATGGCCTGAAAATGCTTCTATGATTAAATAGTTAAATAGTTCGTAGCCTAATGGTAATGGTAGACTGTTCCATAAATCCTCCTGGTCAGTTCACTAGAACACACTATAGAAGATGATAAAGCATGATGTTATGCGGTTGTTGTTTTGTCCATGTGGTCGTAGTATAGAATTATACATCAAAGCATATATTCAAGGGGTGTGTAATACTGTGTATGACCACACACACAGTAATTTGAGAGAGGAATAGATGGAAGACAGACAGAGACAGCCAGATAGACACCTTAATATACACAAATACACAACTGAGACACACGTTGATATGCAGAGACAGAGACAGACAGAGATACAGAGCGAGAGGGACCTTTGACGGTCAGACAAAATGGAACAGTCAGGCTTTGACAGAGAAACACCTGAGAATAAACTGAGGAATAAGCAGTGACCATTTTGACACTTCGGATTAATGACAGGTTTGCAACTATGCAACTAGGCTACTCGTTTCTATTCTAATCTCAATCTTGAAGTGCTCGTGAATAAGCTGGTGCTTCAACTTATAGCTTTAGAGTAGCGCGTTTGAAATTTGGAGTTTACGATACGATTACGCTCAAGACTACAACGCAATAAAAAATCTTTCAACCGTTGGACCAGTGATTTCAAAAACTAATTCGATATCGAACCGTAGGCCCCTATGCTTAAATCATCACAAATCTCTGAAAACCTTACTACAAGCGTCCACATTTTTTATTAACGGTTAATTGTGTTTTCGTCAGCATTAGAATGTCACTAATCAGTGAAAACTTACGTGATGCTATCAGACTAGGCAATATTGTCTGGTTTAAATTTTGATTCCCATAGACTAGACATCATGTGGAATTGTAAAGTAACATGATGTTTGGAACAATAAGTAAACGAATGGATAAATGAACGAATTAAACGAATTATAACTTGGTACTGTGAAAATTCAAAAGCTTTGTTATGCCGTTGTTGCTTTGTCCAGAACGAGGCTGGTCTTTATATGGTCGTAGCATAGAATTAATACATCTAACATATTTATTAAGCAATGACGATTATGGAGTTCTTTACAGTTTTAGAAGCATGATTAAAATGTTACTACATGAACCTTCACAGTTGAATAACTAGTATCACTTTCCAACACGATATAATTATGTCCAATTATGTTAACAATCATAGCCATAAATATGTAGCCTACTTGATATTTTCCCGGGCAGTTCATTATGCCGGATGGTTTTTGCCTATGTACCAAACTAGACAAATATTAATAGTGCCTAATGAGACAAGTGAACATTCTTTCCCATTGTGGAGGAATTTTTACTGTTTTGCACATATCGGTAGCATTATATTTCTATCTTAGATTAAATGTCAAAACTTGGCCATCTGAGATTTGCTCGTTCATCACAGTCAGCCACAACCAGTCGACTGTTTGTCTCATCCAGCAGTAAAACACGAGGACGCCGTAAGTTATCTTTCTTTGCAAGCAACACAGCCGTAAATTCGAGACGAGAATTTAGCACCAAAACGCGTTCATTGTCTCGATCCGCAACCAATATGTTATCGCTTCTGTCTACAGCCAAATAGGTCGGAAAGTTGACCTGCAGTGAACCAGGACCTTTTCGACCTCCGAACGACTTTAGAAGATTCCCGTCATCGTTGACGATGCATACACTGTGTGTAGATTCGTTTTTTCTGGCGTGGCAGATCGCAAAGAACCCGTTGCTCAGCTTAACACTATGAATTGGATGTATGCTAGCATCTCTGATTTTTGTTTCAAAGACCATGTCCAAATCTAGAGTGTACTCGACAATTTTTCTGCTTCGATAGAAAGTCACAAGAACGTTGGAATCTCTCGTCACAAACAACCGACATTCATCGTCTTCTACTGACAGTCGTTCTTTGTCTTCTTTTCCATTAGTATCAAGTCTCAGCATTTTGCTTTCAACAGTTTCTTCTGTCCAATCAACGATGTAGATCCGTTTATTTTTGTCGCAAGCTACAATATCGCCTGGATCAATTACGCTATGTAGCTGTATTTTACGACTATATTTAAATGTCTCCATATCATATACCTCAACCTCTGGTTGTGAATCATTGATGACGAACAGTTCCTTGTCTAAGACGGCCACTCCACAAACGCCGAGGTTTTTGGGTCCTTGACTTGCCTGTGTTTCAATCGTCTTATGTGGTTCGACTTTGTATTCAATTGGTTCTGTAGCATAAAAGAGTTTGAAAACAATATAATTAAAATCATGAATGTACTTAACCACAGAAGAACAATATTTCAGCTGGTACTACAAATTTCTTGTAAATATATTCTACAAATAAACGAGGGGAATGAATATGAAATGTGTACATTCGCGTTTAGCAAAAACACATTGCATGACAGTAATAGGCTACATTTATCGAACAATGCTGGGACATTTTAAGCTGTATGGAATTCGTCTCAACCAGTAGAGAAATCGATCGCGCAATTCGAGCGCGATTTTATACAAGAAAACTGAAAGAATCCAAGAAACCTCAATGAGGTTTCTGGGATTTTTTCAGCTGTAAATGCCTACCTTAATAAATATGGCATAACAACACGGTGGACACCTGAACGTCATTTTGTAAATTCGAAACGTCACTAATTTCGTCTTTATTGAAAGCAACAATGGCGGCAGGTGCCGAAGTGAAATAATAATAAGCTATGTAAAAAGTAAGTGTGTTCTCTTAACTTCAAAACTGGACGTGAAAGACAAAAACGGTTTTCGGATTTGTAATCAGCATGTCAAATTTAGTTAGGAACATATGTTAGAATCCCAGTAGCAAAATGCTTGTTGACCAGTGTAATCACATAATAATACAATGTTCAGTATTTGATATTGCTCCCTTCTATAAAGTTCAAAAGTGGACACGACCATAAGACAAAACATCGATGTCGCAGTGAAGGACATGCACAAGAACCTTACACTCTAACTGTCTTAGGCGAGACCCGAACACGTACCCTCACTGTCCCTCAGCCTTACAGGCTGAGCGCTCAAACCAATAATTATTGGTCACAGTGCCATAATTATTGAGACAAATATATATATGGGATGCATAAATATTATGGACAGCCTACATGCATACCTCATTCACGATACTTTTTCTGTTTTATATTATTTTTAATAAAGTAATTTGTATCGAATCGTTAAACAGTTTTGCCTAGATTGTTGGTATGTAGACGCTATCTGGAGATTCTTTTGAATATATCAGCATTTACCTTTGGGAGGCAAGCATAAGCTGCGACCAAGTTCGACGTTTCTTTTGTCCAGTCGCTTGACTTCCTTGTCTAGGGCAGCGATCTTGTGTTCTGCCAATTCCAGCTTCTCTTTAAGTGCTTTCACTTCTGAAAGTCACAAAAGTTATAATAATATGATCTCATAAGGTTTTATAAAGTCTTCGACACCTCGCAGTTTATTTTAAAGTTTTACGTCTGCAAATCAGGTTTCCAGTGTTCAACGACATCGTATGTCTGCCAGGACTGTTGACCTCGCCCTCCTTCATTATCCAGGATTTTGGCTTGAAACCAGTGGTTCGGAGTTATCGGATAGTCACGAACACGCGGATGAATGTTCATCCACTGGCACTTCAAAAAGTGGATTTAATTACATGCAAAGTGTGGGTAGGAATAGAAGAATGCTGCGAATGCATTTAAATCAAAAGAGAAAGCTAAGCACAATTCTTGTCAATGATTGAATTTATTAACCAACTAATACTATTATGCCAAATCATCTTGATCAGAATATCTAAGGTTAGAAATAGTTGCACAACCGGAAGTCAAAATATTATTGCTGCTCAAAATGTTTTGAGCTGTGGTAAGCTTAGATACACAAAATAGATAATTTGTGAAGTATGAAAGTTAATAAATTAAAACAAATAATGTAAGTTAAAGTAAGATTAAAGTAAGCCATGCAAAGAAAGGTTGTTAAGTTGAGGCAATGTGAAGTAAGATTGATTAATATAAATTTGAAGTAGTCTAAGTTGATATGAGCCTAGGCAAGTTCAGGCAATCACACACCTGTTATAAGCACCTATCAGTATCAGTATTAGTGCTCAGCGCAGTCATTGGTAGGACAGTTCCCGAAGTAGTTTAAATGAAACTTATTCTCTAAACACTTCAGAAGTGAGATTCTGCGAGCACTATTAGATGTATTTACTCCTCTTTAATGAGTGTATTTCTCTGAAAATGTTTATAGCGCAATTCAGAACCTCACAAACCGCTTATGAACAATCCGGCTTATGCTGTTACTTCTGACCTTTGCGTCGTGGATTCGAATCCCAGAGAAATCATAGGGATCTAACAACTCGTGTATTAGCTGTGACAACCACTAATGGTGATATTCTGCTTATTGTTTTTGCTATTTATTTATTGCAATTTTATTACGCGCACAAGGACAATTTAAACTCTTGCTTTCGCGAAGAACGCGCAATGTTCAAGGTTGCTACACTTAGTCCGTTCAGTGGGTTCGAACGCATAATCGGTGGATTACAGACCAACCCGCTACAGAATAGACATTCCTACCACATAATATTAGGCAACGGCGACGTGTTTTACAATTCCTAGCTTAGTAGCTACACATGACAAGAGCGTTAGCATCACTGTTAGATCGCCCTATTTGCGCTACCATAAAAAATAATTATTCTTAAATCCCACTAGTGTTGACAGATGCGTGTAATTAACTGTATATGCTTAACTGACTGATGTTAGTACCATTTTCTTGTCGCGGGCAATGATCGATATCGTCGTATGTATCGCCATTCTGTCCGTTTGGTTCTCCATTAGGCCTATTGTTTCCTTTACACACAAAACATGAAGTTAAACAAAGCAAAACTTAACAAACCGGCGTGTCTAGCTTATATCACAACAATCTCTGGATTTATAAATTTCACAGATTTTAGTCACAACAACGCAAAACACAGACGCAAAACACAGACAAAGGGGGAGAAATGGAGCTGCTACCACTGAAAGTCGCATTTATAATTCCGACGAGGCAGCGAGATGCATTTTTCAAACACAATTGCTGCAGTCATTGACATACGTCTGAAAACGCATGTTTCTTATGCAGAATCCGACCTCATTATTGTATAGGAAACCTTGAGAGAGATCTATTCATTATTAATTAGTCACATTTTAAGCGACGAATGCGCATATTTTATAGGATGCGATGGGCGCCGATGTTGGCTGCCAATGTTTATGTCTTTCGATTTTTGTTTGCTGTATACTTTTCACCATCGCTTGCTACCTGTATGTTTTATTTACCTTATAATTTTCTTGTGCTTGTATCATGGTTGCAATAAACTGATTGATTGATTGATACATGTCTGCACGTCGGATTACATGTAAATCAAGTCTAATTAGGCTTATTACTGAGCATGTTTTTGTGATTCACCTTGAATGTCTGTGGTAAGTTGCAGTTTTTCGTATTTGTCTTCATCACACTCTAAAAAGAAAACAAATATTCATGAAGGCAAATCGAAATCTGAATTTTAAATTTTAAGATGTTAGGGCAGTAATTGTAAGCTTCAAAACAGTTAACAAGGGCATTTAATGTTTAGGTAGAAGTAGGCTAACTGCTAACTGTGTCTGCAGGACAATACGCAACTGACGAAGCTGGTAGTAACAGCTTCGTGTGATCAGGTTGACGTGCTACGAAAGACTAAGTTCTTGATCAAGGGTCACCCAAGGTCACGAACAGTACCGGTAAGCGAAAAGGCAATATGGGGAAGGTCTCGGCCAACAGGTGTAGGTAAACACCAGCCAACTGTCTGCGACCACCAAGCCAAATGAACTGGGTTTTGGATGGATTCAAAAGCAAGCGATTTGAGGCCATCCAATCAGAAAGGGCATCAATGGCCCAATCAGAGGCCACTGGATCAACTGCACGTCAGTGGACGTATGCTTGCATGTCGTCAGCATATAGGTGGTGCAAGAGTCCGCATGACAGTAGTAGGGAGCTAACGTCAGATGTGTAAAGAATGTAAAGCAAAGGACCCAACACTGATCCCTAAGGTACACAGGGCCGCATTAAGGGGGTGCTAAGGGTGCTGCAGCACCGGGCCCGCAGTTTTGAGGGGCCCGCATTTTCGAAAGTGACAAAATCTTTTGTTAATGGACTTATATTTAGCTCATTATTAAATCTAGCAAAAATGCTGTTAGGCCTACATGAATAAATACGAAGTAGTTGACCCAATTAATTTTCAGACGTAGCCTCAGTCAGACGAACAGAGTGCCAGCTTTTAAGCCACAGAGGTTATCGGATATACCGACTGGCTGGTTGTAAGATTGATGGCACCTGACTGCCTCTACATGATGTAGGTCAATGCTTTCTTCGGATGCCTAATATTTGAGTCATATATGCCCCACACATCAGACGCACCTTGTATATTATCCCATTCGGGCCATTCCCAACATAGCCAGCTTCAGCATCAAGAAGACATATTTCATCAAACTATCCTCCCGCACACATTCTAGCTGGTTCTCATGCATGACAACTGGGTTTGCTGTATATCAAATTTCTAGCAGCCTTAAGACCTACCCTAAGACAAATGAAGTTGTGTTATTCACTATGCATTTTTGATTGTTAACCATATTACAATTCTCCCGTTGTGAGTCGTGTGACTTGTTGTCAAGTTGTTGGCGTTCTGTTATCTGTGTCGGTTGATTCTGCTCCGTGTTTGCTCATTTGATTTGGCATCGGTGACGTGCCGAACTTAAGTGTATTAATGATGCGCGACCGACTTACTCCATATCAGCATTCGTCTGGCTGAATATGTTGTCCTTGATGAGTATCGAAAGCGATATCCTGCGTACAGTCGACTTCGATGATGTCATTGACGACTTTGCGCGAATGAAAGTTCGCAAGGCTTCGCTGTAACCATCCTAAGTCGCATGTCTTAACTAGTGACCGAGTGTTAAAGAAGTAAGAATTCACTCAAATTAAGCTTAGTAAACTATTCTCTAATATTAAATATTGATATCAATTAGCTATATATTGCTTGTCTTTCGTTCCTGCTGTCATTGTAGGCTACTAGGTAGTCTGACACTTTTGTAAAGAAACAAATACACCACAAGAAAAGCATCTTTAGGCAGTTAATAATCACGAGTAAGCATGTTGTAAATATGTGCGTGGTGGACCGGTCGTTGTCAGAGGGGGGGCCTTGGAAGGCAATCACAGCACCGGGCCCGCACAAGCCTTAATGCGGCCCTGAAGGTACACCAAAAAGGGCAGGGACCCAGCATGTTTTTGTGATTCACCTCGAATGTCTGTGGTAAGTTGCATTTCTTCGGAATTGTTTTTCTTGTGCTCTAAAATAAAAAAAATATTCATGAAAGCAAATCGAAATCTGAATGTAAAAATCTAAGACTTTCGTGTAAGTTTTGAACAGTTAACAAAGGTATGTACTGTTCAGGTAGAAATTACTGCTGGCTGTGGGTTCTTCTCCAGTAATCGGAGCAATTTTTGTTTTCAGATGAATTTGTTGCTTTATATGGGCTGTTGAACTACTTAGGATAGCGTAAACAGAGCACTTGGAAGGTACGTCCTATCAGATATTCGTCAGAGGGCCATGTTCCCCTAATTTAACCTCTCAAAGCCTACAGGTATGGTCTGAATCACCGCTTGTGACTTGAAGCGGCGGCGCTGCGCTTCACATTATTATTATAAAAAAGGGCAAGGCTTGCCCTAGTTTTTTGTGAACCGTGGAATCCTATGTAACAAAGCAAACCATTCCTGATACATAAGTGATGTTCTGTCAGCGGATACCTGTCTTTTATCTGTATCATGAAAGTAGATCCAAACGTTATTGTAATTTTATATGGCGCTACTTTGGAAAACTAATCAGTTGAAGTTGATGATAAAAACAAAGACGATCTACCCGGCCGGTTAGCTAAGCAGATAGAAACATAACAGCATTCATGTATTCTATTTACGACATTATTATCGTAGCCCATCACCGGCGTTTCTACCTTAGTTTCTTTGGGGGTTCAAGCAAAGGCAACCCATTAGATTACCTGTATCTAAATACACGTTTAACAAAGATTTGTTATTCTGACATTAGTAAACGTGTGATTTAGGCATTAAAGTGCATAACTAAATTTAACGAACATGGAATCAGAGCAGAACTGTAGGCCGATAATTGCTTTCAATTTAAAAAAAATATTTGTGTTATTTTAATTCTGTTAATTAGCTTAGTTTTTAGTTTAATTGATTTTAAACTGATGAAAAGTTATCAGGCCTATAGGCCTATTGATTATTGATAACTGTGTTACTGTGGTAGGCCCTACGCCTGTATACGTAATGCGCCTTGCATTACGTGAAATTCAAACTGGTACCCGCTGATTCGATTCGAGATTCGATTGACTACAAATTATTTATGAATCGCAGGACACCTTTAATTATCCTTGTCTTGGTGATCATTTGTCGATCCCGAAAGAACGGAATACTGGATGAGCTCCAGGTGAAGTTGTGCTTCAAGGACTGTCACCCAGTCAAACACTAACTGGCTTCAGCGCTGCATAACTTCACTGAACCAGTCAATGACATATTAAAATGGTGTTGCTGATACTGCTATTATTTGGGAAGTTACATTTAAAACGGACTACACTGGTGACGCAGCGCTTGTGAATAAGCTAGTGCCCTATGCCTAATCTTGCAGACGCAATTTAGAGTTCACGATTACGACATTTAGAAATCACTTACTCTGCTTCTCTTCTTTGAGTTTGTGGCGCCATATGATGTAACAGACCAATAAACAGACGACGCATACCGCAAGAAGCACAACAAATATTGCCAGAACGACAGTGCTATGCGAAGCTGAAAATAAAATTACGCAATATTACTGTGAACATGTTAATTGCATTTCTATCATGATATTTATCCAGTGTTCTAAGAGAATATGTTATAACATTCTTAGTTTGGTCTTCTGCAACAGCGTCGGAATCGTATAATTATTTCTTTATTGCCACGTTTTGGATCTGCCTTACTTGCTCGTTCCATCAACTGCAGCTGCTATTCATTCGGTAATTATGTTACACAGGAAATTCTTTGCTGGCTGTGCTACATCTAATCTTAGGGAGTTTTGTGTCTCGGTCTCATCCATTCCTTGCCGTTGATAACTTCGCTCTGCTGCACGAGGTGGCCTGACTGTTCCCCAACCAGAACATTCACGATGCAGCACAGAAGCTTCTCTGTGGTCGTTGGTCCAACTTTCTGGAATTGTTTGTCTAGCATTTTACGACATGAACTCCTTGGTTTTCTTTGCCTCTATTCCGCAGGTGCTTGGAAACCAATCCTGGTTTATCATTCATGAGATCGGGAGCGCCTCTGATGAGTTTCTCTTGGAGAGATTGGTTAAAGTTATAAAAAAATCACATCTATTATTTTGGCTTGCATTGAACTATGCGGAATAAAACTCAATTTTTCATATAATTAATTCTTATTTATAATTCAATACTGTGAGTGTTGCGCAAAGCGTAGGTTTTCTGTCTGTTACGTAAGCAAATAAAATATTGGACTAAGCCAAACATGAAAGAGGAATTCCGTAATTTCTATTCATCAAGAGAAACAGACAGAGACAGAGACAAAGCTACAAGATACAAAGCCATTGACATAAAGAAAATTGCTGCCATTCGATGCAGCAGTTATGACTCGAAACGACATGAGCGAAAGGAGCAACGTATCCACCTTGAACATTTTGTGAGCTGAATTTATGCACAAATTCTATTAACTAGATGTTTAAGCAGGTTCTATACATCATTTAGCTTATCTACGATTTTTGACGCCTGTTCCTTCTCTGTCGCTGGACCAACTGTACTGCGTGGAACAGTCTCCCTGACCATGTGAAGAATGAGCCATCTATGGAGACATTAAAATCACAGTTCAAGACCTATCTTTTTAACAGTCATAACGACTCTCAATTATTTTGATGTGCAGCGCCTTTTCCTCGGTCTCGGCTGTGCTATGGCTCTACATAAATCGTTCCATTATTATGAATATGATTATCACCGTCACCATTATCGTCGTCGTCGTCGTCGTCCGTCGTCGTCATCATCATCATCATCATCATCATCATCATCATCATATTCTTCATACTGCAATGAGCAGAATCGAGATAATGGATACTTTGAATGTACATGTAGACCTACTTTTCAGTTGAAAATACTGTAAATCATCTGACCTGCGCTTAATGATGTTTCTGGAGCTGAAGGTTCCTGGGGTGGGCCTACGATTCCAGTTTTATTATCTGGATATGTAACAATGAAAACACATGTGTTTATAACTTATAAATCACCTAAACTAGCAAACACTTTGGGATATCCCAATTCGGGGGCTGCACAGAGACTTCAGACCCATACTTATACATTTGGAATTAATAATGGGCTTTAGCGACTTTTTCTGAAATGACATTTTCCGAAGTCGACTCAACTCTAAAAGAGGCTTCTTAAATTCATTTGAAAACCTTGAATTTTTGAATCAATTGCCACCGGATATCCCCATTTGGTCATCTTACATCCGACGATACCATGCAGAATAAACCTAATTCGTAAGCTTGTATAGAATTGGGTAGAAGTACATTGCAAACGGACACATAAAGTCACATGAAAATGTATACTTTGTATAGATTACTAAACTCTAAAAACTTGTGCAAACAATAAACACTGTGGGCAGCTTAGAGGCACCTACCCTACCAGCACGTCCACAAGGAGCCCATAATGGGCCACCCGTATAGAGCCCACTAGGGTCCAATCTTATGGCCTTGAAAAATACTGAGTTCGAAAATACTGAGTTACTTACGGCGCTATATAAAAATTGTCCTTACATTACGTTACATTGCTAATGGTAATAAGTGATATTAGAGAATGCTCGTAGCGCACAATGAGCAGTCATTGATTAACTCACCGCTGGGAATATAAACCATCATGGCTGAGACGGCGCATCGTTTTCCTCTGATGTTGCACTCCGATTCGCATCGATATATTCCGGATCTGTCGGCTGTTACGTTTGACTGATCCCATAGAACTGTACTGGATCCGTCGAATGCGTTCCATATCCATCGTTTGTTGCATTGTTCGCTGCTGTTGACTTTACAGCTCAGTTCATCGTCAATTGATTTCTCAGTTATACGAAAATCGTTAAACGAATCTAAGACAGAAATGATCAAACGCTGTTTGAGTATGTGAGAATTTATATACCGCCTCATGTCAAATACAAAACAGTGCTCCCAACATGACATCCAAGACCATGATCAACAAACATGGTCTGATTACTGCTATGTGATATGACCTTACGACCTCTAATTTGAAGTGCTCTGATATTAATAGGTTAATGTAACATAATGTCATATA
>JACEVL010001260.1:0-172500 GCA_020284085.1 Aporrectodea caliginosa | reverse complement strand
ATTACCTATAATAATACAATGCTGCAGGCTATGCATGCTATGCAGGCAAGTATTTTGTATAAAAACATCACTGTCTCTTTAATTTAAAATGGGTATTAAACAAGCTAAATATGAATTCGAACACAATGAATTTGATGATGAGTCGTATGAACGCGTAAGCATTTTCTGAGTAAGAAGGTTTGGAAATGCTGGAAGTGCATGTTTCATTGGTCCATGGCTTCGAATCGCACATGCACAGTAACAGTGTGGCATTGCAAGTGAGTCTACTTTATTTCTGTGTATCACATCTCTGACGTAGATAGTTCAGCTGTTAGTGACTTCAGTGTCTTGCAAAGTAAATGTAAGCCTGAGTTATAATATTAATGTTGAACGTTTAATTAATGTAGAGGCGGTTATAAATGTATACATGAATTGAAACTTGGTAATGCGTGTGAATCAGTTGGTCTTAGTGCGGAGCATCTGTATTATTAGTCAGTGCCATGTTTAGAGTAGGCTTGCCACCTTCTCGAACTAGGAAGTGGGGACGCAAATTTCCTTGTAAAACACCTCACGATTTATGATCATGTGGATTGGTAAGAGAAGTGGGAGAACAGGATGCAAGTAAGAGAACAGGATGCAAGTAGAGACTCCACATCAGCTCTGGATAGGATGTAGAGAAGGGGTCCAAGAACAGATTGGAAGTGATACAGAAGAGTGGTAATTTTTATTACATTCTAAATCATGGTTCATTTCCAACAGTGATTTGTGAAACAGTGACTGAGATTTTACTTAATAGTTTAACTTTAAGAGCATATGCAGATTCTGTCGATCAGATCAAGTTTTTAAACAGCTTTCTTATGCGATGATCATGATATTGATTTAAAGAACTTTTTTCAATAACTCCTCAACACACATTCTGTTACGCTGATCAGTTCGTAGGTTCTTCATTATAGAAAAGAGTTTTTCAACTTCAGCATTGCTCACTGGCACAGACAACGCAAGCTCAGTACGCTTTTGCACATTTGAACAGTTTGTTGCTTTAAAAAATTCAATCCATTTAAGATCTCTACCTTTGTCTGGCATGCTTATAAACTTCGGCAAAACTGCTCGAAGGTATGTAAACTCGTTGTAAAGCTCATCTCCGTCACCAATCGAAGATCAGTTAGCAGTAGTTAGTACGGGTATTGTGTTTTAAGCCACAAACTTTTGTTTGTTTGGTCACAAATTTGAAAGTCGGGACATTTAGCTGTCCCGACTAGGTCAAGTCGGGACACGGAACATTTGCCTCGAAATCGGGACGGCCCCGACAAAATCAGGACAGATGGCAACCCAGGTTTAGATGTAGGCCTATGATATATCACGATTTTGTGCTGGAGCTTTGGTAATGGCAATGTAAGTCTTTGATCGAAAACAAACTCGCTGATTTTAGTTCTGTTAATAACTATAGAGCATTGACTGTTATTCTAGTTATATCCAGACTATTTGAATGCTTTATATTAAAGATATGTGCAGAATATTTTGAGTCCGATGATCTACAGTTTGGATTCAAACAATTGGTAATATGCACTAATGCATTATTTGCAAAGGGCTCCTCGATTGACCTTTTGTTAATAGGGGCAGCACTGTATTCACAGCAGTTCTGGATATTACCAGGCATATGACAGTGTTAATCATAATTAGTATTCCAACCTACTAAGATCTGTTTGCGCAGTGTGGGTGGCTGATATCCTGGTAGACTGATATAGTAAAGTAAACTATCTGTTGCAGTGCTTTGGAACTGCAGTAGGCTATGTCTGAGTCAGTCGCTGCAGTTTGGAGTGGCGTACGTCAGGGAAGTTCCTTGTCGCCTTGCTGTTTAGTGTTTTTGTTAATAAGCTCATTGCGGATACAAGTGCAGCAAGTCTAGGATGCTGTATATACAAATCCGTCTGGGTTGCATCATGTTTGCGGATGATATTATATTTCTATCAGCATCGGTTATTGGGCTTCAGGGTTTACTAGATAAATATGGTGTGGTTAATATTCAGTTAGGCCTGACATTTCCTTGTTCTAAATCTTGGTGCCTATAGCGTTCGGTCTTCGATTGAAGGCCTCCTGCCAGATATGTAACTAGACCACAAAAAGGTTACGTGGACTGAACAGGTTAAATACTTGTGAATTAACTTTTGTGCTGGTGGTAAACTGAGTTGTAATGTGGATAGCAGATTGTGCAGTTTTATGCAGCTATCAATAATAGTTTCAGTAACTCTTCAAGTTTGTTGGAATTAATGCAGCCTTACTTATAGCAGCCAGTTTTAAGACATGGATCAGTTGCAGTGAGAGTTTCTCAGTCTCAGCTGAGTAAACTGAACGCTTGTTGGAATAATGTGTATCGTAAAGTGTTTGGTTTCCCCATAAATAATGGGAAGGAGTTTGTGAGGGATTTTTGCATTTTGTCTTTTTGCTTTAGGCTTAGTTTATTTTCTCTATTCTGCTTTGTGCGAAATTGAAGCATAATATTATATGTGCAAACTGAAAAAAAGTGCAAATATATAATGCGTCTTTAATTAGGTCCGAGTCCGCTTGCCAGACAGACCAGAGTCGCTGCTGCTATATAAGGTGTATTTCGTTGAGGACGAGAAAGAATGGACGGCGGAGGATCGGATGGATTAGGGCAGGAATTGAGGGTAATCAACCAAGCATTCGGACGCCTTAGCCAAAAAGAAAACCTTGGCTCCATCTTGAGTGTTGCTTAAGATCCCGGTCTGTAGGGAGTCCATGACAGTCAAAAGACAAAATAATACTCAATTCCTGTTGCCTAGTCGACCTCCAAAATCCCAAGATCTTGGGAAAACCCCAAGGAGTGGTCGCACTGGTTGCCTAGCAATTCCACTACAGTATATTATAAATTAGAATTGTAAATGTAAGTGTTCATTTACATAGCGACTCTTCGGTAAAACTCAATTGTGTTCCCGACCTGAATAAACAAGACGACTGTCGAATAAAATGGTCTTTTAGGAAGCGCTTCTTCGTGGTCTTCAACAAACGATGTGTGAAATAAAAGCATATGCATCCAAAGTTGGTGCATTTATGCTGGCCCACCCTGTATAGAAGCATAAATCTACTCGAGGCAGTAGATAGTACAAACATCTATCACTTAGTCTGAATTGTGTTAAACGGTTACATGAGTTTCCATAATGTAAGCAATTATGGACTCAAAACCAAAGTACAAATAATGTAATTACCGAGTGGTTTGTGGAGTGGATTCTGTAATACTTACAGATAATGTCTATGGCGTCAGAAGTGCAGTTGATGTTCTTTGTCAGTTCTGTGTGACAAATATAAGACGAACCATCCAACTGAAGACTATCAGCTTTGATCGTCAGATTGCAGTCCACTCTATTGGTGGAATTCTTGCACACGGTTCTGCCATTGTTTATGAGACCACTGTCTCCCAAACGCGTCCATTTTAGGATCGGAGGAATATTCCCTCTGTATGTTGCGCTGCAGGAAAGGCGAACATCTTCTGGATCGATGTTGCAATTGTTTGGCCCAATTACTCGGTCCGCCTTCATGTCAGAACTACACACTGGATTCTCATCTGTTGCAAAAAGTCAAAATAATATATGAATTCGACATTGTAAAATGAACATTTTATGGCTAATCTAAAAGTTATACACGGAACACTGATTTACTCATGATTGCCGTTATGCAACGAGCGTTTACAATTACAGTTACATACAGAAATGTAATGCTGTTAGTAATATACTATTTAACGCTATATAGTTGATTAAAGGCCTATTTAACATTATTTAATGCAGGCTTACTTAGCATTATTTAACAGTTTTGTATAGCCCAAATACTCAGGATGTGGGCAGGAACTCACTCACACTCGTGTATAAGTTACTGCTTTCGTTATTCTAAGCAGGATTTATAATGACTCTGTTTAAACCAAGAAACTTAAAAAAATCAAAATCCTTCTTTCAAGCAAAAGAGTAAAACGACAGCCTATGGCATCAAGGGCCATTGACGTCGCCCTACTCCATTCTCCACGCTTAGGACAGTAGGACTGGTACTTCCAGATAACAGTGGCAAGTGCGACAAGAACTTTCCAGATATATGAAATACCTGGAATAGTTGCTTATTAACCCTCGCCTCGATGATTAGATTCAGATTTACTTAATTTCACTTGTTATAGTAAATAAATAAATAAATAATGAATTAATAAACAGTGTATAAAGTTAGGCTGATATTTTGATTCAATCAGACTTAAAGCTCAAATTCAAAAAGATGCCTCATAGAAATTTTTTTTAAAGACGCCTAGGAAACGAAGAATAATCTTGAGTAATGTACATAGTTATGTTAGCCATTTACTCACCAAGAACCACCAATTCGCCCGTACGTTTATCTCCAAAGCCATCGTTGTCCCTGCAGTGGTAGCTTCCAGCATCGTCTCTTCTGACATTCGGAATTACTAGATTGCATGAACCGGTGGAGTTGTCTGTCTCTATTCTGAAACTGTCGTAAGGACTTAAGAATTTTCCTCCGGCGTAGACGTATTTGTCTTCACCATAGTGCCAATGAATTTTCGAATATGAAATATTGGACGAGCAGTTGAAGTAGGCCGTTTGTCCAACCACTGCCACCATGTTATGTGGAACCGTCACGCGGACCGAATCTCCTGTAAAGAGTCACACGATAACTGAGACCCTTAATTAATTTTACATCATTAAAAACATATTTATTTATATTTAACTTAATATTCTTATTTACATAAGGCGCTTAAAGAGAGCTCAGTAGCGGGCTTCAGTTTATTCTTAGGCGCCCAGCCAAAGAAAACCTGGTAGCCAGGAAGAAATTGTCGAGTTTTTTCCATGTCCAGATCCAAGGAATAGGAAGCTAGATAGTCAAACGGCTACGCTGTTGATGTCTATTTTTGAAGTAGCGAGAGAAGTAAGTGGAAAAGGAGGAACTATGATAGGAATCTTGTTTGGTGAGTGTTTTCAGTTTTCAATGTAAGACCTGAGAATGCATGAGGTGGGGTGTTGGTGTGGTTCAGATTATTTACTTTACTCGATAGGAGTAGAGCAGCCTGATATCTCTTGCTTCGTTAAAGGCGTTGCCATTGCAAGCACCGTTGCGATATCGGCATTCCTAAATTTACTTAAATGTTGTGTAGTGTTGTTTATTGTAGTGTGGTGTAGTGCAGTTTAGTGTAACGTGGTGTAGTGTGTTGCAGTGTAGATGGTTCTTTTCGCCAAGTGACGTTTTAGGCTTTTTGCGAAAACTAATTTTATGTTAAAAGCAACATTTAGCATAACACCGCACTTACAAACTTATCATAAACTCAAATAATAGGCCCTGTGTATTTATAGGAAATGATGCAACCCTTCAAAACTTATCAAAAACTTAAATGATGACCATTTCTGGGAAATGATGCAGTCTTGAAATATGTTATATGAAAGTAGATGACTGTATTATCGGGACTTGTTCCTTTTGATCTCACATTTGGTTGCCTATTAATAGTTTAACTTTGCACGACTGCAATACGGAAGGTAATGTAACACACCTTAAAACTCCATATTAAGTGTTTTGGTAACTAATCAACAGAATAATATAGCGGCAGACATAATACTGCAGAATGTGCCGAAAAAATTTCTCACCGAATCCAAAGCAAATTGCCACAATTGTCGTTACCGACAGAATTGTAAAGACGTCAATTTTCATCGTGGACTTGTTCATCCCGTTCTTTGTTTCGCTAGTGTCTTTATGCTGTTGACATGATACACAGGTATTTGTTGAGACTAAAGACTCAGATTGTAGCACCTCCAAGCGCATGCCACAACTTCGTTTAGGCTCTACTTCGTTTAGGCTCTTCTTCCTTTTTTTAATTTGTTGATTCATTTAATTCATTCATTAAATTCAAGAATTTCTAGAGCGCCGCCCCTTCAAGAAACCTACCTACTCAGAGGCGCTCCCAGCCCAGCCATGGCAATTCACATAAGACTTGAGCAACCTGTAAACCATATTCGCATTGATTCAAGGCAGTAAGCGTATTTCCAACGGAAGTCCATTCCAAGAGGAGGGGCCAACGAATCGATCGAGAATGCGCGAAGCTGCCTAGTTGATGTAGGCCTATTTGCGGTGAACCAGATGCAACTGAGACCGGACGACAGACCTCACACAGGTTGGACGGGACACTAGTCACGCTACCAAGACCAGCACACTGATCACAGCTATCCTATAGGAGATACGTTGCGTAAGTGAAAGCCACAGCAGCGTGTCATGCATATAAGCTGAGACAGAAGATGATTTCAGGATACACCCTTCTCTTCATTCTGTACATGGCTGATATTACCTCCCTATTTCCAAATTACTCTGCTACTGGTCACCTTTTCGCTGATGATGTTCAGGCTATGTTCATGGTCCTCCGTGTACTCAGCTCACTTTAGCTCACTGTATTGAGGCCTTTTACCATGATTTGCATTTGTGAATGTCTTCTAATCGTCTTGCTCTAAACTCTTCCAAAACTCAATTGATTTGGCTTGGCACACCCGAACAACTTTTGAAAATTGATTTTTTGGCTTCTGACTCAAAACTTTCCTCAATTTACCTTCTCTACTTGTGTGCGAGACCTAGGTGTCACCTTGTACAGCTCTCTAACTTTTTCTGGGTATCCGGACATTTCCCCCGGACATTTCCTCCTCCCCAAACACTAAGTAGGTTACTCTACCATTGTCCACGAAAACTGTCTTTAATCCAACTTCTATTGGTTCTAGGACGATTGGTCATAGGACGATTGGTCATAAGACGATTGGTCATACGGACGATTGGTCATACGGACGATTGGTCATACGGACGATTGGTCATAGGGCCTACCGGTCATAGGTCCTATCGGCGATGGGACTATCGAAGGCTATCGAAGGCTAAAACAAAGAAGTTTTTAAAACATAAAAACTATTTACTGGATCATTTTACTGTGAAATACGTAATACAAAATACGAACAATACGTAAAAGTCTAGAACGTCAACAGATTTGTATGCACACCTATGCACACCACTATATCCTGAAGGACACAGTGGTGTGCATAAGTTTTGCATCACCACAATTTTTGGCGTTTCTTCAACTTCTAGTGCCGTTATCTCTATTCAGGCCTAGAGCTTACAATTAATTCTATTTAGTATTACAGGGGTTGTATTTAGCTTTGAAAATCAACATCTTAACATAATATATGACTGTTAATTTCACATTAGGGCCTAGTCATGGTACGATGACATGATCAAACCTCCTACAGACACCTCAGAAATGACGGATTGTGCATCAAAGTTGTCCATAACTAACGAATACAACGAATTATGGCGGTTTATTAGCGGCATATGACCAATCGGCCTATGACCAATCGTCCGTATGACCAATCGACCGTATGACCAATCGTCCTATGACCAATCGCCCTATGACCAATCGTCCGGATACCCTTCTATTGAAGTATAGACCTTCTTTCATCAATCGAACTTCTATTTTAAGCAAATAATTTCTTTCTTCAATCCAATTTCTATTTAATAAAAGAATTTATTTCATAAATCCAGCTTCAATTTAAGCATAGAATTTGTTTCATCAATCCAACTTCTATTTAAGCATCGAATTTGTTTCATCAATCCAGCTTCTATTTATGGAAAATATTTTCTTTTATCGATCCAACTTCTATTAAAGTAAAGAATTATTTTCATCAGACCCAACTTCGGGGGAAATGTCCGGGGAATGTCCTAGATCCTTTTCTCTCCGTATAACCAACCTTACACGCTCTTCCTACATGTATACTTTCAGCTTCGGCGTCTCAGGGATAATTCGCAAAAATGTTTCCCTTTCTACCATGACATCCAATGTCCATGCATTTGTCTGTTTTATATATTTGATTATTGCAATTCTCTTCTTATTGGTCTTCCCAAGGACCGTCTATGCCCTATTCAATCTGTTCTCAATGCTGCTGCTCGAATGATTGCTCACCTTCATAAATACTCTCATATATCATCCCTCATGGTCAACCAACTGCACTGGCCTCCTCTTTCTGACCGCATTCAATTTAAAGTCCTAACTTTGGTCCTCAAATCCAAACTGGGTTTTGCTCAAAAATATTTAAGGGATCTCATTCGTCTTCCTCTTCTTGCATCTTTACATAGGCCTCTCCGATCTCTGGACCGTCTGACTCCTTTGTCTCACGAGCTAGGACCACTGTTGTTCAAACTCGATCCTTTGCCATCATTGGGTCCTCCTTATGGAATGCCCTTTCCTTCACTCTGCGTGAGACTTTCCTTTCTGGATCATTATCTTCATCTCTTTCTCTCTCTCTTCTTAAAACCAATTTCTTCTCTCGGGGTTCTCACACTGGGAGCTCTACTGAATGGCCTCGGCTGTGAGCGGCGTACATATGAGCATACATTTGTACATACACACCTGCAACAAACGAGTGTACTTACTATGAATGGAGCAACCGGGGCATGAAGGAGGACTAGGACTAATTCTACTATCATACGCAAATACAAAATAAATCATTGCTCACACAACGACCCTAATATTCATGTTGTCTAGGAATCTACAAAGAGCTACTAAATGAATCAAGAAAGAAATGAAAAACGTACGTTGACCTTTCACGTGACTCCCCTTCTCTCATTTCTTCTTTCTCTTTATGTATTTGTCCCGTATTTCACCTTCGAGTTTGTAGGCACTTGTCAGTGTAAAAGTATGTAAGCAGCCATATTATCAGTGAAGGCATCTTAGCCAAAGGCCACCAGTGTACATTCCCTATAGAACGATGCTACACCGTGTCCATAAAATGACTGCGCTCTTGACAATGTGGTCGAAATTTGAACTCGGCCACATCTCAGATGTACACTAATATACAGGAGTAGTTTAGTATAATTATCTTTGCTTTACTTTGCGGTACATAGAGTAATGGTAACATCACTGACGTGAAAAGCAGTAGGAAGCGGGAATCTAGGAAGTGGGGTCGATTCCCGATACCCTCCCAAATAAGGTCAACTCCACCTATCAATCGCAATAGATGACGTTGATAAAATAAGTACAAGGACGTGATAGGTACCTTGCATGGCTGCCGTAAACAGTAAATTCGACTCCGGTAATGGTTTGTGATCATCCGTTCATACCCTAATTGTAACCATACTGCGTTTGTCGGTTTGAAATAATAAAGAATACCATAAATTATGATTTTGTTTGTTCGTGTTTGCTATATGTATAGGACACGTGCATGTCTGAACTCGTTCAGGCTGGACCAAAATGTATAGGCCTGAGTGATCTATGTTTTACATGTATAATATACATACATATTATATTAAATCTACATAATATATGAACCCATAATGTGTATGGGTGAGTTTTGGGCGTATCTGCGTGTTTGGTTGTTCTGCATATTAACTCAGTTGAACATTTATTTCGTTTATAATCTAATTATATAATAATTTGGTGACTACCGACAGTTGTGTGATAAATGACTTCTGAAAAAGAGGAAACTAAAAAAATTGACGAGAAAAGGCATAATTCGTGATTTTATGTTGAAATAGTCCAGGTTACTTCGTAGGAAAGATAATAAGTAACGCCTAAAGCTCCGAAGTTTCCTCTATCTTCCTCTGTAAATTCTAAGCCGCTACTCTAAGCTAAGCGCAGGGCACCAGCTTATTCAGGAGCACTGCTTCGTATCAGAAAGGTTGTTCAGAGATGTGAAGGGACGATCCGAGTTCTGCCAAAGTTCCTCCTTCTGAGTACACTTTGGACAGACACCATAACTCGACGCAGCGCTTGTTAATAAGCTGGTGCCCAGCGCTTGGCTTTCAATTGGCGCTTTAGAAGTTTGGAACTTACTATTGCGATTACGATTACTGCCTCACACAGCCTGTCTCTCAGACTACAGTCCAAGGCCGTAGCCAGGATTTTGTTTCGGGGGGTGTTTACTCGTTCTTGAACAATCCGACAAGCAACCAAGTCAACCGTCTATTATAAGGGTTTTGGAGGAGCGTTGTGAGCTCTCAAAGCACTGTAGAGCTGCATCATCTAAGTTCACTTCACATGAGTGCTCTTAGTACACCGTATATGTTAGTAAATGCAATATTTATATTATACATTATTTAATTTCGGGGGGTGTTTAAACACCCAAAACACCCCCCTAAATACGGCCTTGCTACAGTCTAAGAGACAGAAGAGGTTAGTGTACGGTTCAGAAATTGTGTTTAGTCGCGTGATAGACATTGGAGTTAATGAAATGGTTTCGTTTTTATGAGCATGGTGTATGCAGACTAGCAATGACGTTTCAATACCCACCGCTCTGAGCTCAAACGAAAACGGCCTATAACGCTAGCCTCGGAGATAAAAATGGCCTTTGCAGACATAATTCTACAGCCATGCACACTGCACAGATACAACATAATTATGGGCAGTCGGTATGACCTAGATAGAAATCGGACAGTTAATATGGCACTCGGTCTGACCAGGATACAGACAGTTACTAATATTATATATATATAATATAGATCTATGTGTGTGAGATATATATATATATATATATACATTTAAGAAATTCTTATATGCTCACCAATCAACAACGCTCTCAACCGGCGTCAATGCCTGGGCCAGCGAACAGGAAAGTTTGCTGGCCCAGGCATTGACGCCGGTTGAGAACACTGCTGATTTTGAGCGGCGCTATGTAAATGTTCAATTACATTACACTTATTACCAAACACTGTTCTTTTTCGAGATATGTAACCTGGTCGAGGCTGAAAATGAGCACTGTCTGAATCTTTCCCAGTGAAGTACCTATAAGTATGAAGTGTAAGGAACTTAATTTCTTAGCATCGGCTTATGCATGTGGGTGGCTAGACCTCTCCCTCCCCGGCTGATCGTTCCACTGACACTGTACGGTAAATGCACTCATTTCATAGTTGAATTTGTTAGGTAAGAGAACAGATTTGAGATCACGACCATGATACGCATGATGATGATGATGATGACGACGACGATGATGATGTTGATGATGATGATGATGATGATGACGATGACGATGGTGATGATGATGATGTTGATGATGATGATGATGATGATGATGATGATGATGATGATGATGATGGTGATGATGATGATGATGATGATGATGATGACGTGGTGGTGGTGGTGGTGGTGGTGAAAAATGACGAAAATTATAATGATGACGATTACAAAATTATGATAATGATGATGATGACGATTGTTGATGAATTATAGTAGAACATGACTAAATGTGTAAGACGGATTATGCATATATACAATCATGCACTTCTTTTCTTTATATTGACCAAATGTGTAACATGATTCTGGAAGGAAGTCATAGCAGGGAAATACAGAACCGATGAATTCTATGAAAACTATGCTATAAAATTTATGTAATTACTCATAGTTGCACGTGGTTTATAATTATCTCTAGAGAAACAATTATATCTGCATTGTGTAAATTATTGTCATTTGCTGTGTGTTTAGGCCTACAGGATGTATGCTGGCAAAGCAATTATCACATCCTGGACACGGATAGAGTTGGCAAGAAATGGGAAGGAGATGAAAACATTATCAACAGTTTGACTCTAAAGCGGACTGTGTAAGTGAAACGTTCTTACATCGGTCTGAAAGGAACAATTGTACGATGACTATTGTTGACTTCTTTCTTGTTGGGGTTCTCATCGGTTATGCAGTGGGTGAGTAGGCCTACGGGCATGACCCATCTTTGCCTCGCAAAAGTCTTGCCAGCTTGTATGTGCATGATTTATATATGATATGGATGATCTAGATGTGTAACATCCGACGGTGGAACTTAGGCTATATTTCAGTTGCAAATAAGGGTGTGCTGGATTGGAAGGAGAAGTTCACCGGATTTGCTTGGATGTCTTTAAATGAAGCTCCAAGTTGGGATAAGGCTGTAGCAGCAGACTGTATCATACCTCAAAGAAAAACAGGTAGTTTACGATAGCAAATGTTTTGATCAGTTGTGCAACTTAAAGAGATTTGTCGAGGCAAACCATAATGAAGCACGCCAGGTAGGCCTAGCGTGTACCTTATACGCTGATACGGTTTTGATTTTGTGTCCTCTTTTTCATCGGTGAAAATATGGTAACCCTACCGTCAGCTAGGCTAGCGCATATAGTGTCTCTGAGTTGTTTTTACTCTTTGAGCCATAGCGCCATATAAATGTTCAATTGCAATTACGCTTTCAGGAGATTCTTCAGAGATAGTTCCCCCAAACAACACAGCAACAGTTTCTGGGGAACTGTTAGTCCTTCGATGTAGCGCAACGGGCAATGAGTCATTTGTTCGGGAGTGGAAAGTTGCAAGGGTCTCGGATCAGTCCAGTCAAAACTCCGATTCCCGACTGATATTCAGTCACTGGAACAATGATGAACAGTACACGATCTCGACCTATTTCCCTTATTTTGGTGTCCAAGTGGACCAATTTGGATCTGCCGTTCTTTACACTAACAGTTCGAGGATAGAAGATGCAGGTCTATACACCTGTGTCGTTGAAGTGAAGAAGGACGTCCTTCGATACAACGCACACGTAGTCATACTTCGTTAGTATCAATTTATTTATTTATTATTTATTTATTGTACATGTAGATCTGAGATTGATATCATGCAATGGTTTCTTACCAAAATGTTTGAAGAGAATGAAAACACATCTGATTGTTCGTGTGTTTGTGTATTTAAATAATAATCTGATGAGTGATGATAGAAAACAAGTGAACTTTTGAAAAGTTTTATTGTCTGTTAGGTCGTAACGCTTATGAGGAGATTCTCTCAAACAGAGGTAAAAATGGGACGGTAACTGGGTAGACCTTGATAGAGTTTTTCAAGCAAAATTCCTCTGTGTCATCCGTTTATTTTTTGTCATTAGGAAGTGGTGTTTAATTAATACAAATACATGTAGGCCTAACAGTGGTTGAGCCCTTTAGATTAACAGTGGACCACGTACATAGGATTTCTATAATACTTGGTCCACTGTTAATCTAAAGGGCTCAGTTTACATAACGTACGTATATACAGTGTTGGGTATGAGTTAACTCAGATGAGTTTAAACTCACGAGTTAACTCACTTGCTGTGATTTATGAGTTTGAGTTAACTCATCTTAAAGAGTGTGAGTTATGAGTTTGAGTTAACTCATATTTTCTGTGAGTTTGAGTTATAACTCAATTATTTCAAACTCAACTCACTCGGCACATATTATGTTGAAACAAGCCGGTTTTTTAAATATCGGAACAGGCTGTCACACACCAACTTTTAAAAACTTCTGCTTAAAGCTAATACCAGTCATGTTTGAGATGTGAAACATGTGGACTGTGGTGTTTACTTTGACTCAGTAATAATAACCTGATTTATCCATTATCCCATTAATAATAATAACAGTTATACTAGTAATAATAAACTGATGATACCATTTCCTGGTAACTGTGTATTTGTACAACGTTCGATTAGAACGTGCTGGTATGAGACAAGTGAGTTGATGAGTTAACTCATTTAACAACTGAGTTTGAGTTAACTCATTTCACTTAGGATGAGTTGAGTTTGAGTTTAAACTCATTTTGAGGTGCATGAGTTGAGTTTTGATTTAACTCATTTCTTGTGTGAGTTTACCCAACACTGCGTATATATAAGCCATAATATATACTTATTTATGTATGTATAGAAATATGTACACCTTATACATACGAGCATCCATTTGTTTGGCATCACAATATGAGAAAAAAATCAGAGGCTAGCCTCTACGCTAGCCTATTATAGGCTAGCGTAGAGGCTAGCCTCTGATTTTTTTCTTGGAGGGGCGTTATAAAATCTCTAACTAGAAGTGAATGTGTTGTACGATTCTTTCTTTTAACTTGGTAGAAGATACACCGGAGTGTGACTTCCATAGAAAGGAGGATCGAATCCAGATGAGGTGTTCTGTCACCTACAGAGGAAACATGGCTCCAGTTCTCCAGTGGAGAAGACACCGACAAGGAGACACGGAGACTACAGGAAAAGTAGTAACTGAAGGAATCCAGGCGAACACTATGGCAGGTTCTAACATCGGTTCCACGCTTACTATCGTTGTAAATCCATACAACGATGATTGCTATTATTCGTGCACGATATACATCCCTTTCTACAACTCCAGTAACTCCAACGACGCTAAAACCAAACTCGCAGACAACGCACCAGAGTTTAGATACACGTGGAAATCGCCTCTCGTCAAAGGCCAGTCACCAACAACTGTCTATGGAGTCGGACGTAACTCTCCAGGTGTAACTGAAGCTAACGATTCGAAGAACTGGTGTAAGTTTTAAATAGAAATAGAAGAATGACTCTACATAATCACACGAATGTGTGTATGTATATGTGTGTGCATGTATGATGTATGCATATAGGCTTGCATGCATTTGTGTGTATGTACGTACGTATTGCAGGCCTATATGGGTGCATGTAGGTAGGCCTACGTATGTAGGTTTGTATGCATAAATTACATAATACGTCCTGCTTCGTACAATGAAGACATAGTGATGATAGTCTTTTGCCAGTGTCCTCCTTTTCAGCCTACATAATTATGTGTATGTATATGTATTAAACATTATGCACGTATGCCCGTACGGCGTACAGTGAAGATGTACTGATGATAGGCTTTTGCCAGTAACCCTGTTTTCAGACTTTATCGGCCTATGATGGGAGTCAGTGGGTCTATGATGGGAGTCAGTGGGAAAGGTTCCTTGAATATACGATTTGAACACCAATACCGTTAACCTATGAGACAGCTTAAAGAAATCTAAAGGAACGTCAAGGCAGCATTTCTTCTGTATCAAGTTGTATTCCGATAAGCAGTGTTGGGCATGGGTCAACTCAGATGAGTTGAAACTCACGAATTAACTCACTTGCTGTGATTTATGAGTTTCAGTTAACTCACCTTAAAGAATGTGAGTTATGAGTTTGATTTAATTCATAGTTTCTGTGAGTTTGAGTTGTAACAGTCAATATTTTAAAATCAACTCACTATTCGGCAGTCGGCACATATTATGTTGAAATAAGCCGTTTTTTCTATATCGTCGGCTTTCCATACTGGGAGGGTCGTAAACACGGCCAGCAGCGGCGGGCGGACAGTGTTTATGCACCGCATATTTGTATATTGTGAACATTAAGAACAACATAATAATAACAGTTATACTAGTAATAATAAACTGATTATACCATTTCCTGGTAACTGTGTATTTGTACAGCGTTCGATTAGAATGTAGTATAGTCTGAGACGTGTGAGTTGATGATTTAACTGATTTAACAACTGAGTTTGAGTTAACTAATTTCATTTAGGATGAGCTGAGTTTGAGTTTTAATTCATTTTGACGTGCATGAGTTGAGTTTTGATTTAATTCATTTCTTGTCTGAGTTTTACCAACACTGCCGATAAGATAAGCTAGACAAGTATACCTATCAAATCGTTTGTGACATACATGTACATTTATTACATACGGATGTGTGCACATACACAGAAAACAGTTCACTTGGCTAGTTAAGCTAGTAATTTTGTATGATTTATTGTGTAATTTCAGTCGTAATATCGTTGGCTTTGGGAGCTGGTATGCTGGTTGTTTTCGTTCTAATGACAACCATAACCACAGTTCTTTGCTATCGTATGAAGAAAAGAGCGTTAGAAGGTGACTGTTCTTAACAATATCTTATTTGGTTTTCAAAATACTTAACACTGTTCGTTTTGAGTACCTCGTTGTTTAAGGCGGTGCATAAGTCACCTTATTAATCATCACATATATCATACTAGACCATCTTCTGTAAAGTGAATCTACCATATTCTCTTCAAGTTCTCTGCCCTTGAGCAGGTTCAAACTTCATATATGGCGCCACTCCTCTCGATGTTCGGAATCTTCCTGCAGTTTCCTCTATCCATCCACCTTCATCCGATCCAGCAGCATCTATCGAGGTATTTTTACCATGCAGAAACTATGCGACCTGTGCCTTTATATAGCGCAAGTTCTTGCTTGACTAGATGATACAAGCGCATTTATAATTGCATTGTCTAACAGTCACACAAACATTTGAATGTTTCTGATCAGCGGAGAAGAGAACTGCAATCAAAACTGAAGCTAAACCAGAAGAGGTGCAGGACAAATTTCTATCAAAAGGCGAGTGACAAATCCTAGTATCCAATACTTTGTTTTATCTAGATAAAATATAATAAGAAAATGGAGGAAGAGGAGAAGGAGGAGGTGGAGATGGGGTAGGAGGTGGCGGAGCTGGTAGAAAAGAAGGAGGTGAGGAGTAGGAGCAGGTGGAGATGGAGAAGGTGGAGGGATGTTGTGGAAATGGAGGAGGAGGTTGAGGAGAAGGTGGGGAGGAGGTGGAAGAAGAGGTGGAGGAGTAGGTGGAGGAGGCGGGGGTGGAGCAGAAGATGGTGGAGGAGGAGAGGTTGAGGCGCAGACTAGAGATATGATAGTCTGACGGCCTAGGAAAAAGCTGGACGCAGATGAACAAAGTAAAATCCGGGCCTAATCAGGGTGGACAAAAAGAAAATACCAGGATTCAGCATGTCATCTTATTATTATTATTATTATTATTATTATTATTATTATTATCATCATCATCATCATCATCATCATCATCATCATCATCATCATCATCATCATCATCACAATCATCATCATCATCATCATCATCATCATCATCATCATCATCATCATCATCATCATCATCATCATTATTATTATTATTATCATTGGAAGTTATTTATAGAAGCCATGGAAGTATTATAGGGATCTTTGCACAAAAGCGCGTAACGGAGAAATAAATCAGTGTAGATCTTAAACAAATATGTTTTAGTCTTAAGGTTCATTTTGAAAATCGATAATGTTTATGATTTGCGTATGAAGTCCGGAAGTTTGTTCCACTCAGCTAACGCAAATGCCTTGTTACCAAGTTTTTTGAATAATCGTGTCACTACAAAATCACCTGGAGACGATGAACGTAGCACTCGTCTGGATTGGAGAGAGGAACAGGGTGTAACAAGTGGAGAAAGGTATGCAGGAGAAGAGTTTGTGTAGATTCGGTACATTAGAAGACAGATTTTGAAATTGATGCGAGCTGATAATTATGGGAAGCCAGAATAGTTCACGTAGGGTCGGTGTGACGTGTTCCAGAGGATTTAGGTTCTTGATAGGCTTAGCAGCTTAATGGAGAACAGTAGTAAGAGGTTGAAGGGTAGATGCAGGAAGACCATAAAGACTGAGTTGCAGTAGTCAATTCTAGAAATGACAAATAACTTCGATCAACACGTCAATTATATCAACTCAAAGGGTACGCAGTCTACATGTATGTACGCTCTGCGGACTGAAGGGAGCAATGATGCACGACGTTCCAGAGCAACACCGTTTGTGAGGATGCTATATGCGGCCCAGCCTGGTGGGGATCCGTTGGACAGGGTGGGGGGGGGAGAAGTAACTCGACTCCAAACCAGCGATTGTTCCGAACAGGATACTGGGCCGACTCAATCGAGGATGTAGAGCAATGGAAATAATGTTTGCGGCTGCAGACGGCCGCCTCTTCAAAGTTGCTACCAATGTCACAGCACAGAGCACGTACTATATGGGCTATTAATTACTCTCGATTAACAGACCCGCATTCAATTCGCCCAAGAGCCCACACTCGAGTAATACCGCAAGCTGACATTGTTGTCACGGTAAACAGTTAGGCTATAATGCGGATGAAATAATTATGGTGGAGTTAAGCACCAGAGATAGTTGACACATTTTGACTTTAATCCATAAATGTGACCTGCTTGTAAATCAAAATGACTGCATGCATTAGTTCTTTTGCCTAGCTCGTTAAGGTATTTTTTTAAATTAATTTTCTATCTTCTCTCCATTATAGTCATTCAGTTGTACTGTCATTTTCTACATGGCTCAAGTTTTCTTAGTATAAGTTTTACTAATTGACCTCTCAAACAACATCCATATTATTTATTCGTTACCAGAAGCATCACTTCAGGACAATCATGACGACTATGAAGTCATACCGTATGAAGGTTACGAGAGGATTTGTGACGTCATTCAAGAAGATATCGCATTGAATATGACATCCTCTGCACAGTCGACCGGATATGGCCATTTACTACCGCTGAAACAGCGTGACTCCTCGGCTTACTTTAAAAAATCTCATCAAGATAAGCCGGTTCAAAGTACAAACGATGTGACTGGTTCAGAGGATCCTGGTCAGGCCTATTATCTCACCATTCACGATTCAGAAGTCGATAGAGTGACACCACCTGACCCCGCCTCTCCTTATCTTGCGCTCACTAGGGATTATAGTCCTACGGTAGATGATAGTAACGCAGAAAACCGATCGTCCGATTATTTGAAACCAGCTGACAATCAGAAGGAAAGTTTTTAACAAAATTCCTCTCCAGTGATCTTCGACTGAACTGAATGCTTAGAATGAAACATTCTGAAATAATCTGTACAGTATGCAATATAATAATAATAATAATAATAATAATAATAATAATAATAATAATAATAATAATAATAATAATAATAATAATAATAATAAATTTTAATAATAATAATAAAAAATAATAATAAAAATATTATATTTATTCTTCAATGACGCGTCTGACAATCGCACTGCGCTGTATAGGCCTATGTACATGTTATAACGATCATGTATACTATAGAATATTTACTCTGAACTAATAAAACGTGTGTACACTTCTTCAGATATAATGTAAGGCCTACAACGATATATTTAATGACTAGAAATTAGGTCAAAAATGGATTTCCTTCGTTTGCTCTTTTATATATATATATTATATTCGTTTAATGAGAAAACAATATGACAAAAAACGCAGAAATGTTTACATAAAGAGATTGAATAGAAAATAAAACACAGAAGTAATAATAAGGTATAGTAATAATAATGTAATTATAAATTGTCTTTTGAAGTTTTGCTTTTGTGTTTTCTGTCTGCAGAGTGCGATATAAAGTAGATTTAATCTAGTCTAATTTAAGGTGATTTGATCTGATTTAATACTGGCTAATGACTTATATAGCGTTACTGCATAAATTTATCAAAGCACTTGTATATCATCTTTTGGGTAACTTGTTAGGGCGCTGCGGCACAGCATCCTAATAGTGCAGTCTGTTAGACTGACATATTACATGAATAACACCGAGAATTTCATCAGTTGGGGACAGGTTGGACAAAAAGCATCAAACTTTGTGTGTACTTTGCTTTGGTCATATGGCAATAGTTTTTGGTAGGATCCTCGTGATCAGTGTTTATAGTAGATCCTATCACGTGACAAGTGGGTCAAATGTCAGATTTTATAAATGCGGGTCGGTCGTGTCAATTATGTTGGTTGAATTGACGTGGAATTACCCTTTCTTAATCAACGGCAGCCGGACGTCTGAAAAATGTCACGTGACAGGATCCATAAACAGGGCCGTAGCGAAGGGTGTGCCAGCGGTGCCACGGTACAGGGAGCAACCCAAGAATTAACCTAGAGCCCTTGCGGCCACGTTCTTCTCTGACCTCAAGACTGTTCTCTTTAGCATGGGTTGGGTCGGGAGCGCTCTCAAGTAGATAACCTTGAAGGGGAGCTATATAAATGTCTGAAATTAAAATAAATTAATGAAGACCGAAATGGGCGTAGAAGCAAATAGAGTGATTGGTGGAAATTTACGCGGGTAAAGGGGGCTTGCAATACTGCGCTGTGAGTGTTGGAACAGCGACCGAAAAGAATGCGGTTCTTTAGGCGCGTAGATTAGCTTATAAAACGAGGCGAGGCATTGGGAAGGGGCTCATCGTCTCAGATAGTATTCAAAGGAATCTGTATATAATAGATCATGAATTTTGTGCAATGTATATGTATGTGCCTAGTTTAGACACAAATCATCTTTGACATGAATGTGTCGTAAAATAAACATTACAAACCTGAGAAGGGATCCTTAGTTAATTTTGCATGCAACGTCTCTGCTTAGGCCTACTGAAAAAGTGCATTGCTATTGAATGGACGTTAGCTAATTCGATCCAGATTAAACTGTAATTTTGGAAAAGACAGCTAACTGAAACAAACAGACTGATAAATATAATTTAGCGTAATTGGATGTGGAAACCGCTATCCGGTATCTCCCATTAATTTGTTTTAATTAAACTACGATCAAAACTAGCGAAATGGCGGATGTTGAGTTGTCAGTGCCAGCTAATGCAGAGCTAGATGATTTAGTTCAGAAAGTTATACAGCGGCAAGAAGAACATGCAGAAGTGCTAAGGAGTATAGTAAGTGCTAAGACAGAGAGTGAACCCCAGACCGATTATGAAAGTACTGGTGTTGGGACGAGGAGCCCAGTCAGAGCGGACACTTTTCTGTCGCCATCAAACCGGTCGTAGGCTCTAAGCTCGGCCTAGTATCTGAAGAGCTAATGGACATAGCGTCTAGTATGTATGTATGTTTTTGAACACTTGTTATAGCGCCCCTACCAGATTTCCCATTCAGAGGCGCTCCCGACTACTGCGCGAACGCTGAATCGGAGTTTCACGCCGAAGCGCATGGTATTACGAGTGAAGGACTTGCTCAGGGTCCCTACGCGGCGACTTTGAGGTGGATTCGAACCCGCAACCCCCCAGCTGCAAGGCACCGAACATACCCTAAACCACCGCGCCCCAGTTGTATTGTGATGTGTTTTGTATTGTGTGTTGTATTGTACTCCACGTTTATAATGCGACCGAGCCACCCGCAGTAAAGATCCGAGAAATTAATCTCTGATAAACCGACCGACCGGGAATCGAACCCAGGGCCGCCGGGGTGGTGAACGGGCTACAAACACACTCGGCCACTCAGGATCTCTTGTCTAGTGGCGCTATACATGTCACCAATTAGGCAGAGAGTGATAATGATTATTGCATTTATTCTCGTCATCATTTTGCCATGAAAGTCACCAACATAACTACTGTATACAGGCGGTCTTAGTCTAATTATTTCAATTGATGAAAAGATAAATTTTCAGAGTTATAAATGAACCCGATGTTTTAAGTCTTTCACCGTGTATACTAGATAAGGCGAAGATCTTAGAATTGGTGGGAAAGCTGGTGACGCTGGAAATGACTGTTCGATCGGCGGAAAGATGATGTGCTACTGAAACATGATCATGAATTAATACATCAATCAATCAATCAATCGTTTATTTGTAGCCAAACAACAATAAACAATAATATTACAAATCAGATTGCACTTTTAAGTATGGATTGTTGAATGCCACAAGGGAAGGCCCTGAAGGGATCAAAGATCCAGCTAAGCAGGGACACATCGACATAACTCAGGTGAATAAAGACAATCGTGCTCTCCAGAGATACATCTTAACTGAACTTAAATGGCAGCAAATGTCTCTTTATTGTAGCTATTCAACAAATGTAACATCTGGCATTAAAACTTATGAAACGTTTCAACAATTATTTATCAGCAAATAACATAACGCCGACATAATGATCGAGTAAGATTTGCAACGTTCGCAACATGCAGGTAGCCCACTTGTTATGGGATAAGCAATACAATTAAGTCAGAAGCCCATATTGCATTTGAATATTTTTATATCGCATTTAACATTTCTGAAGTCGTTGACAGATTCCTTAACAAATCAAACTGTATGCACCTGGCCAAAATGCTATTTGGACGTCAGTAATAGCGGAGTCCTAGATAGGCTACATTGAATTAGCTCTATTTTATACTGAATAGTAATAGTACCTCTCGTGAGTCTGTTCGCCTCTGATGAGTATCAACTGAAGAGGCGCTATATAAATATGCGATTACAGTTACAAGCAGCACACTGAGCAGTTCATCATGCCGCGTGTAATATACTGTAAAGTAGGACGACATCCGTTTGAGTTCCGCCTGTTTCTATTTGTTTATACCTGCCACCGTCTGTCTTTCCACCTGCAACAGCTTTTCTTCCATCTCTCCATTTCGCTTCAGCAAATGCTGGTTCTCATTTTCGCACAGACATCTGCCGGCTTCAAACACCTCTAGGCCTACTCCAGATTCAGGGTGGCTGACCAGTCTGTCACAAGAAAGGTCGCCAGAACCGAATAAAAAACCTATGGACAATATGATATCAAATTACTATAATTACTCCTAGTTGCACGTGGTTTACAATAATTATTTGCAGAGTCGGCAGAAGCAGTTATACTTGCACAGAAAATTATACTGATAATAGTCGTTAATTATTTTGTGTTTAGGCCGACACGACGTATGCAGTCAGAGCAATTATCACATCCTGGACACGGATAGA
This sequence comes from Aporrectodea caliginosa, assembly GCA_020284085.1. Classification (NCBI taxonomy): domain Eukaryota; kingdom Metazoa; phylum Annelida; class Clitellata; order Crassiclitellata; family Lumbricidae; genus Aporrectodea; species Aporrectodea caliginosa. The sequence continues at coordinate 150,200 of JACEVL010001260.1, read as the reverse complement.
GTTGGCAAGATATGGATAGGAGATGAACAGATTATCAACAGTTTGACACGAAAGCAGACTGTGTAAGTGAAAACGTTCTTATTTCGGTCTGAAAGGAACAACCGCAAGATGATAATTAACTTTTTCCTTGTTCATGTTCTCATCGGTTATGAAGTGGGTGAGTAGGCCTACGGGCATAATGCATCTGTGCCTCTCAAAAGCCTTGCAGCTTGTATGTATCTGTAGGGCCTATATGAGATGAATGATCTAGACTACCGTACTTTCTTTCTTCATTTTAATTCCACATATCATCAACCATAACTGCCATTAATTATGTCTACTTGACCGACCTTTGAAACTGAACTTGGCGAAGCTTTCCTAGCTAACTTTGTTTTAATGAAACGTCTGTGAATAAACTGATTTCCACAACGTAGCTTAGGTTTTTGGACACTTCAGATATGAATGACAAGTTTACAACTATACAACAACTAATTTATATTGCAATGTCTTCTATAGCGCCATTATGATGCATACACATGTACATGCATTGCGCTTAGCTTTAGAGTAGCGCCTTAAAAATGTAGAGTTTACGATTAAGACTACGAGATGAAACCGTGCAAAAAATTTCAAATCGTTGAAGAAGCTGGGTCAAGAAACAATTGGATATAACACCACAAACCTTCGACCCCAAACGTTTAGTTGATATCTCAAAACATCCTTTGAAACCTTTACCATAAGCGTGATGATTTGTTTTATTGAACGTTGGCATTGCCTGCTTTTGTCATCATTGGGCCCGCAATTGGTGACTCTTCTAGATTACTGTCTTATTGTGTTGTATTTTTAGTTCTTAGTGACATAATTATACATACCATCCATCAGCTAGGCTATCGCATGGAACGCCTCTTGTTTGCTTTTGTTCTTTGAGTAGCGCCATTTAAATTTTCAATTACAATAACGCTTTCAGGAGATTCTTCAGAGATAGTTGCACCAAAAAACACAGCTGCAGTTTCTGGGGATCGATTGGTCCTTCGATGTAGCGCGACGGGCAATGAGTCATTTGTTCGGGAGTGGAAAGTTGCAAGGGTTTCGGATCAGTCCAGTCAAAACTCCGATTCCCGACTGATATTCAGTCACTGGAACAATGATGAACCGTACACAATCTCGACCTATTTCCCTTATTTTGGTGCCAAAGTGGACCAATTTGGATCTACCGTTCTTTACACTAACAGTTCGAGGATAGAAGATGTCGGTCTATACACATGTGTCGTTGAAGTGAAGAAGGACGTCCTTCGATACAACGCACACGTAGTCATACTTCGTTAGTATCAATTTATTTACATACTATTTTATTATTAATTTATTCATTTATCGTTCTTCAGATATTTGATATCATCCATTTGTTTCTTAGCAAAATCTCTAAAGAGAATGAAAACACATATGTAATGGCCAAATTTTTTGTATCGTTATGTATCAACTAAATATAATCTGATGCTATAGCCTAAAACAAGTTAATTCTTGAAAATCCTTTTTCTGTCTGAGTGACGTCCTGGGTCCTAGCTCCTAAAAGGAGTTTCTGTCAAATAGAGGAAAAAATGGGAAGGTAACTGTGTTGGTTTTTAAAGCAAAATTCCTCAGCGTAATTGGGTTATCGTTGGTCATTGTAGTGGCGCTTAATGAATAGGCCTACAAATAGGCCTATGATATTAATTTATATAACTTACGTATATAAGTAATAATAATAATAATAATAATAATAATAATAATAATAATAATAATAATAATAATAATAATAATAATATCTTTTCTTTAATAAGCGCCTGACAAACGCACTGCGCTTTACATTCACATGCCATGCAATTTAAATCTTAACTACTAACAGAACAGACAGCTTGCAATACAACGGCGCTAATAGCAGCCTACAAACATATCCGCCCAACGGGGCTCGAACTCGGTACCTCTCGGTCTGTGTGCCAGATGTTATCCAATGCGCCACGGGCCCCCCTAAGGATGATATACTCATTTACGTATGTATATAAATATGTACACCTTCTTCTTTTCTTTAAGTTCTCTGCCCTTCGGCAGGTTCCAACTTCCAATGACGCCACTATGTACACCTTATACATAGGAAAATCAATATGTTTAGCATCATATAGGCAAGCATAGACGTTAGACTCTGATTAACTCTTTTCTTGGAGGGGCAGTAGAATAAAATCATGAGTTGTACAATTCTTTCTTTTAACTTGGTAGAACATACACCGAACTGCACCTTCCAAAGGAATGAGGATCGAATCCGGATGACGTGTACTGTCGCCTACAGAGGAAACATGGCTCCAGTTCTCCAGTGGAGAAGACACCATCAAGGAGATACGGAGACTGCCGGAAAAGTAGTTACTGAAGGAATCCAGGCGAACACCATTGCAGGCTCTACCATCGGTTCCACGCTTACCATCGTCGTAAATCCATCCAACGATGACTTCTATTTTTCGTGCACGATTTTCTTCCTTTCCTCCGACTCCAGTAACTCTAACGACAATGCAACCAAATGCGCAGACAACGCACCAGAGTTTAGATACACGTGGAATTCACCTGTTGTCAAAGGCCAGTCACCAACTGATGATGGACTCACTGTCTTTGGAGTCGGACGCAACTCTGCAGGTGTAACAGAAGCTAGCGAATCGAAGAACTGGTGTAAGTTTTATACTGAAAGAGAAGAATGACTCTACATAATCATATGTATGTATGTGTATAATACTATGTCTGTATGCATGTGTTTGTGTGGCTTTGGTTGTCGACCGATGACTGACGCGAACACGATATTGCAGAGATGCTTTATTTCACGCAAAAGTTCCGTACAACAGACAGGAAGCAATCTATCTACTTCAATGCTTACAAGCCTAGTTTGTATGAAGAATTCCCAGGCGATGGCCTCATTACTGATCCAGAGGTAGCGTCAACAATTTTAGTAAGGTGCTATAGTTGGTGAAGCACATAGTGTAGGGGTTAAAGGTTTCTCCCTTCCCCAATCAATCCAGTCCAGTCCGATCAATCATTCACTATAATTTGGCCCATTGCTCTTATTAAACTGTCAGTCTGTTTTTCTGTCTTCGTCTTTACCTATCTATTATCGTTCCCAAAGTGGGTTCACACACTATGTTACAGTTTCGTCTCCTTCGAGGAAAAGAAATTTGTCTCATGATTTAAGATAACAAGTACAAATCAAATGTATATTCAATGTATTTATGTATACAATTAAAAACATTTATATACAGGCCAAACCAGATAGAGTACAGGCCAAACCGATAGAGTACAGGCCAAACCGATAGAGTACAGGCCAAACCGAAAGAGTACAGGCCAAACTGATAGGGTACAGGCCAAACCGAAAGAGTACAGGCCAAACCGATAGAGTACAGGTCAAAACCGATGAGTGCAGAGCCAAACCGATAGAGTGCCTGCAGGCCAAACCGAAAGAGTACAGGCCAAACCGATAGAGTACAGGCCAAACCGATAGAGTACAGGCCAAATCGATAGAGTACAGGCCAAACCGATAGAGTACAGGTCAAACCGATAGAGTACAAGCCAAACAAACCTATAGAGTACAGGCCAAACCGATAGAGTACAGGCCAAACCGATAGAGCACAGGCCAAACCGATAGAGTACCAGGCCAAAACCGATAGAGTACAGGCCAAAACCGATAGAGTACAGGCCAAACCGATAGAGTACAGGCCAAACCGATAGAGTACAAGGCCAAACCGGATAGAGTACAGGCCAAAACCGATAGAGTACAGGCCAAACCACAACCGATACAGAGAGTACAGGTCAAACCGATAGAGTACAGGCCAAACCGATAGAGTACAAACCAAACCGATAGAGTACAGGCCAAACCGATAGAGTGCAGGCCAAACCGATAGAGTACAGGCCAAACCGATAGAGTACAGGCCAAACCGATAGAGAACAGGCCAAACCGATAGAGTACAGGTCAAAACCGATAGAGTACAGGCCAAACCGATAGAGTACAGGCCAAACCGATAGAGTACAGGCCAAAACCGATAGAGTACAGGCCAAACCGATAGAGTACAGGCCAAACCGATAGAGTACAGGTCAAACTGATAGAGTACAGGGCCAAACCGATAGAGTACAGGCCAAACCGATAGAGTACAGGCCAAAACCGATAGAGTACAGGCCAAACCGATAGAGTACAGGTCAAAACCGATAGAGTACAGGCCCATAGAGTACAGACCACACCGATAGAGTACAGGCCAAACCGATAGAGTACAGGCCAAAACCGATAGAGTACAGGCCAAACAAACAGGTAGAGTACAAGCCAAACCGATAGAGTACAGGCCAAACCGATAGAGTACAGGTCCAAACCGGGATAGAGTACAGGCCAAACCGATAGAGAGTACAAGCCAAACCGATAGAGTACAGGCCCAAACCGATAGAGTACAGGCCAAAAACCGATAGAGTACAAGCCAAACCGAAAGAGTACAGGTCAAAACCTATAGAGTACAGGCCAAACCGACCGATAGAGTACAAGCAAAAACAAACCGATAGAGTACAAGCCAAACTGAATAGAGTACAGGTCAAACCTATAGAGTACAGGCCAAACCGATAGAGTACAAAGCCAAACAAACGATAGAGTACAGGCCAAAACCGATAGAGTACAGGCAAAAACCGATAGAGCAGAGTACAGGCCAAACCGATAGAGTGCAAGCCAAACCGATAGAGTACAGGCCAAACCGATAGAGTACAGGCCAAACAAACCGATAGAGTACAGGTCAAACCGATAGAGTACAGGCCAAACCGATAGAGTACAGGCCAAACCGATAGAGTACAGGCCAAACCGATAGAGCACAGGCCAAACCGATAGAGTGCAGACAGGGCCAAACCGATAGAGTACAGGCCAAACCGATAGAGTGCGATAGCCAAACCGATAGAGTACAGGCCAAACCGATAGAGTACAGGCCAAACCGAGAGAGAGTACAGGCCAAACCGATAGAGTACAGGCCAAACCGATAGAGTACAGGCCAAAACTGGATAGAGTACAGGCCAAAGAGCCGATAGAGTACAGGCCAAACAAGTAAGAGTACAGGCCAAACCGATAGGGTACAAAAGCCAAACCGATAGAGTACAGGCCAAAACCGATAGAGTACAAGCCAAACCGATAGAGTACAGGCCAAACCGATAGAGTACAGGCCAAACCGATAGAGTACAGGCCAAACCGATAGAGTACAGGCCAAACCGATAGAGTACAGGCCAAACCGATAGAGTACAAGCCAAACCGATAGAGTACAAGCCAAAAGTACAGGCCAAACCGATAGAGTGGAGGCCAAACCGATAGAGTACAGGCCAAACCGATAGAGTACAGGCCAAACCGATAGAGTACAGGCCAAACCGATAGAGTACAGGCCAAACCGATAGAGTACAGGCCAAAACCGATAGAGTACAACAGGCCAAACCGATAGAGTACAGGCCAAACCGATAGAGTACAGGCCAAACTGATAGAGTACAGGCCAAACCGATAGAGTACAGGCCAAACCGATAGAGTACAAGCCAAACCGATAGAGTACAGGCCAAACCGATAGAACAGTGCAGGCCGAAAGAGTACAGGCCAAAACCGATAGTACAGGAGTAAAACCGATAGAGTACAGGCCAAACCGATAGAGTACAGGCCAAAACCGATAGAGTACAGGCCAAAACCGATAGAGTACAGGCCAAACTGATAGAGTACAGTCCAAACCGATAGAGTACAGGCTAAACCGCCGATAGAGTACAGGCCAAAACCGATAGAGTGCAGGCCAAACCGATAGAGTACAAGCCAAACCGATAGAGTACAGGCCAAACCGATAGAGTACAGGCCAAACCGATAGAGTACAGGCCAAACCGATAGAGTACAGGCCAAAACCGATAGAGTACAGGTGGCCAAACCGATAGAGTACAGGCCAAACCGATAGAGTACAGGCCAAACCGATAGAGTACAGGCCAAACCGATAGAGTACAGGCCAAAACCAGATAGAGTACAGGCCAAACCGATAGAGTGCAGGCCAAACCGATAGAGTACAGGCCAAACCGATAGAGTACAGGCCAAAACCGATAGAGTACAGGCCAAACCGGATAGAGTACAGGCCAAAAAACCGATAGAGTACAGGTGGCAAACCGATAGAGGTACAGACCAAACCGATAGAGTGGCAGGCCAGACAGGCCTATAGAGTGCAGGCCAAACCGATAGAGTGCCAACCGGCAGAGTACAGGCCGATAGAGTACAGGGCCAAACCGATAGAGTACAGGCCGCAACTGACCGATAGAGTACAGGCCAAACCGATAGAGTACGGGTCAAAAAGCCGATAGAGCACAAGCCAAACCCCGATAGAGTGGCAGGCCAAACCGATAGAGTGCGTACTGCAGGCCGATAGAGTGCAGGCCAGACTGATAGAGTACAGGCCAAACCGATAGAGTACAGGCCAAAAACCTATAGAGTACAGGCCAAAACCGATAGAGTACAGGTGGCCAAAAAACGATAGAGTACAGGCCAAACCGATAGAGTACAAGCCAAAGCCGATAGAGTACCAGGCCAAACCGATAGAGGCTACAGGCCAAACCGATGGAGTACAGGTGTCAAACCGATAGAGTACAGGCCAAACCGATAGAGTACAGGCCAAACCGATAGAGTACAGGCCAAACCGATAGAGTACAGGCCAAACCGATAGAGTACAAGCCAAATGGAGTAGAGTACAGGCCAAACCGATAGAGTACAGGCCAAACCGATAGAGTACAGGCCAAACCGATAGAGTACAGGCCAAACCGATAGAGTACAGGCCAAACTGATAGAGTACAGGCCAAACCGATAGAGTACAGGCCAAACCGATAGAGTACAAGGCCAAAATTATAGAGTACAGGCCAAAACCGATAGAGTACAGGCCAAACCGATAGAGTACAGGCCAAACCGATAGAGTACAGGCCAAACCGATAGAGTACAGGCCAAAGCCATAGAGTACAGGCCAAACCGATAGAGTACAAGCCAAACCGATAGATATACAGGCCAAACCGATAGAGTACAGGCCAAACCGATAGAGTACAGGCCAAACCGATAGAGTACAGGCCAAACCGATAGAGTACAGGCCAAACCGATAGAGTACAAGCCAAACCGATAGAGTACAAGCCAAACCGATAGAGTACAAGCCAAACCGATAGAGTACAGGCCAAACCGATAGAGTACAGGCCAAACCGATAGAGTACAGGCCAAACCGATAGAGTACAGGCCAAACCGATAGAGTACAAACCGCCAAACCGATAGAGTACAGGCCAAACCGATAGAGTACAGGCCAAACCGATAGAGTACAAGCCAAACCGATAGAGTACAGGCCAAACCGATAGAGTACAGGCCAAACCGATAGAGTACAGGCCAAACCGATAGAGTACAGGCCAAACCGATAGAGTACAGGCCAAACCGATAGAGTACAGGCCAAACCGATAGAGTACAGGCCAAACCGATAGAGTACAGGCCAAACCGATAGAGTACAGGCCAAACCGATAGAGTACAGGCCAAACCGATAGAGTACAGGCCAAACCGATAGAGTACAGGCCAAACCGATAGAGTACAGGTCAAAACCGATAGAGTACAGGCCAAACCGATAGAGTACAGGCCAAACCGATAGAGTACAGGCCAAACCGATAGAGTACAAGCCAAACCGATAGAGTACAGGCCAAACCGATAGAGTACAGGATAGGCAAACCGATAGAGTACAGGTCAAACCGATAGAGTACAGGCCAAACCGATAGAGTACAGGCCAAAACCGATAGAGTACAGGCCAAACCGATAGAGTACAGGCCAAACCGATAGAGTACAGGCCAAACCGATAGAGTACAGGCCAAACCGATAGAGTACAGGCCAAACCGATAGAGTACAGGCCAAACCGATAGAGTACAGGCCAAACCCATAGAGTACAGAAAAGCCAAACCGATAGAGTACAGGCCAAACCGATAGAGTAGCAGGCCAAACCGATAGAGTACAAGCCAAACCGATAGAGTACAGGTCAAACCGATAGAGTACAGACCAAACCGATAGAGTACAGGCCAAAAAACCGATAGAGTACAGGCCAAACCGATAGAGTACAGGCCAAACTGATAGAGTACAGGTCAAGGAAAACCGATAGAGTACAGGCCAAACCGAACCAAATAGAGTACAGGCTAAAACCGATAGAGTGCATGCCAAACCGATAGAGTACAGGCCAAACCGATAGAGTACAGGCCAAACCGATAGAGTACAGGTCAAAAACCGATAGAGTACAGGCCAAACCGATGAGTACAGACCAAACCGATAAGAGTATAGGCCAAACCGATAGAGTACAGGGCCAAACCGATAGAGAATGGGCCAAACCGATAGAGTACAGGTCAAAGCGATAGAGTACAAGTCAAACAAAACCGATAGAGTACAAGCCAAACCGATAGAGTACAAGCCAAACCGAAAGAGTACAGGCCAAACCGATAGAGTACAGGCCAAACCGATAGAGTAGATTGAGGCGGAAACCTATAGAGTACAGGCCAAACCGATAGAGTAGGTAAGCCAAATCAAACCTATAGAGTACAGGCCAAACCGATAGAGTACAAGCAAAACAAACCTATAGAGGACAGGCCAAACCGATGGCGTACAAGCCAAACCGATAGAGTATACTGGCCAAACCGATAGAGTACAGACCAAACCGATAGAGTACAGGTCAAACCGATAGAGTACAGGCCAAACCGATAGAGTACAGGCCAAACTGATAGAGTGCATGCCAAACCGATAGAGTACAGGCCAAACCGATAGAGTACAGGCCAAACCGATAGAGTACAGGCCAAACCGATAGAGTACAGGTAAAAACCGATAGAGTACAGGGCAAACCACTAGAGTACAGGCCAAAACCGATAGAGTACAGGCCAAACCGATAGAACAAGGCCAAATGCGATAGAGTACAGGGCCAAGCCGATAGGGTACAGGCCAAACCGATAGAGCCACCATTGAGCCAAACCGATAGAATTCACCGACAGGCTAAACCTATAGAGTACAGGCCAAACTGATAGAGAAAAGCAACCAAACCAATAGATTACAAGCCAAACCGATAGAGTACAGGCCAAACTGAAAGAGTACAGGCCAAACCGATAGAGTACAGTCCAAAACCTGATAATGACCGTAGGAGTACAGGCCAAACTGATAGAGTACAGGCCAAACCGAGTAGAGCACAAGATCCAAACCTATAGAGTACAGGCCAAACCGATAGAGTACAAGCCAAACCGATAGAGTACTGGGTCAAAGCGTATAGAGTACAGGCCAAACCGATAGAGTACAGGCCAACCGATAGAGTACAAGCCAAACCGATGTAGAGCACAGGCCAAACCGATAGAGTACAGGCCAAACCGATAGAGGACAGGCCAAACCGATAGAGTGCAAGCCAAACCGATAGAGTTACAAGCCAAACCGATAGAGTACAGGCCAAACCAATAGAGTACAGGCCAAACTAATGAGAGTACAGGCCAAAACCGATAGAGTACAGGCCAAACCGATAAAGTACAGGCCCAAACCGATAGAGTAACAAGCCAAACCGATAGAGTACAGGCCAAACCGATAGAGTACAGGTCAACACCGATAGAGTACAGGCCAAACCGATACAGTAAGAGGAGCCAAACCGATAGAGTACAAGCCAAACCGATAGAGTACATGCCAAACCGATAGAGTACAGGTCAAACCAGATAGAGTACAGGCCAAACCGATAGAGTATATGCCAAACCGATAGAGTACAGGCCAAACCGATAGAGCACAGGTACAAACCGATAGAGTACAGGTCAAACCGATAGAGTACAAACCAAACCGGTAGAGTACATGCCAAACCGATAGAGTGCAAGCCAAACTGATAGAGTACAAGCCAAACCGATAGAGTACAGGGCCAAACCGATAGAGTACACCGATACAGGGCCACAAGTACACGGCCAAACCGATAGAGTACAGGCCAAACCGATAGAGTACAGGCCAAACCGATAGAGTACAAAGCCAAACCGATAGAGTACAGGCCAAACCGATAGAGTACAAGAGAAACCGATAGAGTACAAGGCCAAACCGATAGAGTACAGGGCCAAACCGATAGAGGTACAGGCTAAAACCGATAGAGTACAGGCCGAAACCGATAGAGTACAGGCCAAAACCGATAGAGTACAGGCCAAAAGAGATAGAGTACAATGTCAAACCGATAGAGAAAAGGCCAAACCGATAGAGAACAGGTGCAAACTGATACAGAGTATAGGCTCGCCAAACCGATCGAGAACAGGCCAAACAGGATGGACTACAAGCCAAACCTATAGAGAACAGGCCAAACCGATAGAGTACAGGCCAAACCGATAGAGTATAGGGCCAAACCGATAGACGGTACAGGCCAAACCGATAGAGTGCATGCCAAATAGATAGAGTACAGGCCAAACCGATAGATAGAGTACAGGCAAAATAGTTAGAGCACAGGTCAAAACCGATAGAGTACAGGCCAAACCGGATAGAGGACAGGCCAAACCGATAGAGTACATGTCAAAACCGATAGAGAACAGGCTAAACCGATAGAGGACAGGCCAAAAACCTCGATAGAGTACATGCCAAACCGATAGAATGCTTAAGGCCAAACCGATCGACAACAGGCCAAGCCTATAGAGTACAGGCCAAAACCGATGGAATACAGGCCAAACTGATAGAGTTCAAGCCACACCCATAGGGTACAGGCCAAACCTATAGAGTATAGGTCAAAACCGATAGAGTTCAAGCCACACTGATAGAGTACAGTCCAAACCGGATAGAGCATAGGTCAAACCGATAGAGTAATACAAACTGATAGGTACAGGCCAAAACCGATAGAGAACAAGCCAAACCGATAGAGTACAGGTCACAACCGATAGAGTACAGGCCAAACTGATAGAGTACAGGCCAAACCGATAGAGAACATGCCAAACTGATAGAGTACAGGTCAAAACCGATAGAGTACAGGCTAAACCGATAGAGTACAGGCCAAACCGATAGAGTGCATGCCAACCGATAGAGTACAGGCCAAACCGATAGAGTACAGGCCAAACCGATAGAGTACAGGCCAAAACCGATAGAGTACAGGCCAAAACCGATAGAGTACAGGCCAAACCGATAGAGTACAGGCCAAACCAATAGAGTAGAGTACAGGCCAAACCGATAGAGTACAGGCCAAACCGATAGAGTACAGGCCAAACCGATAGAGTACAGGCCAAACCGATAGAGTACAGGCCAAACCGATAGAGTACAGGCCAAAAACCGATAGAGTACAGGCCAAACCCGATAGAGAGTACAGGCCAAACCGATAGAGTACAGGCCAAACCGATAGAGTACAGGCCAAACCGATAGAGTACAGGCCAAACCGATAGAGTACAGGCCAAACCGATAGAGTACAGGCCAAACAGATAGAGTACAGGCCAAACCGATAGAGTACAGGCCAAAAACCGATAGAGTACAGGCCAAACCGATAGAGTACAGGCCAAACCGATAGAGTACAGGCCAAACCGATAGAGTACAGGCCAAACCGATAGAGTAAACCGATAGAGTACAGGCCAAACCGATAGAGTACAGGCCAAACCGATAGAGTACAGGCCAAACCGATAGAGTACAGGCCAAACCGATAGAGTACAGGCCAAACCGATAGAGTACAGGCCAAACCGATAGAGTACAGGCCAAACCGATAGAGTACAGGCCAAACCGATAGAGTACAGGCCAAACCGATAGAGTACAGGCCAAACCGATAGAGTACAGGCCAAACCGATATAGAGTACAGGCCAAACCCGATAGAGTACAGGCCAAACCGATAGAGTACAGGCCAAACCGATAGAGTACAGGCCAAACCGATAGAGTACAGGCCAAAACCGATAGAGTACAGGCCAAACCGATAGAGTACAGGCCAAAAACCGATAGAGTACAGGCCAAATAGAGTACAGGCCGATAGAGAGTACAGGCCAAACCGATAGAGTACAGGCCAAAACCGATAGAGTACAGGCCAAACCGATAGAGTACAGGCCAAACAAAACGATAGAGTACAGGCCAAACCGATAGAGTACAGGCCAGGCCAAACCGATAGAGTACAGGCCAAACCGATAGAGTACAGGCCAAACCGATAGAGTACAGGCCAAACCGATAGAGTACAGGCCAAACCGATAGAGTACAGGCCAAACCGATAGAGTACAGGCCAAACCGATAGAGTACAGGCCAAACCGATAGAGTACAGGCCAAACCGATAGAGTACAGGGCCAAACCGATAGAGTACAGGCCAAACCGATAGAGTACAGGCCAAACCGATAGAGTACAGGCCAAAACCGATAGAGTACAGGCCAAACCGATAGAGTACAGGCCAAACCGATAGAGTACAGGCCAAACCGATAGAGTACAGGCCAAACCGATAGAGTACAGGCCAAACCGATAGAGTACAGGCCAAACCGATAGAGTACAGGCCAAACCGATAGAGTACAGGCCAAACCGATAGAGTACAGGCCAAACCGATAGAGTACAGGCCAAACCGATAGACCGATAGAGTACAAGCCAAACAAACCGATAGAGTACAGGCCAAACCGATAGAGTACAGGCCAAACCGATAGAGTACAGGCCAAACCGATAGAGTACAGGCCAAACCGATAGAGTACAGGCCAAACCGATAGAGTACAGGCCAAACCGATAGTAGTACAGAGAAGTACAGGATAAAACCGATAGAGTACAGGCCAAACCGATAGAGTACAGGCCAAACCGATAGAGTACAGGCCAAACCGATAGAGTACAGGCCAAACCGATAGAGTACAGGCCAAACCCGATAGAGTACAGGCCAAACCGATAGAGTACAGGCCAAACCGATAGAGTACAGGCCAAACCGATAGAGTACAGGCCAAACCGATAGAGTACAGGCCAAACCGATAGAGTACAGGCCAAACCGATAGAGTACAGGCCAAACCGATAGAGTACAGGCCAAACCGATATAGAGTACAAAAACCGATAGAGTACAGGCCAAACCGATAGAGTACAGGCCAAAAACCGATAGAGTACAGGCCAAACCGATAGAGTACAGGCCAAACCGATAGAGTACAGGCCAAACCGATAGAGTACAGGCCAAACCGATAGAGTACAGGCCAAACCGATAGAGTACAGGCCAAACCGATAGAGTACAGGCCAAACCGATAGAGTACAGGCCAAAACCGATAGAGTACAGGCCAAACCGATAGAGTACAGGCAAACCAGAGTACAGGCCCGATAGAGTACAGGCCAAACCGATAGAGTACAGGCCAAACCGATAGAGTACAGGCCAAACCGATAGAGTACAGGCCAAACCGATAGAGTACAGGCCAAACCGATAGAGTACAGGCCAAACCGATAGAGTACAGGCCAAACCGAGTACAGAAACCGATAGAGTACAGGCCAAACCGATAGAGTACAGGCCAAACCGATAGAGTACAGGCCAAACCCGATAGAGTACAGGCCAAACCGATAGAGTACAAGCCAATAGAGTACCGATAGAGTACAGGCCAAACCCGATAGAGTACAGGCCAAACCGATAGAGTACAGGCCAAACCGATAGAGTACAGGCCAAACCGATAGAGTACAGGCCAAACCGATAGAGTACAGGCCAAACCGATAGAGTACAGGCCAAACCGATAGAGTACAGGCCAAACCGATAGAGTACAGGCCAAACCGATAGAGTACAGGCCAAACCGATAGAGTAGAGTACAGGATAAACCCAAACCGATAGAGTACAGGCCAAACCGATAGAGTACAGGCCAAAACCGATAGAGTACAGGCCAAACCGATAGAGTACAGGCCAAACCGATAGAGTACAGGCCAAAACCGATAGAGTACAGGCCAAACCGAGAGTACAGGCCAAACCGATAGAGTACAGGCCAAACCGATAGAGTACAGGCCAAACCGATAGAGTACAGGCCAAACCGATAGAGTACAGGCCAAACCGATAGAGTACAGGCCAAACCGATAGAGTACAGGCCAAACCGATAGAGTACAGGCCAAACCGATAGAGTACAGTACCGATAGAGTACAGGCCAAACCGATAGAGTATAGAAACCGATACAGGTACAGGCAAAACCGATAGAGTACAGGCCAAACCGATAGAGTACAGGCCAAACCGATAGAGTACAGGCCAAACCGATAGAGTACAGGCCAAACCGATAGAGTACAGGCCAAACCGATAGAGTACAGGCCAAACCGATAGAGTACATGCCAAACCGATAGAGTACAGGCCAAACCGATAGAGTACAGGCCAAACCGATAGAGTACAGGCCAAACCGATAGAATCAACATTTCCTAGCAGAGACATGGGACAGTGACAATGACTACATTGTTGCCCAACAGACAGTGAGAAGTCTGAAAGTTGTCAATGAAACCGAGCGTTGAGTGGCTTTGCTCCAGAGTTTCAGTGGAGTCCTAACAAATCAGGAGGAACAGATACAGTTCTTTCTGTAAGTCATAGAGAAACACTGACACGACATTCCAAATCCACATTTACTACGGCTAGTGCAGCAGTAATAGCATCAGCATCCGCAGAGACAAATCATTAAAATTTCTGACATTTTCTGTCACTGTTGTATGAAACTGATTGCACTATGTGTTGATGATTACACACAGTCACACAATACACACTGCAGTATTAGTAACTTTTTGAATTCTGCAGTGAATAGCAAAAGATATTGACCTCCTTTGAGCATTTTTTGCAATATTCTGAATCTTCTGATCTTTTGCCATTTAAAAATTGACAATATACCACAATATTGGAAAATGCCACATATTGAAAAACTTCATCAGTGTTGAGCTACCAGTAAATATTATTAGAACTCATAAAACTTTTTTGTGAGCTTCACTATTTTAACATTAGGAACACATTTGGAGGGTGGGAAGATGAAAATTAAAAACTTTATTGTTGAGTTGCACCCTACTGTAGCTGTCTCAAAATCGGATCAGGCTTAACCCGGGAAGACATAATTTGTATTGCCGACGCTAAGCAAACTCGAGCAAGGACTTACAGGGAAGCGATACTTATGAAATTTTCGTATTTGGAAGTGAGCTTGAAGTCCTTACATGGATGAAGACCTATCTATGAAGGCTCATGTTAGCTCCTTCTGTAGGTCCTGTTTTTTTTACCAAATGCAGTAGATCAGAATCATACGGAGAAATCTATAATTCGACGCCGCTGAAACTCTTGTCAATTCCATTCTGATGCACCTGGACAATTACAGCTATGGAGAACATAGCAGCCGGAATAGTTGCAGGACACAGCTCAGATCATAGCAGCTATGGTGGACATAGCCGAAGAGGTAGCTCGGCAGTCTTGTCGAGATTCCAGGTAGGAAAGCTTCACTGCATCTTCAACTATGCAGCCAGAACCGTCGCCCAAATGCGTAAAATTGTTTCGGCTTAACGACACTTTCATATCGAAGGATGATTAGTGTCGGAGGCAGAGAAAACAACCTCGTACTCCACGTTTAAATTGCGACCGAGCCACCCGCAGTAAAGATCCGAGAAATTAATCTCTGATAAACCGACCGACCCGGAATCGAACCCGGGCCGCCGGGGTGACGAGCGGGCACCAGCCCACTCGGCCACTTAGGATCTCTCGATAATACGTTATGAATGCGTTTCGAGATACAGGCATATATACGGCGGTCCCATTCGCCCGCTCTGCAACAATGCAGAGCCGTTCCTTCTCTGTGGTTGGTCCAACAACCTGGAACGGGCTAACACTAGATTTACGACACCTTTCAAACTGTTCTCAGTTTCACCAACTGCTGAAGACTGCATTCTTCCGTATGGCCTGGGTCGGGAGCGCCTCTGAGTAGGGATCTTGAAGGGGTGCTATATAAATTCTGATTGATTGATTGATTGATATACGAGAGACGCTGGACTGGATTCGGTCGAGGACGGAATCGTCTTCAAGATACTTCTCATTGGAAGGGCTTCGTTAGTCTGTGCGGCATCTGTATACATAAGAAAACTCAAAGTTTCTGTTTATAGTAAGACTAGCCGACCGTCATTCTGTTCAGCTTCCCTACGACAAAACAGGCATAGCGTGAATTTTCGTGTATTGGACCATCTTTCTGGAAAGGTCTACCATACGTTCTTTTTCGTCAAAGACAGCTCAAGGAACATTTTCAAGTCATCTTAAGACACACATTTTAGATTTGTTAGAGTGTCATGTTAAATGCATTTGTGAGATTAATAGGCCTATAAAGCGCTTTACAACTAGCCAGATAAGAGCGCACCTACATAACACCGCCCACCCGCCCGCACGCCCTCCAATCCCACCCAAGCAAGCTCAGTAATGCATGGTCAGCCGTCGATAGGCGAATTATATAAAAAAACATTAAAAAGAATTAGAAGATTAAATGAAAACAATGTTTGAACGTTTACTTTTCTTAGGTTTCTCTTGTGGCTGATTTAGATCAGTTAGTTCCTCTTGCGTTCCATTTTCCTGCGGTCGAGACCGATCTAATGCAATAACAGTGACTGACATTAGTTGAGATATTATTAGTTTGTGCAGTAGCCGAATAGGGATTCATATTTTATGCTCCATCTTATCTTAAAATACTACATCATCTATCTCATAATATTACAACATCTTATACCGCATTAATATACATTGGTAATTGATTAATATTAAGCTATCAATTGGATTTTGACTTTCAGTTTATTCTGTGTTTGCACTTCCTTCACTTGGTCAAGTAATGTCAATATCTGTTCATTGGTTAACATTCTAAATTCATCTTTATGATTAGACATTTAGAATCATTTTATTTTACATTAGACCTAGATAAACAACTTTTCAGTTTATTTTTAGATAAAGTTGTTATTGTTAGTAATTATTGTCAGTATTTAGTAAATAATTCTCATTGACGTCTAATACGATTTTCTATGGTCGTTAGATACTAGGTTGCAGATTCACTAACATTATCTACTCTCGCGCTCGATGGTTTAAGTTTTCAATTAGCAATATAAAGACAGTAGCTGAAGTCTCTGGAAGACCGAAACAAGCGATTCACAAAGGTCCAGCTACAAATATTGTTGACATCTCATGTGACTTATACTGTCTTTTCCTCCTTAAGTAACTTTGCAGTGATTTCGTCTTATCTTATCTTTTATAGACATAGCATCCACTATAAAATAACTTTATAGGATCTTCATGTCTTCCGTATTGGTTGTTCAAAAGTATAAATACAATAACAATTATGAACTCACTTAGTAACTACTGATTTTTACCCTTTTTCTGAGTCTCGTGCCTATAGGCTCACGTCGTGCGTTGCTGCATCCACGACCATTTTAAAAATCTATTTATAACTTCCTTCCGATATCTCTTGCGGACCAGTTAAATTATTTCCGGTTTGCGGCGTGAGTTTATTATTTGGCTATGTTTTTCATTTTCTCCATAAATTCTAACACTTCATCTAATATCCCTCGGCCTTAGGATTTCTTCTGAGTTCGTCCGACTATGTTGTTGGTTGTTGGTTATATTCTTTTTAGTGGGTTTGACCACATGACTTCTATGATGTATTGAACTGCAAGTGCATCTCTAAATCGTCTTCGAATTTCTCTCAGATGTCTTACTAATTTAGCTCATAATTTATAGAAATAGCATCCGCTAAAAATTATTTTATGGGAATCTTCATGCCTTCATTTTTAAATCTATATTATAATTACAATTATGAGCAAACTTGATAACAGCATTTTTTTTACCCTTTTCCTTCTTGAGAAGCAAACAATATATCACTGTTAAGATGGTTATGACAAGAAGCAAGATTCCTACACAAATTCCCACCACACATCCGGTGGAACATGATGTCGAATCTGCAAAAAAACGTATTACTAAAGTTTAGAACATCATAACCTTAATTACACTCATTTATCCGGTTTTATGACACGGGAACTGTTTTTGGTTTAAACTAATTATTGACAGTTCATGATTAATAGCAAAAAATAACAAAAATTTGGTTTTTTAAACACCTGAATAGGTTCGCCGAACACGTCGGTCGCTGGTCCGTCTTGTCTTTCATTTTGGCGGATTATTTTGTCTAAATAAAGAATTTACTCAGTAGTTAGGCCACTGTTAGGCTTACAGTTTTGGACGAATGTCCGTTCAACGTGCACCCGGCGGCTTTATGAACATCTGGACGAACGTTAAAATGGATAGCTGACGCAACTACCTGTCGTCGCTTCACGCTATCGACGCAACTTGGTTTAAAGACTCCGAACAGTCCCTTTTGCCCGTCCTCTACAATGTAGCGCCCACCTGATGTTACCTTCTGTCAGTTCCATGTGCTGAGCAAGACTACTTTTTTCCTCTTGGCCCGGGTAGGGAGCGCCTGTGAGTAGGAATCTTGAAGGGGCGCTATATTTATTGTGATTGATTGACTGATGATGTAAACCGTCAACTTTGGATGGAAATCAGTTGGACTTCACGTGTGGTGGACCGCTATTGGTAACTCTTCAAGTCCTCTGGGCTTACTAATAACAAGTATGTTCTAAATAACATTTAACTTCATACAGGGTATCGCAGAGAGCGTCTTTGTTTATTAGAGCGGCGCTATAGAAAATTGCTGTAATTAAATCAATAAATAAACCTTTAAAGACCCCAATCTTCCAAGACCTCGGTAGGTATTTTGCAGTGTTGTCTTATTGCAGCATTACACACGTGTTGCTTAGAATTATAAGCAAAGTTAACTACACAAAGTGTGGTTTATTCAAGAATAGAGAAGACGGAAGTTTATCAGAGCATACCGTCGTCGCTTATGTAAGCATAGGCGTAAACGATGCATCTTTTCCCTCTGATAGTGCACTCTGCCTCGCACTGGTAAAGTCCAGTTGTATCTGGAGTAATCGCTCGACTGGTAGAGACTACGATGCCAGAATGTTTCCATTTGTAGCGACAAGTTTGAGAAGTGTCTGATTTGCATTGCACTTCATTGCCAACAGAGGATTTTGTCGTGGTCTCTCCACTGAATGCATCTAATATTATAAGAATATTTCAAAAGTAAAAATAAAACAAAACATTATTGAATACTGCTTTCTAAAAAAATGATTCCATGAATACTGGATATTGAGATCAGGATTATATATATAACTACTACATGTTTAAATTTTTTATTGATTATTTACCAGTGTAATTTATATAGCGCCAATAAATCAGAGGCGCCCTCTGCTGCAGCCTAAATTATGTAAAAATTTAATTAGGGACTGAAAAGTCGTCAAATAAGCAAGACCGTATATAGAAAGTTAGAAGAGTCACTAGTGGCAGTCACACAATCAACGGATACCCATCCAAATGGGGCAGTTACCTTCAATTAATTTATCATTTATCTATCGCCAGCCTCAATCAGCAGTCTTATTCCTCACTAGAGGTCTTCAGGTAGAGCGTTCTACCCGATTCGTACCCGTAACCCATAAACAATACCCCTACCCGTACCCGACCCGTACTCAAAATTACTACCCGATCCGACCCGTACCCGCGGGTATACCCGTACCCGTACCAAACCCGCCATTTATTAGTTCGCATTCCCATTGAGTCTCAGTCTGTACCAGGCCAATAGGCTCAATAGTTATCATGTAGTCGAAATAATAATAGGCTGCTGCTGCTGATGATGATGATGATTATGGTGGTGGTGGTGGTAGTTGTAATAGTAGTAGTAGTAGTGATAGTAGTAGTATTGGAAACAAGGCACTTTGTAACTGTAATTTGAACATCTATCAATACATGTCAAGTTCACTAAAGCGCACGGCCATAGGTCAACACAAGCATTTGGTACATAGGTCTACAGGATACCACCCGCTATAGCAAGTCTTTGAAGGTGCAAGACACCGTATTACATGTAACCCCAAAATTTCCCGCTGGTACGTGTAAAACCGGGTATACCCGTACCCGTAGTACTCCTACCCGTACCCGACCCGACCCGTGAAATGCCTACCCGATCCGTACCGGACCCGCGGGTACGGGTCTGGTACGGGTAAACCCGCGGGTACGGGTATACCGGCAGACCCCTATAATCCTCGCCATTGGTACGAAGTTAAAGTATCTTTGAACGTGGGATTATCTCAGACTGATATGGCAAAGTTTAATTTGAATAAAAGGAACATAATTAGATGAGGTAAAGACAGGTCGAGGTCAATGACGTTTCCCCTCAGGTTGCAGCATGAAGGCTAAGTTCAGGTTGTCTTTGAGTCCGTAACTTTAATCTGAGTAAGCATTGAAAATGGGCAGTTTAATGCAAAACGTGCACCTTCATACTGGTATGCTATGTTTTAATATGTTTAATAATCCTGTTTTATGCGAATCCGAGAAAATTTACATTGAAATTTGCTAGCAAAATGAATTTATTCAGCATATTAAGAGTAATCACCACTTACATATTATATATTTCACTTCAATGGTGCAAAGCTTAATATTCGGTTGAGATGACTCAGCTGTTTGACACACATAAGAGGAACGATTCATTTGCCTGTCACCAATAATCGAAGTATTGCACACAATGCGGTTGTTACTACTTTGGCATTCTGTATTTGCAGCGTTGGCACCGTTTTCAGGAACCTTCTTCCATTCAAGCTGTGGAGGATTGTTGCCATAAAAAGTTACGCTGCATGATAATTGCACTTCGTCTGGGTCTATGTTGCAATCGTTCGGTATAACTACTCCGTCTGGTTTCATGTTTGACTGACATGTTCCGTTTCCATCTGTTAATGTAAAAACGTTCATATTATTATTATGGCAACAAATCTTTTTCATCGTATGTGAACGTATTGAAGCTCATCAAACGCAATTGCAATATAAAAGATAGGCCAATATACTAAGTGATAATTAGGGAGTGTAATTGTAGTTAGTCACTTCTATTGCGCCTGTATATATATGTAAAACGCAAGGCATGAACCTATGGCACACCAAACCCAGGCCGTAATCAATAATCATATGAAACAACGATTGCTGTTAAAATCTTAACCAGAAGTTTGAGCAGAAGTGATTCATTGTAGAATATTATTGAGTCAGCATGTAGAGTTCAGCTACCTGCAGTAAACACAGTCACTTCGGCTGAACTCGTTTCTCCACGTCCCTGCTCATCAAGACAGTTGTACATTCCAGCGTCTTCAGGTTTTGCTGACGGAAACACGAGATTATATGCTGTAATGACGTCAATCTGATAGACTTCAATTTTTAATCTGTCCTTGTATGGAGAATACAATTTCCTCCCGGCATAGACGTAACTTGTGCCATGATACCAATGTACGTCTTCAGTCGATGATGTTGAACAGTTGAGGGTAGCTGCCTGTCCTGCCAATACGCCTGTGTCTTGAGGTTTTACAATTAGAAGACCGCTTGCTAAAACGGAGAACACGATAACAGATTGAAAGAGAGTAGGCCTACTATTTAAAGACTGTACTATATACATTACATGTATATGTTATTCATAAGATTGTACTTATGATTATTGATGTGTGGGCTAAGCTTCTCGATAAATAACTGCAAAACTTAAAAGCAAGTAGTTTCGAGATACATATGGACCTTTCCATAATTTTCAAGAACTACTGCCGTACTCTAATCCCATCCGTCATTTAACCTTTCGCGTCCTCAGTGAAACCCGCCACAGCAGCTGCTCTCCATCCACTCTATGGTCTCTGTGGCAATCTGACATCGCTTCGTGGACAATCCCTCAACCCTGATAATATATGATGCATTGCTGGTGTCCTGCGATTAGCTTTAGAGTAGCGCTTTAGAAACTTAGAGATTACTATTACGATTCCAGAAGTTCTTGCTCTTTCGGCTTAAGCTGTGCTCTGTATTCCGCGGTGTAATTAGTACAAAAAATAAATTGTATAGGCCTACGCGTTTAGAGTCTCTCTAAAATGTAGCTACTAGGCATTTGTCTCGGTTTCGTTTCCATCAAACGAACGTTAATCAACGTTAATCATTATGTTAATCTGCTGGATATCGGCCTACTCATGATTAATAACTATAATATATATATATATATATATATATATATGTGTGATACAAGCAAAATATCTAACCAGCATGAGCCCACATGTCTAGAAGAATGACGACAAACATGTAGCGAGCTGTCGTCCACTTGAGATAAGCCATTGGGAATTCAGCTTCAGCGAATAATATTACTTGACTCTAAAAAAGAAACTATGCACTGTTTATAACTTTAATGTTGGTTCTAAATATATTATATTATTCTAAAACTTCTTTTAAAAGTCTCACAAATGCGACCTCTTTCGTTATATAAGGGCCCTCCACTGACAATACCTGACAATATGGCAAAGTTTATAGACAGGCCAAAGTTTGTTGCGCACGTAAGCAAGAACTTAGTATCCACATATCATGAACTAGTCCTTCCTTCACTTCTTCTCATCCACCAGTCTAGCTTTTTGACGTAGGGCCTATTACATAAAGTTTATGCTTCACATGTGCAAAGTATCTCTGCTTAACACATGTGAAAATGAAGAATTTGTATTCGTTTTGGCATGGTTCTACCATGCCAAAACTTTTACCTTTGAGTAAAATGCCAAGAAATATTATGCATCGGATTAAGGAGACACTCGCGCAGAAGATGAAGGCCCTGTTTCGCACAGTTTGACAATGCCATCCATATCGATTGCATATTATGATGAGTCTTGGGATCGAACACAAGTCATAGAAGTGAGCAAAGCTTGGGCTAATTAATTGTCTACTGGCTACTGTGCCATTTGTACAACAGTGTAACCAATTCAACAAGCAGGTAGCATATTAGCATATCTTTTAGATTGTTTGGCTAAACGATAACGAACTGTCAACGTTAATTGCTTAAGCACACAAAAGAAGCGGGTCCTGTTTGCATAACCACTTCAGCGTTCAAAGAATGATTACATAGATCTTTGTATGTACATGTCTAGGCAAGCATTGGGGATGCAGTGCACGGCAATGGCCATATTACAATGTCATGATAGAAAAAAATATTAAATAGTTTCTTGTAAATAGTGGCAATACTCTTTACTGATGCCCACTTCACCTGTGCGCTAAACACAGTTACACAGTTTTACTGCTACATATGCTTTCTGTAATGATGTCCGTGACCTTACCCATACATTATTATCTATACATGTGCACAGGTGAATGTTATTGGCATAGATGACCAGTACAAACGACCAGTAACATTTTAGGGATAAAATCAGAATAAGTTGGGAAATTCACCATGATGTGTGGTTACAAAGGGGAACGGACATTACCCCCCTGGACATAATCCCCCGGACAAATTCCCCCGTACAAAAGTCCCTCCGGACAAACCCCTCAAGCTAGGACATTATCCCCCAGGCTACGATATAATCGTATGATATTCTCGATTCCACTGGAAAAGTTTATTATACTAGTCTGGCCAAAATTGTCCAAAATTGTTACCAGCAGCAGCAAAATGAGGAAAATAATTGTTAACCTAAATCGAAGTTTGATTGGTTGATGAAACTAATTCTAACTAATATTTAATTGTTTCTGTAAATTGAAGCTTGACTGATTAAACTAAGTCTTTATTTCAATAGAAGCTGGATCTATTCAGTTTTTTTGGCTTAAATGGAAGTGGAATATTATTGACAAAGAGAATTCTTGCCTAAATACAGCATGGATTGATGAAAAAATTGTTGGTTAAATACATTAACAAAATCTTTCAGTTAACAACTGAACGACATTAAGACCTCTTAACTTTAAATCTATATGACACTAACAAGTCTTCACTTTATAACTGAATAACCGATTGACACCAACACGTCTTCATTTTCGAACTGAATGTCACTAACAAGTCTTAAGTTTAGGCCTAAACCTGAATGACATAGCGAACAAAAACAGGGCAATTAAGGTTTATCAATGACATGCAGAAATAGGCTAATAATATTTACAGAGAGGGAACTTTTGTCAGGGGGGTTATGTCCTAGGCAAAATCGGGGCCTTTTTGTCCGGAGGGATTTTTTCCGGGGATTATGTCCAGGGAGGATAATGTCCTAATGTCCGACACTCGGTTACGAACGATGTATTGGAACTTGTTGATTGGTTGATTTCAGTTTCAACAAGTGTGGAAAACAGTCGTCTGCCGCACATGCGCACTAGGAGGCTCTGGTTGTAGATGCTGAGAGAGTGATGCCGTTCTTCGTTCACATGGGACATCAGTCGGGAGATTAATAGCGAATATTGTCCTTGTCGGTCGGAATATCGTTACGATTTCGACAGAACAATCAGTGTTGTTAGGCGACTGTGATAGTCGGGTATATCCTGCCAAAGGGATATGAAATTTGTTTGGAGTATCATGAAGTTATCATCGAAAGAAGATAGACGGACGATGTGCGAGCTTACGATTTAAGCGTCGTTGTGAACTCCGATAGTCACAGTATTATCGTTAGTCGTGACACTCACGAACATTCGAAAGAACATTTTTCTGACATACGGAAGAGTGCTGTTCTACGCTAAAGAACAATCGTGATTCGATACAATCTTCTTCGAGGAGCGAACGAACCTGTTTCATCACGAAACGAACGACTCAAGTATTGCTATGCTCATTGAATTTACAGGCATCATGGTCATCAACGAACGACGTGTTGGTTGAATTCACGGTGAACAGGGGACAGGTGCTACACAGAAACTCATATACTTCAACGTGGGAGGTATTGTGTAATGTAATGTAATGTAATGTAATGTAACAAAACATTTATAAAGCGCCACTTAAAGAGTCTCTCAGAAGCGCTCAAATTAGATCTAGTCTTAGAATGTGCTGGTCTATGTAGGAATAATTAAAGACACCTCTTTCAAAGCCCTCGACATTAATTCACTTGATGTATTGTATTGTATTTTATTTAAAAATGTATAAAGCGCCTCTCACAGTGCACAGCAATCAGAGGCCCTCCCAGTGCGAAAGTCCTCGAGAGTAAAGACACGTTTTGAGGTGGCAAAAAGATGAGGTAGGACCACCGGATAGTATGGTGGAGCGAACAAAGGGGAAGTTGATTCCATTATGAAGGGCCAATGCAGGCAAAGGCACTGAGCTATGGCCGTTCTCACACGAGGAACACAAAGGTCAAGACGATCCGAAGAGCGTAGTGGGCGAAGGGAAGCAGCCGAGGTAGGCCGACGTATTGAGTCACAGAGGTATTTAGGGGCAATACCTAGGTAAGATCGGCAAATGAGGACAAGTACCTTTAACTGGATGCGTGCAGAAATAGGAAGCCAATGTAGTTGTTCAAACATGAATGTAGAGATATGGGAGAAGCGCGGCAGACGGGCGATAAATCTTTCAGCTGCATTAAGAACCGATTGCAGAGGGGGCACTTTAGGTAGGCCAACAAAGAGGGAATTACAATAGTCAATACGAGTGCAAATAAAGGCATGAACTATTGAGGTAAAACCAAAGAAGAAACAGATCGTCGGATTGCCTTCAGGCGTCGGAGATGGTAATAGCAGGAGCGGGTGAGATTAGTAACGTGGTCAGGGAAGGAGAGAGAGAGCTATCAAGAGTGACACCCAGGTTACGATCAGAGGTTGAAAAGGCATAGGAAGGAAAATTTTAGTCCAAATGGGAATAGTCAACCTTAGCAAGCTGCTGTCGGGTGCCAAACCAGATCAATTTGGTTTTAGTTGGGTTTAAGGAGAGCCGGTTTGAAGACATCCATGCGTATATGTATATGTATTATTAGGGTGTGTCTAAAAATATGAACTTTCAAAATTAAAATCGGCCAAGTTGCTTTCGGGTTTCACCTTGAGAAACATTGTCATTTACCAAATTAGACGAAAATCACAATAGATTTAGAACTTGCGCAACGCCCCGGAAGAATTATAACTTAGGAAACAATGTAATAGCTTAAATTGCAATTTTGAAAGATCAAAACAAATTTTGACACTTAGCCCTAAACATAAAATATAAGATAGAGGCACTTAAACATAAAATATAAGGCAAACGCAAAAGAAGAACCGTCAGTTATTTATCATTTCTTTATTCCATTTAGTGCTTTTGTGAACTTGTTTCGATGGTACTCCATCATTTGCAGAACAAACTGTTTTTCTTCCTCATTTCGGACCAGGGCTTCATTGAAGGACTGCATGAGAGCCACTCCTTTCTCCGCCAAATCGTTCGTCACTTTTCGGGCGGATATGACATTTTTTGCCTCACTGTATGATTGTTCTGACTCCCATTGTTGCGGGTCTAGATCAAGAAAAGAGTCATCCAATCCGAGGATCTGGAATATTTTGGTGGTAGAAGTGGTGAAGAAATCGTTAAGTGCTTTTGTAGGTGGATTATGTATTGGAGGAAGTCTCTTTGGAGGTTCATCGGATCCCTGATTGTTTCGCATGCTGTAGACCATGCGCTGTTTTTCGTCGAAGGTGACTGAATCATCAAAAGGCTGAGGCCTACCAGGGTCTCCGACAGATACCAAAGGTGTCGGGGAAAAGCTGTTAGGGCTACCTGTGAGACTTCCTTGTCAGGGTACGTATGGATTGCCTTCAGGAATTGAAGATCGTTCCTTGGGGATTCAGCGAGTGACGTACAGGTGAACCAGTACTTCACGTAAGTTGTTGTCACATAAAGGGACACTCGAAGTAAATGATTTCACACCTTTTAATTTTAAGAGTAGGATTGTTGAGATGCCCTCTCTAGTGAGGTGGCTTAGTGAAATTATCGTTACCGGGCGGATAAAAGCACCAAATTTGGCATGAAGGTCCGTTATGGTCTACTAAGTAAAGTTGGAATAGGAGCCCTCTGAAATTAATAAGCGTTTTTATGTAAAACACAAAAACCAAGGTCAAAAGGTCAAACTCAAGGGAAAAGGCCACAACTCAGCTAAATATTATTCTATTTGGGTCATTCTTGTACCTATTTGATCGGACCAGTAAGGGCTACATCAGAGAAAGGCATAAAACTAGAAGGCTAACATAATTCAAGGTCATTTCAAGGTCAAAAGGTCAAAATCAAGAGAAAATTGGCAATAGCTAGGCCAAATATTTCTTCATCTGGATAATTCTTAGTTATGGCAGTTCTGCATTGATTTAGACCTTTGGCCTTGAAATTAGCCCAAGGTTATTTCAAGGTCAAAAGGTCAAAATCAAGGGAAAATGACCATAACACAGAATCACCAAAATAACACAACATTTGGCTGAGTTTTAGCCATTTCCAGACATTTTCCTCAATCTGGATGAGCCAGAGTTATGGCAGTTCTCTGTTCATTTTGACATTTGACCTTGAAAATTAACCCAAGGTCATTTCAAGGTCAAAAGGTCAAAATTAAGGTAAAATTACCATTACAGAATTATTACAAAATCACCAAAATAAAACAACATTTTGCTGAGTTTTAGCCATTTTCAAACATTTTCCTCTAAAATTTTACCTATTTCACCTTAAAATAACCTCAGATTGTCTTAGGAGCACTCTGAAATTGTTGAACAATTTTATGTAAAACACCAAAATTGAAGCATGCCGACGTATATGACGAAATACAGCGTGTATCAAGTAGTTGTAGTCATAAATAGAGGAATTCCCTTGCACTCTTCAAGAGAAACAAGTACGAAGCAACGTCTCAGGAGGGGAAGAAGATCAAAGTGCTTCAGAACAATGGGGCACTGTTTGGTCAGCTGTATAATATCTATGCAGAGCCGGGATGGCGATTTGGAGGAATTTTTCGCACGTGAGATACAGTCCTTCCTCCTTCTCTTTCAGACTTTGGCACGCTTCATTTACCAGGCACTGTGTCTCACTTGCTGCAATGTCTTGAGCAACCTGGGCAGTCAGAGCCACCTTCAGCCTGCGACTGCAAAGTACTGGATGGTGCCGTCATCGTCCACTGTCTGCCCACTACCAGCAATCGACTCCTTTCATCAATATGCAGACAAGGTATTTTTACCTTACCTTAAGAAGCAGCTGCAGGATACCTCAAGGTTGGATGTTGTCTGGGACACGTACAATCGTACATCCCAGACAGTTTAAAGGAGTCTACCTGGGAAAAGAGAGGCAATGGTGTGCGCAGGAAAGTGACTGGTCATACCAAACTGCCGCGCAATTGGATGGACTTTCTTCGCGACTCGATGAACAGGAAGTTTGCCTTTTTGTTTTCAACGGTTGTAGAGTTTAACTGGCCACCAGACAAAGCCGTATATGTTACATCAGGGAAAGCTGTAGGCCTATCATCCATTGGTTCCACCATCCCCATGCAAAACTGCAATCATGAAGAGGCAGACACCAGGATTGTTGTTCATATAGTGCATGCACTGGAGCATGGGGCAAAGAATTTCCATGTGCGTACTGTTGACACAGATGTTGTAGTCATCCTTGTTGGCACATTCTATGATCTGATAGTAACCCAACCTCTGATCGATATCTGGGTAGCCTTTGGCATGGGCAAGAATTACAGGTTTTACCACATCAACGCCATCTGTGCAAGCCTGGGGAGCAACAATCACGAGCATTACCTGTGTTTCACTCATTTTCGGGGTGTGATACAACATTTGCCTTCAGAGGTAAGAGGAAAAAGTCGGTTTGGCAGGCATGGCAGGCATATAAAGATGTTACTGATACATTTGTGTATCTGGCCAGTCATCCATTCCAGCGCCTGGATGTCGACGCTGATCCATTCCAGAGACTCGAAAGACTTACTGTTGTTCTCTAGGACAGAACTAGTCATTTGTCCACGGTCAACGAGACAAGAAGAGAACTCTTCTGTCAGAAGAATTAAGCAATGGACAAACTGCCACCCAACAGGGATGCGTTATTTCAGCATATCCGATGGTCAGTTTATCAAGCAGGAATCTGGACGACCAGCACATAAACACAACAAGTGGTTCCTTCTGCACAGGATTATGCAACAATCAGAGTTTCAGATAAATGGTTACCAATCTGGATGACAATTCCGGAGGTCTCCCGATCATGCAGGGAATTGTTCAAATGCTCCTGCAAAAGAGACTGTTCCAACTGCAAATATGGAAAAGCAAATCTGGATTGTTCCCCACTGTGCAAGTGCAACTGTAGGCATACTAAATAGAAATGTGCAATCTTTGTGTTACTGCAGTAAGCCTCACAGAACAACGACACATCGTTTAATGTAAACTTAGCATTTCCCCTTTATAGACCGTGTCCGGTTACACAGAGCTCTGCCACATTGAAATAAGGCTGTTAAATGTAAGACAATCTGATGTTATTGTAAGGTGAAAAAGGTAAAATTTTAGAGGAAAATGTTTGAAAATGGCTAAAACTCAGCAAAATGTTGTTTTATTTTGGTGATTCTGTGTAATGGTAATTTTTCCTTGATTTTGACCTTTTGACCTTGAAATGACCTTGGGTTAATTTTCAAGGTCAAATGTCAAAATGAACAGAGAACTGCCATAACTCTGGCTCATCCAGATTGAGGAAAATGTCTGGAAATGGCTAAAACTCAGCCAAATGTTGTGTTATTTTGGTGATTCTGTGTTATGGTCATTTTCCCTTGATTTTGACCTTTTGACCTTGAAATGACCTTGGGCTAATTTCAAGGCCAAAGGTCTAAATCAATGCAGAACTGCCATAACTAAGAATTATCCAGATGAAGAAATATTTGGCCTAGCTATTGTCAATTTTCTCTTGATTTTGACCTTTTGACCTTGAAATGACCTTGAATTATGTTAGCCTTCTAGTTTTATGCCTTTCTCTGATGTAGCCCTTACTGGTCCGATCAAATAGGTACAAGAATGACCCAAATAGAATAATATTTAGCTGAGTTGTGGCCTTTTCCCTTGAGTTTGACCTTTTGACCTTAGTTTTTTGTGTTTTACATAAAAACGCTCATTAATTTCAGAGGGCTCCTATTCCAACTTTACTTAGTAGACCATAACGGATCTTCATGCCAAATTTGGTGCTTTTATCCGCCCGGTAACGAAAACGTTGAAATTCAGCGCTAAGCCACCTGACTACTCTGAGCTCTGGCGTTGTTGAATGGGAAAATGATCCCTGAATGGGAAAATGATCCCTGAAAGCCACATCTTGATCGCATAGATCGCACGTGCCATCCAACGCGCGAGGTGAAATGCCCTTGGGTACCTGAGCTTTATTCCTTTCAGTGGAATTCCTCCTAGAAAACTGACTGTTAGTTCTAGTAGCTCTTTGTAGTCGTCTCTGTGGTTTTCGGTACTCAGTTGCTGAAATGCGAAGGTGATCACATCGTCTCGAATTTCTTTATCATCCATTGCTGTGCGATACTTGGCCTAATCGATTTGCGGCCAGAAGTCACGGAAATGACTGAATAGTTCCAATTTTGGAGACCTTGCAGAATCATGCAGTGAAAACACCTTTTCTAGAACAATTTCAGACACATGATGTCGACAGGCAAGGTTCAAGAGGTCCTTTCCTAATTCCGCTTCCAGCTTGGCCAAGCAGAAGTCGAAGGTTCTGGCTCTTTTTCTGAGCTACCTGAGGACGCCTCTTCCTCTGATGACGCGGACTTAATCACTGTGACTGTTATATTCATATGTACCATGAATATTCATTACTTGGGAGCCGGTATCACGAAATAGAGTATCCGTCCTAGGACTATCCGGGGGGATGAATGAATTTATCCCCCGGATGGACTATACCGGTATAGAGTATCCGGAGGGATAAACCATTTCTATCTCCCATCGTGTGAAATTATCCCCGGGGGATAAAAATTCACAGGTATAAGGTATTATTATTTTAAATGCATATAATTTATGAATATATATTTTAATCAAAA
Source organism: Aporrectodea caliginosa (assembly GCA_020284085.1). NCBI lineage: Eukaryota > Metazoa > Annelida > Clitellata > Crassiclitellata > Lumbricidae > Aporrectodea > Aporrectodea caliginosa. The sequence continues at coordinate 119,482 of JACEVL010001260.1, read as the reverse complement.
TTCAAGGCCAGAAATATTTAAAGCAAGTGACTCTAAGTGAACCTTCAAGTTCAAAAGTCTATTTTTAAATGTTCACTTTGAAGCACTTTTCCACTAAAGTGAATGCTCTCTTTCAGATCATAAATTCAGTTCAACTGCTTCACGGCTCTATGAGGGCGAATAATTTTTGACGTATTGATTACAGAACTGACAACAACCACATTTCATTAGTTAATCATGCTTTTTAAATTCATTCTTAATGTTTGCTGCTTTGACTGTACGTTTGTGCAAAAGTTGTTCAAGTCAGCTTGTTTCCCTTTTGCGTATAAATCTTTTCAACTCAGTGACACCACTATGGCATTGCACTGCGGACCATTCCCACTTGAGCGCCACTGATCGGTGTGCACTGCGAGAGGCACTATATAAATTGATAGATAGGCCTACAATACAATACCTGAGCCACTCTTCCAGTGGCGTGAGGGCATTGCTTCCAGAGGTCCCGAGCAGTGACGTAACGAAGGGGCAGAGTGAGTCATTTCTATCATCCTGAAAACTTTCTTCTGGTCTGGACACCGAAGTTCGTGTCGTTTAAAACAAGGAAGACAAATGTATGTATGTATGTATGTATGTATGTATGTATGTATGTATGTATGTATGTATGTATGTATGTATGTATGTATGTATGTATGTATGTATGTATGTATGTATGTATGTATGTATGTATGTATGTATATGGCCTTTTATATAGCGCCTTACAAGAAACTCACGAAGGCGCTAATGACTGTTGATATTTGTTTTTCTCCTTTTATATACTTCCATCACATCAAGACCTTCACGCAAGTAATTATGCGAATGGACTTACTCTGAGGCATTGCTTAATTAACGTGAGATTACAAGAGCACACAGAACACAAGAGCCCCTTGAAGTTGGCTCGTTGCCTCAAATGGCTTCAATGACTTTGCTGGTGCACCTATAGATACGAAACGACCGATAATCAAGCGCGAGCTACCAAGGCACCTAATTAGCACCTTAGTCCCTTTTCAGTACACTGTCGTCTGTGACCAGTGTTTAATCTAGTCCCCTTTAAGTTGTCTCGGGGGAATCGAGGGTTCTCGGTGGATCCCAATTATTTCTAAAGTTCATAAAAGGTGAGGACCGGCCAATTTTCTCGAAGGGGGGTAGTAACAAGATCTCTTTCCAAGAAAATTTTCGAGGGGGGGATAGTGACGAGAGTTTTCCAGCGAACAATTTTCGAGGGGGGGTAGTAACGAGACTTTTCCACCAAAAAAATTTCGAGGGGGGGTTAGTAACGACAGTTTTCTCAACAAAAATTTTCCCCTCACCACAGGAAAGGCGCGATAAATCCTACAATTATCCATAAATTTCACACTTTCTATACAGAATTTCATCTCTTTAATTTTTCTGGGGGAAAACTCAATCCTGGGGAACTTTTACCCACAGAGATGTCTATATTAAACACTGGTTTGTGACTGCTGATTAATTTTGTCTACCTTCTTTTTAGACACTTCCATAGCATCAAGACCTTCACGCAACTAATTATGCGAAAGGATTAAATTAACTTTGAGGCATTGCTTAATTAACGTGAGATTACAATAGCACAGAGCCCTTGAAGAGCCCTTGAAGTCGGCTCGTTGCCTCAGATGGATTCAATGACTTTGCTGGTGCCATAGATACGAAACGACCGATATCAAGCGCGCGCTACCAATTCACCTAATTATCATCTTAGTCCATTTTCATGACACTGTGTCTTAATTGCATTTTGTCTTAAATCCCTTACGTTGTCACCGTTCTTTCAAGGATTCAGGTAATTGCGTCACTATTTAATGTCATCATTTGAGAAAATAAATAGCACAGTAGGCTACCAGAAATAAAATTTATAAAAGTTATTTGAATTTCTAAGTTATCCAAATAATTATGCGAAATGTTGTCTTTATTATACAGTAATCTCCGATTGACTGATAAACTGACTTAATTGTATTACTCCATATCAAGTTTATATAAGTATAAATTGTAAGTAGGCCTTCCAGTTTTAAGAAAGTAAGCTAGTCTACACTCTATACTCAAAAAGTTTAGTTTTTAATACTTATGTTAGTTTATGTTAGTCAGCATGGACTTAGCCTATGTGGACTTAGCTTATGTTTACAATTGAAATTAGGAAAGATTTCAATATTTTTAATTTCTCAATTTCTTATTAAAAAACCATATAGAAATAAAATAATTGTTGTAGATTAATGTTACATAGTTGGGTTGTTTGCTGATTAAAATTAAATTGTTTAAATACGGTTTTTACTTTTTAAAATGCAGTACAAGATGTAACAAAGTGAAATTATTTTCTTGTTCGTTTTTTTCCCGTTTTCCCGTTTTTTATTTTGTTGTTGTTGAAAAAGACGACGTTTTGACGTTTATGATTCCAGTTTTAACCGTTTTTACCAACTATATACATATGGTTCTAAATTGACTTAAATAGCACAATTTGTAATTAAGTTGCAGGGGATACTTTTTGAATGGGGATGATTTTGTACGACTTATGGGGATACTTTTGCACGAGGGGGGATAGTCCTTCACGTTCAGATTCATCCGGCCGATGTCACTTCGCTAAGGGATATAATAGCACACGTAACTGAACGAAGTACGAGACATCACGGACAAAGTTTCTCTTGAAATATCTGCAGGCTTTCCTGATGCAGCAACAAGATGTTCAACATAACTTCGGCTAGGGATGCATACCAGAACACAGTGTTCTTCTTTGATTTTTCGATGATGACTGTGCCCTGCAGGGCTAGCACAATGTGTAACTGTGTGTATTGTCCACTGTGTGTATTAATGTGATTGTGTATGTATGTACGTATGAGCACTTGTTATATTGTCCCTTCAAGATTTCTACTCAGAGGCGCTCCCGACTACAAAGCGCGGACACTGAATCGGAGTTTCACGCCGAAGCGCATGAGCAATTGCGAGTGAAGGACTTGCCCAGGGTCCCTACGCCACGGCTTGAGGTGGATTCGAACCCGCAACCCTCGGGCTGCAAGGCACCGAACATAGGGCCTACCCCTACACCACCGCGCCCCACAATATAATATAGTGTAATATATTATAGTAGCAATTATTGAGTTTCCATGACCTCATTGTAATAATATTAATAAATGTGTATTAATTTCTAATGAAATATATTACGTCACACATCTGTTAAAGTTGCGACCCCTAGACATGATTCAAAATATGAAAATGAATTAGTTCATTAACCAGTAGATGAAGGAGCTTCTATTTATTATTGTCTGGTTGAGGCAACTGCGATTTGCCCCACCCTAATGTATAGCAGTGTAATGATCCGAACAGAGAATGAGCGTGAGAAGAGCCAAAAAAAAAATTGGAAAAACAAGCCTACCTCAATCCTGACAATGACTGCATGATCCCGGTGATGAATTGATTGATCCCAATCACTCGACAGAGAACGTCTAACAGATGCGGTCCTGAAGGCGGAGGCGTAGGCGTAGTACTTAGCAAGCGGAACGGAACACGATCATCGACAAGAGAAATCGCTCTGAGAGAAGACGGTCGCTGACAAACGTCCTGGTTTGCTCAGTAGAAAGCGGTTGACAAGGCTCGCGAACTCACGTCAGTCTAGACACTCGCTCGGAAACCAATAGCTTCAACAAAACTACATAACACTAAATATCGTCCAAATATCAAAATAGAAATTTGAGATAAGAGAAGACCCCCAAATTAAAATTATACAATTTAGAAAATTAGCATAGGCTTAATGCGATGCATAGAAAATCGAATGCAATTAAACAATTTTAAGAAGAGAATAGCATGAAATGCGGCTTGTTCGGTAAGAGTAGCTAATTACTATACTTAAAATTTCCCAAAAATTATCAGAACAATTAAAATTTTATGTCAATGCAATCCAGGTTGGTGAACACTCCAGTCGAATCCAAAAACAGTAAAAAAAATTAAAGAAAATGATGAACTAAAGAAAAATAGATAAAACCGTGTGACGACTAAAATCAGAGTATGACATTAATATGAGCTTAGGTTACGGAGTCTTAAACTATGCGCTATATAAATCATAAAGCGAACACCGGTCTACACCAACTATGATCCAGCCTAATCTGGAAACGATGATATTATGTTTACTAGTGTGTATTAATTATTAATAGAGAACTCTGATAAGATGTACTACAGGTAGTCACTCTGGATCTATGGTAGTCACTCCGGATACGGAATGGACAATGGGGAATTACTACCAATCTGACTAAGTCCTACAGAGATAAATCATGATGAATATTAAACATTTAATTAAACATAAAACATTAGAGAACAGTTATAAAGGTAATGACGTTTACACACAAATGAAGTTATTATAATAATGATGACGGTCTGACTATGAGTTACGCTGTCAACAATAATGATAATAATAATAATATAAGTTTACATATAAAACAATGAAGTGCTCCACCAACCCGAATCCAAAGATTACCCCCAACCCCAATTACCCCTTTGACTAAAACCCGAACAGGCACCGAACAAGCAACGTTCCTAGAAGCGCAGCCGGTTTTATGGGCGCTTCCTGGAAGGCAACTGGGAAGCCGTCCAATCAGAGATGGAGCCCAGCCCAGGTTACCTCTACTTTGCCTGTCAGAGATAAATACCTAACCAATGCCATGCAAGCCCACACTGCTAGCCTTAGTTGGACTTGTAATGCCTAACCCAACAACTACTATATATTCATACGTTATTATCATTCCAGTAAGCCTATCTATACTTTAATCCATTAATCTAGCCTATATTAAGAATCTAGCCTCATGATAGTACAATCAAGGAAGAGAGACACCTCAGCCTCTCTATCTAGGAACACTGATCTACAGTAAAGGTACATGTTGCAAGAAGGAATAGGTGTATTGCCAGTTTGAACTTTGACTATTCATCTCCTATGGTCGTGTACTGATTTTATGCACAAGTCTGGGTGACACTATCTGTCATGACTCTGAGCGGAAGGAAGCAATCGACCGTTCCTTCTTGCGAGTTTTACTGTGGATCAGCAGTCCTAGGTAGCCCGGGAAATGTGCAAAGATCCGGTTTTCAAGTCGTAGAGTCTTGTACCATGCTCCATCGGTGGTGCGTCTGGAACTTGTGGAGAATTAAGCATTTCATCAGCGAGTTCTTAACAAAGCTCACATTTATCCCAGTGCGTGTCCCTTTCCACAGATGCTAAGCAGCTCCGTGCTTTTTTGGTTGTGGGCCCTTCTTTCTGGAATGACCTTCCGCTTAAGCTCCGCTTTTTTACTTGTGAGCCATCCAGTAGTTCTTGAAGGGATGTTATATAAATGCTCTGAATGAAATGAATGAATGAAGATGCATCTGCAGCTGATCATGGCTATGCTGCTGTGGATTTGCTGTTTGTAAACTTTGGACATTGTCTTTGCGACCACCACCAGCACTTTGCCACCACCTTGATATACAAATAACATTATAAAATGGTATAGCGAAATAAAGTAGCTATCGTAGCTAGTCGTAATGTCGACGCGTCGCGACTCGTGAGCCTATCACAGTTGATTTTCAAACTAGGGAGGAAGCCCTACCTTCCCCACAAATGGCGTCCCTGGCTGCAAATCTCGTATAGATAAGTGTTTGTACTGAGTTCTGTTGGAATATTTGCCCCTAAATATGTATGTTTAGACACCAAGATTATGATTCTAAGTGAACTAACCATAACCATAACTGCAAGCTGAGATTTTGAAAAGTCTCTATTTCGGTCGGCCATGTTTGGTAAATGGCTGCCATTGAGACCACAGAGCAATATAGCTAAAATTTGTCCTCAAGGAATGTTGTTACTATTATGACAAATGTTATGCTTCTATCATCAAAATTAGCAATTTTGCACCAAACTGTTAAGTTAATTGGCAATTTTAAGATGCATCTGCAGCTGATGTGCTATGCTGCTGTGGATTTGCTATTTTGTCAACTTTGGATATAGGCTAATGTCTTTCTAAAGCGTCCGCTAGGGGCGCAAACCATGAACAAATTGGCAGCAACATGTTTCAGAAATATCATATCATGAATTTTAGCTTCATTGCTAAGATTCTACAAAAACATTTTCTAACCCTTGTTTTTGTTACATAAGCCGACGGATATAGACTTTAAATGTAAAAACGATTCCTTAGTTTACAGTTTTGATCGAGATTCACTGGAAACTGGAAGCAATTAGACTGGTTTAAATATAATAATCTTGTCAATTGATTATTAAGTGAAAATCATGTACAACATCGTCACCAGAATCTTAAAGGTTCTAAGAAAATGGCATGAGTGCCTTGCACTGCCTTATATAAAATAGGCTACAAGATATAGAACAATTTACATTTCTGAGTACCGAGTAGGCCTCTATTGATAAGAAATTTAAGAACTGACATATTAAACAATATTTACCTTAGTTTCAGATTTATCCAACGGTCTATTTTTCATTATACGTGTTTAATTATTTAAATTCGAAACGAGACTCACTTATCAGTCAATCAATCGTTTACTGATCCTGATACATTGAAACTGACATTGCATACAAAGAAAATGGTACAGCTTCTCTGGATAAAGAAAGGCTTACCCAAACAGGACCGGATTAGGATTCCCGCTTAATTAAGGTCACCTAATTATCTTAGAAGCAATAAGATGGAATCAAAACATAGTCATGCAACGAATATCCATTGTTTTCACTGAAAATAATAAGAAACAGTGGCACCAAAGAATGAGAAACAAGACAGGTGTCACATCTCACCGGACATCCATTACAAAGCATCGTTGTCAGCCACAAACGGTGTGACTCATCCAGTAAAATGCTCCCTGGACGTGGTAATCCTGAATCCTGGTTTTAAGCTCGAGAGAATTTCTTTTTTAAATTTAAAATCTGTCTGGAGATTCGGTCTTGAGCTTTCGCATCGACCTTGAAGTCTCGACTGTTGGAGGAGACCTGTCTTCGTTCGAAGGGAAACTTGCCTTACGTAGTCAGCCAGAGGACCGATAACGATAACTAAAACGGGATAATAGTTCTATCGCTTTCGAGTTTCGTGTTGGCGTGAACATTGTCGATTGCGTGTGTGGAACGATTAAAGAGGACGCGTTTCAGTTGTTGACTCTTTTAAGCCAGTCGATATACGACGAGAGCCGGATCAAGGACGATCCTTTGTTGAGATCCGGGGTTTCGGGAATCCTGGTTGGAGCTCTGAACCACTCGGAATCCTTGAAGAGCTGAGAAGACCCCGGTTCAGCGACAGTAATATTATCTTGGTAAACAATTAACAAAAACTAGAGCTTTCGACAACGACGATGACCATGTTAATGATAAGTAGCCTACGTGCTATTAATTCTATCTTAATATATTTCATTTGTGCTTGTCGAAGATTCCACACATTGTATTACTGAATATCTGTACACATTTGCAAAAAGCAAAAGGCAGCATTACTAAGAACTAAGACGTAGCTCTTTGGGGTTAATATGAATCATGATAGACTAGCCTAGACAGTTTTTATATGAAAATATGTACTCACGTCTGAATTGCCTATACATGAACCAGACCATTACATAGCCCTATAATCACACGTTCCCAATCAATGTAAGCTTAGTAGCTGTAAATCCCTAATTTTGAATGCTATAGACCCTTAATTTGCTCAAACGGTTATCGCAAATTGGACACTAGTGTGGCCCAAACTTACACGGGGAAAATTTTGTTGTTGAAACATGCTGCTCCACAAGGCTGCCCTTGTTCCACTTGACAAGAAGACTATGTGGTGAAAAAATTGAAGAGATCTGAGCATGTTTAGAGGTCGCGCCACTTTGACACTTTTTGTAGAAATCGCAAAAACCGCATGCTTGGGTTTTGGAACTTGGGTCCATTGTCGATTTACTCTTTTTATCACAACAAATTAACGAGGAGTCCAATTTAGATGAACTTTTGACTGTTTATTTATCTAGATAAGAGCTATATCTTAATTAAAATATAAATACGAAATTCAAGGTCATTCAAGGTCATTTCAAGGTCATAAGAAACCAAATCTAACAAAAATCGAAGAAAAATGATCAGATCTCAGCCAATAATGGTTGAAATTGGTTAATTCTGTCACGTATTTCTCGTCATGATAAGGGCTACCTGTGATAAGAAACAAGGATACCAACTGCAAGACGATCAAAAGTTATTTTAATTACAAAAGGTCAATTTTATAGAAAAATCGTGGTCTGAAGTTGATCTTTTTGTCCTTAAAATAACTTTTGATCGTCTTACATTTGGTATCCTTGTTTCGTATCACAGGTAGCCCTCTTCAAGACGAAGAATGCAAGAAAGAATTAACCAATTTTAACAATTAATGGCTGAGATCTGGTCATTTTTCAAACTGATACATGTCTTTTGACGTTTCATACTATATAATGTAAAAGTGTGCAAAAGGCGCGACCTCTAAATATAGTTCAATCTGTCCAAATTTTTGCATACAGGGTTATATTTTCATGTGTAACAAGGGCAGCCTTGTGGAGCTAAACATTTCCAACTTTTGTTATTTTGGGCCACTCTATTGGACACGGATCTCATCTCCAGATCCTTTGTTGGTCTTAAGTCAAGTTTCTTGGAGACATTTCGTGCAGAATGTATGAATGCATGGCAATGCTTTCTGATCGCTGTAGATTTCGGTACATAATTATAGCTTACAACATGTAGTCACATCCTCGAGCTCTTCCTATCTAATTAATTATTACCAAATTATGGAAGACTCAGAGTCTGTAGCCGCCATCTTATTACCTATGTCCAAAATTCTACAGCACTTTCAGTTTCATTATTGACAGTTCTAAGCTATTTTAAAGTGTTTGCATGTAGACGAGTATATATTATGTAGGGAAATCTCTAATAAAATACCTGAACTAAGCTCTGCATGGTCCTAGTTGGAAATAACTGTTGGAATATATTCTTTATACTTAGAGTTATGGACGAAAATGTTTGCAGTCAAATTATAAGAAGCTGTTGGCGAGTACCAAAACAAATTAACTGCGTCTTATTTGGATTCAGTGAGGGCCGATTGGATGACATCGAGAGGTGCAAGTCCCGAAAGAGAGCATCAATGCGACCAGTGAGAGAAAGCTGAACAGAGCTAGGGCCATGAAGAAAAGCCTACACGTCATCACCATAGAGGTGGCCAGTTGACGAGTGTTTGGAGAATAGGGCAGGAATGTCAGCCGTATATAGGAGGTACAAGAGAGGACCTACATGTAAGTTTGACCATGGCCCAGGGTTCTCGTGTCTCCACATTTCACCACTTGAGTTCGGCCAGTAAGGTAAGACCGAAGCCAAAGAAGCAGTGGGGTTCAAGGGGCCATGAAAAAGAGGGGTCTTGGATTACACATGAGGTCGTGAGGCGTTGCAATTAGATGTCATGGTCTGCCATGTCACGGGTAGCAAAGACATCGAAAAAAGCGAGGAGTCTAAGTTGAGATCTATCAACGGCAGAGTAGATGTCGGAAAGTAGGGGGAGCAGGACTGTTACAGTGGAGTGATGACCCCTGACGTCTTATTGACTGGGCAGGAGAAGGCCAGACTGTTCAAGATAAGGGAGAAGTTGCAGAGAGATAAACCGTTTGAGTCTTAGAAAAGAAGAAGAGGTTAGAGATGGGCTGTAACTTTGGCACAGGTTAGGATCAAAGTTAGGTATCTTGAGGGTGGGAAAACGATAGCTCGTTTTGTGAGGTCCGGAAGGTGCCCTTCAGAGAGTGACCTATTGAATAAATACAGCAACAACAGAAAAATATTATCAGCAATGTGAGAAATGATGAATGGGGAGAGGATCCAATTCACAGGACTTTAAATTCGAAGAAACAAGCAGGCGAGCTAGGTCGGCTTCCAGGATCGGTCGAGTACTGAAGATAATAGGATTTTATTAGGTTATTTTTAGACTACAGTTTAAATTTGATATTCTCAGTAATGTTGATAGAAACCTAAATGCTCTGACAGTTCTCAACACATTATTGTACAGGTTCCACATAGTGCCAACGGATAAATATGACGCCAAACAAAATATGAGCTAAATAAAACTAGCGTGGGTTTTGTTTTGCGTAGCCTATAGGCATACATGTAGGCTGAAGAAACGAAACAGTCCTTATGGTAAGACTGTGGTCGTGGATGCGCGACGTAGTATTGCTGTTTAAAGTAACTTTATCTAATTACACCTCGTTTTAGATGCGTAATACATGTATAAAGCTTTAATAGATCCCACGACTCAATGGAACCTTCAGGTAAAAAGATAAATATTTTAATGAGAAACATACTACAGAATGCACATTTTATTCTTATAGCACTGCTTTTAAGAGTATGAACATCAATTGCACATTTGGTATTGAAATTGCAAATGAAATTAATTTAGCGCCTCTTCAAAAAAAGTTTTCAGAGGTACTCCCGACCTCACTGTGCAAGACCAAATTGGCAAATAGAGACATGGAAAGTAGAATCTCATTCACAGATTGCACGGGAGTCTATTCCATAATGAGGGACCGACCACTGCAAACTTCCAGGTTTCTTTGCAGCAGTATACGACGAGCGAACAGCCAGATTACGGTACCCAGATGAGTGTTGCAGGACGAAGAGATCTGCGGTCAGGTAAGGATGACACTGAATACATAGCTTTGTATATCGTAGGATGGAGCATAGCTGGCCATGCAGGCTGTTAATCATCAGTTTAAGGATCTTAAACTCAAAGCTTAGACGCATGGACAACCAATGCAGCTCGTCTCGCATGTAGATTGTAGATATGACCAAACTTTGGTGTCCTGTTGGTTAGCCAAGCTGCAACCCTTAAAATAGATTGAAGATGATTCGTCCTAGAGATCGGTTGGCCGGTGTCCCGAGATATTCTATCCTAAACGGCCGGTATCACGAAATAGACTATCCGTCCTAGGACTATCCGGGGGATGTATGAATTTATCCCCCGGATGGAATAAACCGGTTTAGAGTATCCGGGGGATAAACCATTCTATCATCCATCGGTATACATGTACACTACGGTGTCCCAGAAAAAACTTTTTGTCGAAAATCTTGAGTCTCACCAGCCAAAAAGTTTCCTTTGTAGATGACAATGTCTGTGGAAAATTTTCAATTTTTTCGGATGCTATTTAGGGGTCCCCCAAAGGGTCCTAACTTTAGTCTTCATTTTAACGTAAAATGCTCGTTATTTGCACGTGTTTCAATCTAGAATATTGTAAGGCTGTTAGAAATGTCGAGAAAAATGATACATCGCAGAAACCAACCATTCCTTATTTTTCCCCCCATTATTCTATTCATATATTGCCTCTAGAAATATTTTTTACAGAATTTTAATATGTTATCCTGAGGTCCATCAAAGCCCCCAAACATGCCCTACTTAAACTCCCAGCGCTCAAGCTTGGGTCTTGCCGGGTCCATTGTTGATTTACTCTTATTATCACAAAAATTAAAGAAGAGTCCGATGGGATGAACTTTTTATGGTTTGTTTGTCTCGACGAGAGCTACATTCAGGCGAAAAAATATAGATTAAATTCAGGGTAATTCAAGGTCATTTCAAGGTCATAAAAACGAAATCGAAATCTATCAAAAACACAAAGAAAAAATGATCAGATCTCGGCCAATCATTGTTGAATTGGTTAACTTTTTCTGTGCGTGTCTCGTAGCCTGATAAGGTCTCCTGTGATAAGAAACAAGGACACCAAATGTAAGACGATCGAAAGTTATTTCAAGAACCAAAAGGTCAGTTCAGAAAAATTTGAGGAAATTGCCTTAACTCGATAAAATGTTTCTATATTTAAGTTATTCTTTTGCATGCCTTTGCTCAGACCGATCAGGGCTAAATTCAGACAGAGTACTAAAGCTTCCAACACAAATCAAATGTTATTTAAAGGTCAAAACGTCAAAATAAAATAAATATGATCGTAGATCAGCCAAATGTTGTTTCGTTAAAGGGGTTCTGAGTTATGGTCATCTGACCTTGATTTTTAAGTTTCGACCTTTAAATAACCTTGGATTGTATTAGTCTTTAAGTACTCTGTCTTCTGGAAGACTAACACAGAAAAGGTAATTTAAAGGTCAAAACTTAAAAATCAAGGTCAAATGCTCATAACTCAGAACCACTTTACCGAAACAACATTTGGCTGACCTATGGTCATGTTGTTTTGATTTTGACGTTTTGACCTTGAAATAACCTTTTGATTGTGTTAGGCTTTAAGTACTCTGTCTTCTGGAATTTAGCTCTGATCAGTCTGAGCAAACAGGCAAAAGAACAACTTAAATAGAGCAACATTTTATCGAGTTAAGGCAATTTCCTCAAATTTTTCTATGAACTTGACCGTTTGGTCCTTAAAATAACTTTCGATAATCTTACATTTGGTATTCTTGTTTCTTATCACAGGTAGACCTTATCATGACGAGAAACGCAAGAAAAAGTTAACCAATTTCAACAATGATTGGCCGAGATCTGATCATTTTTCTTTGTTTTTTGATAGATTTCGTTTTTATGACCTTGAAATGACCTTGAATAACCCCTGAATTTAATGCTATATTTTTTCCTGGATGTAGCTCTCGTCGAGACAAACAAACCATAAAAAGTGCATCCACATCGGACTCTTCTCTTCTTGAATTTTTTGTGATAATAAGAGTAAATCAACAATGGACCGACATTCCAAGACATTGGCGCCTGAGTTATGGGAGCTCTAAGTAGGGTATGTTCGGGGGCTTTGATGGACCTCAGGATAACATATTAAAATTCTGTAAAAAAAATATTTCTAGACAATATATGAATAGAATAATGGGGGAAAAATAAGGAATGGTTGGTTTCTGTGATGTATCATTTTTCTTGACATTTCTAACAGCCTTGCGATATTCTAGGTTGAAACACGTGCAAATAACGAGCATTTTACGTTAAAATAAAGACTAAAGTTAGGACCCTTTGGGGGACCCCTAAATAGCATCCGAAAAAATTGAAAATTTTCCACAGACATTGTCATCTACAAAGGAAACTTTTTGGCTGGTGAGACTCAAGATTTTCGACAAAAAGTTTTTTCTGGGACACCCTAATGTACACATCACGATAGCCTCGGCGAAAATCCAGTCAAAATCCCTAAAACGAAGTAAATTGATTTCAGGTCGACTTACAAACTAAAGAAACGCAATTTTAAAATGTTATGTGTACAATAAATGCAAACAGTAGGCCTACGAGTGAATACACTTAGAAACCGCCAAAAATGCAAACTACACCGAATACTCCATTTCGCTAAGGGGATACTCGTGTATAGGGTATAGGCTACTCTATTTCGTGATACCCGCGCCAAATCAGCGGCGCCAAAACCGCGGCGACCAAAGGCACATTCTATCCGTCCTAAGACTATCCGGGGGATGTATGAATATATATACCCCGGGATGAAATATACCGGTATAGAGTATCCGGACCAATAATCTATTTCTATCCCCATCGTGTAAAATCATACCCGGGGGGGATAAAAATGCAAGGTATAATGTATTATTATTTTTCAAATGCGTATAGTTCAGAAATATATATTTAATCAAAATCCAAAGCCATAAGTAGGCCTATTTAAAGCAAGTGACTCTAAGTGAGCCCTCTAGTCCAAAAGTCCATTTTTTAAATGCTCACCTTGAACCACTTTTCCACTAAAGTGAATGCGCTCTTTCGGATCATAAATTCAGTTCAATCGCTTAACGGCTCTATCGTATAATGTTTGACGTAGGCCTATTGATTTTAGAACTGACAAGGAGCAGTGCATACCAAATTTCATTATTTAATCATGACTGTTTAATTCATTCTTGTTCGCTGCATTGACTGTAAGTTTGTGCAAAAGTGGTTCGAGTCAGCTTCTTTCCCTTTTGCAAATAAATCTTTTCACTCTGTGACACTCACTATGGCAATGCTCTTCAGACCATTCCCACTTTAGCCACACTTCCAGTGAAGGTTTGCACGGTGTCAGTTGCATGCTTTTTATTGGTTTAGCGCTTCCTGAGAAAATTAATTTAAGAGTAGATAGAGTATGGAGTAGAGAGAGCGTTGGCTTCACTAGATTCTCTGGCCACGTATGTCAACAATCAGTAGGATATGACTTTGCAAATGGCCACGTATGTCAACAATCAGTAGCTGTTTAGTGCTGGCGTTCAACATGACTGAGGAGGCTTCATTTAAAAGCAGTCTTTTAGAAGTACGAAAACGTATGCTCATAAATAATTATTTAAGATATGCGTCAGTTACAAATGATTCCATGGAAGTTCGTCCAATTAAACACATCAACATATTATGGAGAGTCCTGCAGTGTCCGTCTTGATCATTTAAACAGTTCCTGTGGATTCCTAAATGTTTCAATTGACAGTCCCCTTTTACTGTGAATTGTTTCGTTCTTTGTTTTCATTTAATATTCCGGAAATAATGCCATACTTATGTGTGCATAAATTATGTCCTTTGGCCCGTTAATTTTCTCCTTTCATTCCGAAGATCTTTTTTAGAGCTCACTTCTGAAAACTGGCGTAGGTTGATGATATTAACAGAATTATGTTATGGTGTAGAATATTAAACGCTGTATCACTTCTTGCCCGCAGCTATGTTGAAGGTGGCTTCTACTCTTGACATATCAAAGACTAATACTCTTCCATCATTCCATGGTTTCATATTGCTCTTCCACTCGTTGTCGCTAACAAACAGCTGTTTATTTCGTTCGTCCAAACAAATCCGATTAGGGAACCGTAAACGTTCACCCTGCGAGTACAGCACTTTAAGGAATTTCAGTTCTGGACTTAACAGAACCACTCTCTTGTTGTCCTTGTCAGCTACTAATATATGTCCATCGGAGTAGGCAGCCATATGGACTGGAACATAAAGCTGATCGTTACGTGATCCTTTCTTTCCACCAAAATATTGTTTAATGTTGCCATTTAGGTCGCTTACGCACACTCCATGTCGGGAATCTCCTCGATTGCCATGAGAAACGATATACTCACTGCTGTTTCGCTTCAGTGTGACCCATGGATTAACGATGCCAACATCTGATGACAATTCTACAGTGCGAATCAACTCTCCATTTTGTGAATATTCCATAATTCTGCGTTGGTAAAGGGATGTGACGATAACATTGGATTCATTTGTGACTGATAAACGACCAGCTATGCAGTCCGTTTTCCATTTCTGTTGAACAATTCCCTGTGGATCGATTCTAACGATTTCGTTTTCTTTTGTATCGACAACATACAGACACGTTTGTTTAGAACTGGATTGTATGTCCCATGGCATTTCTAACTGATGCCCGGTCAATGAAAATTCTCTTATCGACTTCAAGAGCTCCAGATCTCCGAATACTTCAATTTTGGGACACTCGTAGCTTAAAACGAAAAGCTCCTCGCCTAGAATTGTCAATCCAAAAACCGCCTTCTGTCCAGTCCAAGCTGCGTTGGGTATTAATTTTAGAGTCAAATTCGGTTCACCTACAATTAAGCAAGTCATTAAGGTTAAACAATTACATGTATAAACACCAGTCTTTGAAAGTGTTCAGCATCAAAGACGAAATATTCTGAGTAACTGCAATCGAATTTTTTGTCATTTGGCGAAGATAAGCTTTATTTGTACGAAGTTAGAAGTTTTGTAATTGTGACTTAAACTTTGGGCAGACTTTTGCATAAAGGTCGAAGTAACGTCAGTTTTATTCCGCAATGATATACAGTCACTGAGTAGTTGGTCGCATGGTGTAAACATTCAAGTACCAATGGCAGAACATTGGTTTGCTCACTATCTAAAAAGAGCAGAGAATTGGGATTGATGGCAGCACTGGAAACTGTTAATTGGAATAATATGACCCTGTAGATTTAATCTTGCTCAGTTCCTCGAAATCAGATGCATGGATGACAACCCTGAGTGTTTTCTTGCTTCATATAAAGCAGCATATTCTTCCTTGGTTCCAGATAAATTTGCCGAGTGAGCCACGGAAAATTCCGCACAACAAAACTTTGACCTCTAAGATGCGGAGAGTATCTGGTATCGAGGAAACCATGTTGCTGTATGGCAGTATAATCTCTTGTCATCTGAACGTTTGGAAACCTACTTTAGGACGAGGGACATCAATCATCGATAAGGCGCCGAGGTATTATTATTACACAAAGTTTTATCCCCCGCAAGGTCCCAGAGAAATGCGAACCTGAGGCCCCACTTACTATACTGTCAATTTATTTTTAAGTACACTGATTTGCAAACATCGTCATGGCGGTTGACCAAATCCCGATAGCGACAATGATAATGGCTGCAGAGGGTTTCATCGGGCGCAAGAGAAAATTGAAAGAGTCAAGCAACTGAATAAGGCCAGAGGTGTCACGACAACTCATCTACAGACTTTTCGTCTACGACACTTAGTCTACAGATATTTGGCCGGCAGACATTTCGTCTGCGAAGTTATTTGATATTGTTACTTTAAAATGGAAGCTGGATTGATGAAAAACTGTTTCCCTAAATGGAAGTGGGATTGATGCAAATATCCCTGTGTTGAAATAGACGCTGGATTGGTCGAAATAAATTCCCACATAAATAGAAGCTGGATACCAATCTGGATGGATGGATGAAACTAAGTTTTCCATTCAGTATAAATTGGATTGATGAAATAATCGTTTAAGTAATATTAGAAGCTGGATTCCTGTAAATATTTAGCACGTTTTAGCGAAACTATAAGAAAACGGTCTCTGTTGATTAGCCGTAATGGATACAGATACACTTGTAGGCGAAATGTCTGTAGACGAAGTGTCGTAGACGAAAAGTCTGTAGACGAGTTGTCGCGGAATCGATGACATCGTTTATTTGTTGCATCCAAAAAACGCCTACTTCCCTCAAAAAATTACTACGGTTAATCATTAAGATAATTTAATCTGAATACAAGTAGGCAGAAACCAGCAACCTAACCATTAGAGTGTGACCGATTCTTGAATTGGAAATCGGTTTGCGCCGAATTTTTTTATAAACCGATTAATCGGAATCAAGGGATCCAATTACCAACAGATGTAATATTTTGACCAAAACAATTCCTTTTTTCATTAATATAAAATAGCACCCTTTTTTGGCGACATCCTGCGGTAATAGTATCGTATCTGGACATATATAAAGCGCCTCTAGAAGTAATGACTATTCAGAGGCGCGGTAATATTTAGTCTTTAACCCTTTAACGACGAGCGTGTACTAAAATGTATGGGAAACCATAGGCAGCTCGTCATTAAAGGGTTAACATTGAAAGTCCGTATAAAATAACAAAATTGTGAGTCAATGCATCAATGCAATGGTGGAGAGTTGTGCTTTTGAGTAACAAGCAGTGTCTAGAATCAAATAAAAAATGAATATTGCCGACTAATCGGATCGGAATCGGAATCGGCGAAAAAGCAGACCAACTAATTGGAATCGGAAATCAGCATAACATGCCAATCGATCACACCATACTACCCATCCTCATACCAAATACGACATATCTAATGTGCCAATGTGTCTGGTTGGACAACATACATACGGAGCATAACCCTGAAAAGGTATCAGTGGTCCATCTAAGTCAAGGAGGATGAATTGTTGATTAACAATAATAATATAAAAGTTTAGCACAAGGGTTGTGTAAGAAATTGCAGCAATGATCAACGAGGTGGCGTATGTAGGGTGACACAGATATCAGTAAGAAGAGCTATGCAACTAGTAAGTCGACTTCAGTGATAATATTCGCTAGGTGGCACATATATATCTACGAGTACAATTTCCATTGTTTGATTCTACATTAACATTATCGTTATAATATGTAGGCAGGTATCGTCACTGCGGATAACGCCCACAAGAAAGACTGTCTTCAAATCAAATAATCAATAGACCATGCAAATAGGAGTTAAAAATAAAAGGCAGAATGGAGAATAGGCTACGTCCATTGCAAAATAAATGTTAATAATGGTGAGTCTAAAAGATAGTTTCAGGTACTTTAGAGCATAATTTTGCACTCAGTAAAAAAGATAGGCCTATGTAAAACATGTGGTAGACCTACTAGTTCTGCATAATCCAAGTCTTCTGTAAACTGTACATTTAACATAACATTGGTATCCATAAGAATTCTTCACATGCCTGCAGTCACAGTATCTCCATGAAATGCACACTCCCGTAGATGAAACATAATGCATATTGATATTGGTATCTTGCTTTATAAAGTTATTATGTTTCTTTTTCAGGAAGAAAAGTTTTGCAGGTATGGGCGGCAGGCGGTTCGCCACGAATCAAGAGCTTTGAGAAATAAGCACTTGCAACTTAACTACTAAATTTACTTAATATTAAATTTGGCAATTTGGCCTCCATTTAGCGGGATTATTTCCTTTTGGTGACCGTGAGCCCATTGCTTTCTTATGAATAGAGTGATAATAGTATATAAAAATGATTATGCTTATGCTTGTGTATAAATACTTTGTTTTGCTCAGGGGATCAATAAACAAACTGAATTGAAAAAATTGAATTGAATGGTGAAAGTCCATAGCTGAAGACAATCCACAGTAAACAACTTTATAAATAGGAAGCTACAGATTGAAATATCAATGCGCATCCAGACTCAGTCCTTATGGATAAAGACATAGCCTATCTACGGAGTCGGATGTCAGCTCCTTCTGTCGGTCCTGTTTAAAAAAAAAAATAAAATACAGCAGATCAGAGTCATACGAAGAAGTTTATCTTTCGACGCCGCTGAAACCCTTGTCTATTCCATTCTGATGCGCCTGGAAAATTACAGCCATGGAGAACATAACTGCAGGAATAGTTGCAGGACACAGCTCAGATTTAGCAGCTATATGGAGGACATAGCCTAGGACATAGCTCGGCAGGCCTGTCGAGATTCCATGTAGGAAAGCTTCATTCTATCTTCAACTATGCAGCCCGAATCGTCGTCCAAATGCGTGCTTTTTTTCTATGTAGAGGGCCTAAACGAGAGACGCTGGACTGGGTTCGGTCGAGGACACAATTATCTTCAAGATCCTTCTCATTGGAAGAACTTCATTAGTCGGTGCGGCATCTGAATACATAAGATAACTCAGAGTTTCTCCTTATAGCCAGATTAGCCGATGGTCGTTGTGTTCAGCATCCAGAGAGACTGTTGGTCTCTCGCTTCCTTACGACAATGCGTGACCATCGTGAATTATTTTGCTTTGGACCATCTTCCTGGGAAAGTCTACTATACGTACTTTTTCGACAGCTCAAGAAACAGTTTCAAGCCATTTTAAGACACACATTTTAGATTGTTAGATTGCCATGTTAAACGCATTTGTGAGATTATTAAAAGGCGCTTTACAAATAGCCAGACAAGAACGCACATACCTACCTACACAATCCTGCCCGCCCACCGTCAAAATCCCACCCAAGCAAGCTCAATAATGTTGAGCCGTCGATAGGCGAATTAGCAAAAAGCATTTAGAAGAATTTGCTGATTAGTAGGAACCAATGTTTAAACGTTTACCTGTTTCCATTTTCTCGTGTGACCGCATTAAAGGACTTCGCTCCTGTCTCGTTACACATTCCTCCGAGTCCATTGAAGACTTATCTATTATAGCAGTGCAATTAATTGAGATATGTAGTGATTAGTGTATACAATAGCTAGATATAGATCAATATTTATGCCTCATCTAACCTCATGGTATTACCTCATCTTACACTGCATTCATTTGCTTTAGTAACTCATTAATTTGAAACTATCAAAATGAATTTGACTCTTTCTTCCAGTTTATTCTGTATGTTTATTCTATTCTGTTCTATTTACGGACTTATAAACGCATCTCGAAGTACAACCTAATCAGAGGCGCTTCCAGTGCGAAGGGCTCCTTGAAAAAAGAAAAGTCTTAAGAGAACGAGAAGAAACAGTAGTGCCTCCAGATAACATCACAGCACGAGTTAAAGCAGGGAGGTCATTCCACAGCAAAGGTCCAACAGAGGCATAGGCACGATGCTGTGCTGTGGCAGTCCGAGACCGAGGAACTAGAAGGTCATGATGGTCAAAAGAGCGGAGAGGACGTCCAGAGGTAGCTGAGATAGGCCGTCTCATAAGATCACTGAGGTAGCGTGTTTATGTTTTTGCTTCAGATCAAGTAACGTCAAAATCCCACTCACGCAAGTTCAATGATGTTGAGCCGTCGATAGGCGAATTAGCAAACAGCGTTTAGAAGAATTAGCTGATTAGTAGGAACCAATGCTTGAACGTTTACCTGTTTCCATTTTCTCGTGTGACTGCATTAAACGACTTCCACTTTCTTCCGAATCCATTTCATTTGAAGACTTATCTATATAGCAGTGCAATTAGTTGAGATATGTAGTGATTAGTGTATACAATAGCTAGATATAGATCAATATTTATGCCTCATCTAACCTCATAGTATTGCCTCATCTTGCACTGCATTAATTTGTTTTAGTAACTCATTAATTTGAAACTATCAAAATGAATTTGACTCTTTCTTCCAGTTTATTCTGTGTGTTTATGTTTTTGCTTCAGATCAAGTAACGTCAAAATCCCACTCACGCAAGTTCAACAATGTTGAGCCGTCGATAGGCGAATTAGCAAACAGAGTTTAGGAGAATTAGCTGATTAGTAGGAACCAATGCTTGAACGTTTACCTGTTTCCATTTTCTCGTGTGACTGCATTAAACGACTTCCACTTTCCTCCGAATCCATTTCATTTGAAGACGTATCTATAGCAGAGCAATTTATTAGTTGAGATATGTAGTGATTAGTCTATACAACAGCTAGATACAGATTAATATTTCTGCCTCATCTAACCTCATAGTATTACCTCATCTTACACTGCATTAATTTGCTTTAGTAGTAGATTTCGTTTATTAAGATACCAAGTTGAGATACCGCAACTCGTTTACATGGGATAATGAAAGTAATGAAATTAAAACTATAGGTTTAGGCCTATAGTCAGATTGAGAGTTAAATCTTAACATCCCGAATGGTCCGATATAGAACCCTAGAGATGAAATTGTGGTCATCTTTTTTGGGCAGTTCATATTCATGAGGTCTAGGGCGCAGAGTATAAGGCTTACATACGGTCGGAGGAAAGAGGCCTCTGAGCACATGTTGTGAGTTCCGGTTGACCGCTAGCAGAAGTTTGACGTCTGCTTCTTCCATCATTCGGTCTAAATCCTGGTGTTGAGGAGGAAGGTAGCCCAGTCGTTTGGCCCTTTGCAGGAAACGTTGGAGTTTTTGTCGGTCGCTTGCGGTGGTGAATCCCCACCAAACAGGGAAGGCATAGTGAAGGCGAGAGATGGTAGTTGCACGTGCAACTTCATGGAGCGCTGTCGGAGGGAGACGCAGTGTGCCCTGAGGACTCTCAGCGCGTGGAGCGAACCAGAGCATGCACTTAGAATCCTGTTGACATGAAAAGAAGCGCTGAGATCGTTTGCAATTGTCACTCCGAGCATGAGCATTGATGTTACTCTCACGATTCCTAAGGTAGGTGGGTAAGATGTTCCTTTGACGCGTCGACGGTGGATGATCATTTCCTGGGATTCGCTCTCGTTCAGTCATAGATTGTTGCCTCACGGCCCATTCCGATACGTTTAACAATTCCTCCGGAGTGGAACTCCTCATGGAGGCACCTATAATTAAATAAGTGTCATCCGCATACTTTCTTATCAAGTTCTGAGGATTGACCGGGTGCAAATCCGAGGCATAAACGATGTATGATGATGGGCCTACCCCAGAGCCTTGAACAGCGCTGGCGTTGATGGATGCAATGGTTGATTTCAGCCTGGAGAAGCGTTTCAGGTGTTTTCTGTCTTGCAAAAATTCAACCAGCCAATTGTAGATATGATCTAGGATTTCTAGCTGGGAAAGCTTTTGTGCAAGGGTGGAATGGAGCAGAGTCAAAAGCTTTTGAAAATTCCATGGAAATCAACGTGACATAGTCGTTTGTTGATAGGAGGTCTGTAACAGCCTGGAGGATGGAAATCAAGGCAGCAGTAACTTGTTGAACCTGTGGGGCGGAAGGCGTAACTCATTAATTTGAAACTATCAAAATGAATTTGACTCTTTCTTCCAGTTTAGTCTGTGTGTTTATGTTTTTGCTTCAGATCAAGTAATGTCAATATCCATTTATCGGTTAACATTCTAAATTTGTTTTTAAAAACCATGTTTAAGACTTAGACTTGAAAAAGTTCAATTGTTTCATACAGTTCACGGTATGAATAGCTTGAACTTGAGCAACCCAGGCACAGGAAACAAAACCTTTGCCGCAAACTAAGAAAACTGGCTCATTATGATTAGACATTTATAATTATTTTGCTTTATATTCGAACTAGATAAACAAGTTTACTGTTTATTTTTACATAAAACTTAGCTAGGTCGTGGTTTTGCTAACGTAATCTACTCTCACGATTGGCAGGTTTGAGTTTATAATTAACAATATGAAGACTGTAGCTGAAGTCCCTGGAGTTCATGTAGCCTACTTCTTGAAGACCAAAACAGACACTTAACAAAAGTCCTGTTACAAATATTTTGGCATGTCATGTGACTTATACTTTAATGTCTAAACATTTGAAGATAACAACCCTTTCACGGTCCTGAATGTACCTGTGATCCTACATAGCTAAAAATTTCTTTTGACATTTCATCATCACCAGTCCTTGACGCCAGTCATTTGGGTCGATAGATAAATTATCTCCATCGTCCTCGGTCAATGTCTTGCCTAGTGATTTCCTCAATTCCAGTATATGTCTTTCTATTCCTCATTTATGTTGTTTATCCAGTGCAATCTTGGTTTGCCTATCTTTTCTTTTCGTTCTTGTTAGGAATTCGGTCACCTTGCATTCTTACTACTTGGCTGAAATCTGCGCTGAACGACTTTGTCTAGCACTAGCAGAGTTGTTCGAATAACTAATAGCTGTCTTACGTCATTACTTCAATTATCTGTAGTCTTGAAAGTTGTGCGATCTTCCGTAGCCAACTCATCTCTGTTATGAGAATTCTTTTCCCCTGTT
The DNA here is from genome assembly GCA_020284085.1 of Aporrectodea caliginosa. Lineage (NCBI taxonomy): Eukaryota > Metazoa > Annelida > Clitellata > Crassiclitellata > Lumbricidae > Aporrectodea > Aporrectodea caliginosa. The sequence continues at coordinate 96,479 of JACEVL010001260.1, read as the reverse complement.
GCTTTCGCATTTTTCATTTCGGTGTTTCTCTATATCCTGTTCATTAGACTATTCCAAATGCTAGTGGAGTGCGTCTAATTCTTCTTTCTATGTCATTTCGCTGCTGCCAGCTGCGGTTAATAGAGGAATTTTCCCACTTGCTCAATTGCTTCTTCTAGGTGATGATTTCTATTGGTATCTTTAATGTTTTAATTTTATCTGCGATAATCATGAGACTGAATCTTCTACTGGTTTAATCTACCTGTGTTTTAACACCCTGCTGTTCTGTTTCATTTCTAGTTAGGTCGCCAGTATCGTCTTTATGGCAACTTACGCTGAACCATTTAGCAATTATATTCCTTTATCTTTTATACTTAAACTACCTTAGTCTCCTAGCCATTTGACAATTATTTTTTCCCCATTTCTAAACTGCTGTTCTTTGTACCTTGTTGCGTTTGTGTCGAGTCTGTGTAATAAACGAATAGTAGTAGTCAGTAAATCGATGACTATTCAGCAATCTTCAATTTAATTCGATCATGCTTAGGTGTTGCTTATGCTGAATATGATTATTGCCCCGTACGGGCTTGGTAATAGGATGCATCTTTGTCATACTCCTGTTTTCGAGTGAAAGTATTCTGTTATCTTTTCATGTATCTTTATTGCATTTCATGAGTTTCGATATATCTCCTGTTCAAGTTTGATTTGTTTCTCTGATATTGCTCCATTTAGCATTGCTCTTCTTAATCCATCATGTCATACGCTGAAAAATGCTTGTTTGAAGCCTATGAAGTTGATGAACACTTTCTGGTTGTGTTCAATTTGTTTCAAGTATCTATCTCTCTGTGAACAGCTGATCATTATTGTGCTTCTTCCAGCTAAAAATGCGGCTTGCTGTTCTTAAAGTGCCCTCTCGACACAGTGGTTGGTTCTGTTTTTTAACACTTTGGTAAAAACTTTCCTTGAAACTCATTGTAGGCTAATGCCTTTGTCATTCTTGCAGTTTTTCTTATCTTTCTTTCGTATATTGCACCGATTGTTGATTTTGCCCAGTCTTCTGGTACTTTCTCCTCCTGTTGATTCTTCGTAACAACCATATTCATAGCTTTAACAATTATTTCTCCTCCTCCGTGAAGTAGTTTTGCAAAGATTTTTTCATACCTGGTGCTCTATCCTCATTCATTATCCAGATATATAGGATCTCTTACATGTTCTTGTAAAATGTGTGGCATCTGTTTTTTTTCTGTGTTGTTTATAATTATTAGTATTATAGTCGACTCAGTTATAAACGTAGGCTAGTAGATATGCAAGTCGATGCTAAGTAGTTGTTCTAAGTGTTCCTTTCACTATCGTTTCCCTATGATTTCATTGTCTTCTATTAGTCTATTTCACGACATGCGCATTTGATTGATTCAGTGTTGAGTTCGAATTGTCCATTGAGTAGTTTTGTCTTTTAAAAGACTTCCTCAATTCTATGCAACATGAAAGTTGTCTGAGCTTCTCTGCATTGTAGTTCCACCCAGTTATTTTTATTTGTTTATAATTTCCTTATGATTTCTCTATTGGATTAGTTTAATTATTTCAGGTTTGTGGTGTGAGTTTGTCGTTGTGATGTTTTTATTTTTTATTTTCTTTACAGGTTCTAGCACTTCATCTGATATCCCTCGGTCTTTAAACTTTTCGTGAGTCCATCCGACTCTGTTGTTGACTGTTGGTTATATTATATTTAGTGGGTTTGACAACCTAACTTTTAGTTTGTCTTGATAACTGATCTGTTTGCTCCTCTCTTCGGATTTCTGTCGTTACTGGTCGGTCTACCAAAACTCCGGCAATCAGTACTTAATGCTGCTGTTCATTTGATTGGTGCCCGGCTTCCCCGTTTCTTCCATATTTCGACTTTATGACTGAACATCTTCATTGACTTCCTCTAACTGCTCGGTTTCAGTTTAAGATTCTCTTTCCTACCTATAGTGCTTTTCTGGGTCGACCCTTGTGATCTTATCTGGCGGCCTATATCAGCTACTTCTGGACGCCCTATCCGTTCTTTAGATCCTCATGACCTTCTATATAGTACCTCAGTGGCGGACTGCCACAGCACAGCATCGTGCCTATGGTTCTGTTGTGGAAAGACCTTCCTGCTACAACTCGTGCTGAGATCTTATCTGGGGAACTACTGTTTCTGTCCATTCTCTTAAGACTTCTTTTTTCGCACTGGGAACGCCTCTGATTAGGTTGTACTGTGAAAGGCGCTTTATACTCCATAAATAGAATAGAATGACAATGTATTTTGTGAAAGAAATCAAAGAAATCAGGCACGAATAGTGACAAAGTTACTAGTAATACATGAGTTTTTGCCATGGGGGGGGCGCAAATGAGGCTTAGGGCGCTAAATGAGACTTGGAGGTAGTTTTATTATGGGAAAAAGATGAAAAAGATGAAAAAAAAAGGTCATCAGAAATTTTGGCGGAAGTAAAAAAAATTTGTCCCAAAAATTCTTGCCCCCGGGCGCCGGACCCCCTAGTTACGCCACTGGAATAGATGTCTTAATCTTGTAGCTTTTATGGACATAGCATCCACTAAAAATAGGTTTGTTGGAAACTTCATACCTTCCGTATTTTTTCTTTAAAAGTGTAAATACAATAATAATTTTGAACACATTCGATAACTGCAGCTTTTTACCCTTTTCTTTCTTGAGAAGAAAACAGTATACAAGTGTCACTGTTAAGATGAGGATGACGACAATCAAGATTCCTATACAAATTCCCAAGATATATCCGGTGGAATATGATGTCGACTCTGTAACAAAAAGTATTACCAACGTTTCAAATATCATAATTATTATCTTAACTACATTCATTTGGTCTGATGCTCGCGATATTATTTTCCAGCTTTAAGACTTGCTTTCTGGCTTATACTAATTAATTATTGACAATAAAAAATCAATAGCAAAGAATAACATAATAATTTTGTTTTTAAAAACCTGGTCCGTCGTGTCTTTCATTTTGGTGGATAATTCATATGTGTAAATGAATAAATTGCTGCGTAATTTTTAAAATGTCAACATGCACAGCTGGACGTGCGTCATCGTCTACCTGTGAGGTAGCCTACTGCTCAACGGAGGCTCAATGGATTGCCGTCGTTGCTCCACGCTATCGACGCAACTTGGCTTGGAGACTCTGAACATGATGCCAACTGCCAACTTTGAATGGCAATCAGTTGGTTGGGCTCCACGTGTGTGCGTGGGGTAACATTGGTGACCCTTCGAGTATTTTCCGCACTCCTTTGCTTACTAATGATATCTAGAAAGCCATGATATTACTCTATAATTCACTCATATCATATCTATTGTAGGCCTAATATAGTCTTGGTCTAAAATTATGATTCTCGTCTTGTTAGGTTGACTTTAAAAGCAATAAAATGTATGGCTATGGCTATGATTAAATTATATTTAATATCGTATAATCTCTTTTTGGATCTCTTTTGCCTGACATCTCAGTAAAATCTCTATAACGTTAGAACATCCGCCAATTTTAATTATAGAGGTGTTGCTACCAGATAACAAATAAATATACCTTCAAAGACCCCATTACTCCTAAACTTTGGTAGGTATTTTTCAGTATATTACTATAACGGCGTTACAAAGTCTTTGTTTAGATTTTAAACAACAAAGTTAAATACATATTTATTCATGTATAGTCGAATAAGGAGATTTAGCACAGCATACCGTCGTCGCTTATGTAAGCGTAGTCAAAAACGATGCAGCGTTTGCCTCTGATGTTGCACTCTGCCTCGCATTGGTAAAGTCCAGTTCTATCTGGCGTAATTGTTCGACTGGTAGAGATTACGATGTCAGAATGTTTCCATTTGTAATTACAAGATTGAGAAGTGTCTGAATTGCATGACACTTGATTGCCAACGGAGGATTTTGTTGTGGTCTTTCCATTGAATGCATCTAAAATAAGAATATTTCAAATAATTTCCACTTCAAAAGTAAAACTAGCAAATAATTGACTATGGTCTTCGGACAAATGATTGCACTGTAGTTAGATTAATAGGCCTAATGATGCAAATAGCCACTAAACGTAAAAATTGTTTTTATTTATTATTTACTAGTTTAATTTATATAGCGCTACTCCAAATCAGAGGCTCTCTCTACCGCAGCCTAAATGTTACAATTTTAGAAAAGACAGAAATGTCATCAGATGAACAAGACAGTGCATAGAAAGTTAGAAGAGTCACCAGTGACGGGCCCACTCACACACGTGGAGTACAACCAATTGGATTCCCACCCAAAGTGAGCAGTTAAGTAAATTAAATTAATCATTAATCTTTCATCTGCCACTGTCATCAGTTCTATTCCTCATCAATGGTACCAAGTTAAAATATCTTTAAGCGTGGGATTATATCAGACTGATACCTGTGTGGCAAAGTTTAATTTGAATAGAAGGAACACAATTTGATGAGGCAATAAAGAAATGTCGAGGACACTGACTTTTCCCCTCAAATGTCAGCATGATATGTAAGTTAAGGTAGTCTTTGCGTTCGTTATCTTAACCTAAATAAATATTAAGCATTTAACAGTTTAATGCAAAACGTGCACCTTTACACTGTTTTGGTATGTTGCTATGTATATTATAGTCCTGTTTTATGTGACTTAGAGAAAATTTACACTGAAATTTGCAAACAAATTAATGAATTTATTAAACATAGTGAGAGCAATAATATTGCTACTTACATATTAGATTTTTCACTTCAATGGTGCAAAGGCTAATATTCAGATGAGATGACCCAGTTGTTTGGCACACGTAAGATGAACGATTCATTTGCCGGTCGCCAATAATCGAAGTATTGCACATAATGCGTTTGTTGATAGTTTGGCAGTCTGTATTTGCAAGGCTAGCACCGTTTTCAGGAACCTTCTTCCACCTAAGCTGTGGAGCATTATTGCCGTAAAATGTTATGCTGCAAGATAATTGCACTTCGTCTGGGTCTATGTTGCAATCGTTCGGTATAACAACTCCATCTGGTTTCATGTTTGACTGACATGTTCCGTTTCTACCTGTTGGTGTAAAAACGTCTGCGTTCATTATTATGACAATACATCTTACAAAATGCCTGTTTTCACCGCAAATGAATGGATTGAAGCTCACTAAAGGCAATTGCAAATAAAAAGCAAAGTAAGTACATTGAGTGATAAACCAGATATTGCAATAATTAATAAATTCTATTGCGCCGGTATCTAATGCTCACTAAATAGATTGACGCCTTGTCATTTCTATGGCACACCAAAATCAAGCCGTAATCAGGTTAATATCCAGATGATCATTCCGTAAGACAATGAGGATAAGCAATTCGCTAGCACCCATTAAGAACTGCTGGTATAGCAAAGTGATCATATGAAACAGCGATTGCTGTACGTAGAAATCTTAACCAGAAATTTGAGCGGAAGTATAAAAGAGGCAATCCAGTATTATATAAGTGGTAGCAAGAAACTGAATTATTTTCAGGTGATTCATTGTCGAATATTATTGAGTCATCATGTACAATTCGTATAGTGCAGCTACCTGCAGTAAAGACAGTAACTTCAGCTGAACTCGTTTCTCCAAGTCCTTGATCATCAAGACAGATGTACAGTCCAGCATCTTCTGGTTTTGCCGACGGAAACACTAGATTAAATGCTGTAGTGCCGTCAATCTGATAGACTTCAACTTCTAAACTCCCTTTGTATGGAGAAAACAATTTCCTCCCAGCGTAGACGTGATTTGCGCCATAATACCAATGTATGTCTTCAGTCGATGAAGTTGAACAGTTGAGAGTAGCTACCTGTCCTGCCAATACGTATGTGTTTTGAGGTTTCACAATGAGACGCCCGCTTGCTAAAAAGAACAATACGATAAAAGTTTGAAAGATTGTACACCAAAAATTGTGTACTATTAGGCCTACATATACTATATACATATATACATATGTATATATTTGTGTACTTATTCTTCTCTAAATTTAAGTTGCTGTTTGGGCTAGACGTCTCAATAAATAAATGCATAATCTAAAAGCAAGTAGTTTTTGCAATATAATTATAATTATGGACTTTTCAACAATTTCCAAGAATTCGTACCATAATCTATACGTCTTCTAAGCTTTCTCCTGCGCAGCGAAAACCACCTTAGCAGCTGCTCTCCCTCCTCTCTGGTCTCTGGCAACTTGACTTGGAGCTCCACTATAGACATAGCTTACTGGACTACCCCTCTGATATGACGCAGCATTCGTGAAGAAGCAGGTGTCTTGCGATTAGCTTTAGAATAGCGCTTTAGAAATTTAGAGATTAATACTACGATTACAGATGTTATTGCTCTTTCGGTCATAAGATGTGCTCTGTATTCGCCATTCTAACTGGTACGAAAACTAAATCGTATAATAGGCCTATTATAATACAGCTTCTCTAACATGTAGCCAACTAGGCATTTCTCTCGATTTCTTATCCGTTAAATAACGTTAATCATACATATTAATCTGTTGCATATGATACATGTAAGTCTACGCAATAGGCTACTCATGACTAATAACTATAAATTTTTTAAATGTTGCATTTTATATATATATATATAAATTATATATATATATATATATATATATGACACAAGGAAAACATCTAACCAGTACGGGCCCACATGTTTACAAGAATGACGATTAATATGTAAACAGCTGTCGTCCAGTTGAGAGTAGCCATTGGGAATTCAGCTTCTGCGAATATAATAGTTGACTCTGAAACAGCAACTAGACACTTTTTTATCATTTTAATGTTTCTAACTGTTATACATTTCTAAAACTTCTCTTAAAAACCTCAAAATGCGACCTCTTTCGTTATTATAATAGAGGCCCTCCACAGTAGGGTGGAGCGAACACATTTTGTTTTAATAAATGAATTCTAATAGTGGGCAAAAGTTGCAATTTTGGTAGAGAAAGAAACACACAAAATATTTTAAATTTCAAATTATATGTTCTGCCCTCTACCACTGATGCAATATTTCAAATTTTAATTTTTTAACATCGCATAGAAGCCATTATGCTTCATCAGAACTGAGTACTGCTCTTACACAATATTCTACATATGAAACTTAGCTCAATTATGCTACATGCAGCGAAGAACAGATTGTAAAATGTAATTTATGCTGCAGGATAGAGTCCATGGATTTTTACCCAAAAATGCCTCTGTTCGTACATCTGAATGACTGGATTTTAACTTTAGCGAATGTCGATAGCTTTTGGAACTGTACTGTACTACTGTATCTATATTATTCGTAAAGTGCCTCTCGCAGTGCTCACCAATCAGAGGCGCTCCCAGTGTGAAAACCCAGACAAAAGAAAGTGATCTTAAGACAACGAAAGGAGGCAATTGGACCACCAGTTCATGAGGAGGAACGTGTTGACAGAGGGTTCTGGTTCCATAGGGCAGGGCCAATGAAGGCAAAAGTTTGGAAGTAGGGCTATTGATCTGGCCACAGCATTTGGAACCGACTGAAGAGAGGAGAGACGGACAAGAGGCCAACAAGGAGTTACAGTAACCAACTCAGAATCAAATGAAGGCATCAACAACAGAATGTAAAAACGGAGGAGGAGAGGTGCGTCGGCTTGCTCTGAGCCATCACAGTTACAAGTAGGAAGATGGCGTAAGATTAGCGATGTTTGTAATAAAGGTAAACGTGGTGTCGAGGACTACACCAAGATCTCGATCGCTGGATAGTCAAGCTCAAAAAGCTGCTGGCGAGTGCGAAACCAGATGAGGTGCATCCAGAGGTGAAGGTCAAGAGAGAGAGAGACAGACAGACAGACAGACAGAGACAAGCTGAACAGAGGGGGCTATGAACGGACTCCTGTATGTCATCAGCATAGAGGCGACCCGTTGACGAGTGTATTTAGAAATATGGCAGGAACGTCGGCTGTGTAGAGGTAAAGGCGAGTGATGAGTCCTGAAATCTTGTTGTCCATGAGTCCAGTTCACAAGACTTTAAGTTTCGGTGTTTCTCAATTCGTAGGACCAAGTTTTTCTAATAGATTGCCTCCTTCCGACGGCGGAGAGCACGAAATTGAGTGATTCAAGCCAATCGGTTAACAGGATCCCTAGTCCAGTGGATCGAGCCAGACGGCCTGAGGTCGGCAGCGAATCCTCACTCCCCGAAGCGGTAGCATGGTGTCGATGGGCTGGTTCATGGTGGAGGAATGGAGGTCGTAGAGCTCGTCAAAGTTTAGGGCGTTAAGCGTTGATGGCGGGAAAGAGAGCTCAGAGCTACGCAGTGCATCGCCGGGCATCCGACTGTCAAGGGATCCCCGACTATAGGACATGCGAATGGTATGGAGACATTGGAGAGGCTGAGAATGGAGAGGAGGCGGCAAGAACTAGATGCATGCGTGATCTGAAAGAGGAAGTGGATTAAAGCACAATCCACGGAAATATTGAAAATTGCAGCACTTCATTGGATTCTGATTTGAGCATGTATTTCATGACTTTGTCACCGCTCGACAATATTTACTTCAAGAAAAATTAATGCACTACATAGACGTTTTCCACAGAATTTTTTAATGTTAACTTTTCTCGCCGGTAGAGGCAGAAAACAAAAGGCAAAATCAAAAATATTTTGGACACTACTTACTCTAACATACTGGCAACTTTTCATCACTATTAGAAAACGTTTACTGAAAATAATGTTTGTCTATACTTTCACTCCACCCTACTCTATTGTACCTGACAAAATGGTAAAGTTTTTAGACAGGCCGACATTTGTTAGGCCTATGGACGCAGGTTAGCCGGAACTTCGTGTCCACAATTCACGTTCTATTCCTTCCTTCACTCCATCTGATCCACCAGTCTCGCTAATTAATGTTGCACATGCCTACTGTTTTGGTGTATTACATGAAGTGAATACCTCATTATGGGCAAAATATTTCCGCTTAAAATGTGTACAACGTAGAATTTATATTCGTTTTGGCATGCTAGAGTCCTTTAAGAAAAATGCCGAGTAATGTTGTGCATCGGATTAAGGGGACACTCGCACAGAAGATGAAAGCCCCAATTTACGCACAGTTTGACAATGCTACCCTTATCAATTTCATATGAAGAGCCCTGGGTTCGAACACAAGTCAGAGAGGTGTAGTCTATAGATGGTACTTGAGCATCCATATTCAATTGCAATTCCTACTTTGGCTAGTATTGCTAAACCATTGGCTAAAATAATTAAATTGCTCATTTACTTCAGGCATTGTACCTTCCAGGCCTTAAAAATTGCAAAAGTTGTCCCAGTCTTTAAGAAAGGAGGGAAAGACGAAGTATCTAATTATAGACCCATCTCTGTTCTCCCCTTATTTTCTAAATTTTTTGGGAGTCATTTACAGAAAAATTAATGTATGAACGTCTTAGTAATTTTATTACAAAAGCTAATATCCTATTCCCATCTCAACATGGTTTCCAATCTGGACACTCCACTTTCATGCCCCTACTGAGTATGCAAGATAAGATTTCTAATGCAATTGAGAATAATGAATACTCTCTGGGAGTTTTTCTTGACCTAGCCAAGGCGTTTGATACTGTGGATCATAGTATTTTATTAAAGAAACTAAGTGTTTATGGTATACGAGGTACTCAACTTGACTGGTTCGCTAGCTATTTTGAGAATCGCATGCAGCTTGTTTGCTGCAATGGTGTATTTTCTACTATGCATGCAATTAATTTTGGTGTTCCACAGGGTTCGAATCTAGGTCCCTTGTTGTTTCTCATTTACATAAACGACCTTCCTAATGTTTCATCTATCATGTTTTTTATTTTGTTTGCTGATGATACCAATATCTTTTATTCTCATGGTTCATTGGACACGTTATTTCAAATTGTGAATTCTGAGTTAACCCTTGTTGCAGACTGGTTTTGTGCTAATAAGCTAACACTCAATATTGATAAAACAAACTACATTCTCTTCAAATCTCATCGAAAAAGCTATCCCTCTGATTGCCCTAATCTGTACATTGATGGTGTTCCTATTACTCAAGTTGAATCAACTAAATTCTTGGGTGTTTATGTAGACCAAAACTTAACATGGAATGAGCATATAAGAAATATTTCATCAAAAATTGCTAAGAATATTGGAATTTTATCTCGTATTTCTTATCTGCTACCATCTTACACTCGTACTACTCTATACTACTCACTCATTTACCCCTACCTTTCTTACTGCAATATAGTATGGGCCTCAACTTATAAATCTCGGCTCCATAGCTTAACTATACTGCAAAAACGTGCTGTCCGTTTCTTAGCAGGTGTTCCATACGGTTCTCACACTAAGCAACTATTTTCTGAGTTTGGATTATTAAGGTTCGAACTGATCAGGATCGCTCAAATCGGGGAATTTATGTATCGCTATGATCATGACTTGTTACCACTGGTATTCAAAGGCTTCTTTTGTCGTACTTCCAGCATCCATTCTTACAACACGAGAGGTTCGAATTCCTATCGTCGTGACTATGCTCACACTAATACTCGTTTATTTTCTATCAAATTTACTGGTACCTTGGTGTGGAATAATATCCCTCTAGCTATTCGTTCTTCACCTAATCTCTTGATATTCAAAAAAAAGCTACGCTCCCTCCTAGTTAATGAATTAATTGACTTAACTTAGTTGTATTTGTCTGTACTGCTATTTTAGTTAAGATTGTAGCCTATATTGTTTTGTTAATGTCGTTTAATGGTCTCTTCTTATGTTTTTGTTTGTTTATTCCAATCTAAGTATCGACTGGCTGTAATTTAGCGGGATCCATGATCCCTTCTGGACCCCATGTAACCAGTAGGCCTACATATCAATTCATTGCCTTATTGTTTCATTGTTTTAATCTATTATTTCCATGTGTTTAACTGTACTTCCCACTCATTCCTTTTACTTTCGATATTTAGTTTAAATTAGTTAAGGTTAGTTAAGATTTTTATGTTAATCAAGTCAACAACTGTTATACTATGTAAAGCATCTTTCGGTCGCCACATATTATGTTGAAATTGTATAGAGGTGTCCCTACTTAGCGGGATCTTTGATCCCTTCAGGGCCTTCCCTTGTGGCATTCAACAATCCATACTTAAAAGTGCAATCTGATTTGTAATATTATTGTTTATTGTTGTTTGGCTACAAATAAACGAATGAATAGAGAACATCAGAGTGCAGTGGCAGTGGCACAGTGCCACATTAAATACTTATTACAATGACAATAACTATGATTTGTAAAATGTTTATTATCAAATGGAAATTTGGTTTTAGGGGAGCGAGGGCCAGACCTTTGTGACGTCATTTTTCAGGGGTGTTACTTTTCGTGACGTGTGACGAGGGGGAGGTTGTGAAAAATCGGCCAAAATCGCGTGACGTCATTTATGGACGGCCCCAAGCCTCCTGATTGCATAGCCACTTAAGTGTTCAGTGAGTGTTTACCGATACCATATAATATTATCATATAGATCTTTTTAAGTATATGGTACAGTGGCGAATTTTGGACTTGCATGATAATGATGATCATAATTTGTATTAAGAAGTTTTCAAGTGGCAACACTCTTTACCTATACTCGCTGCCCCTGTGCGCTAAACCCAGCACAGGTTCAATGTATATGCCTTCGTATGGTCTCATTATGCAATTCATATGCTTTTCAATTCAAGCTTTAACAAATGTTTGCACAATAAAGTAAATATTTGTGGTCCCTATAGATTTTACAATCAGTTTTATATTCTTAACACTGAAAATTTAAAATCTTCAATAAAAAGAATGTCAACCATATTCGTTCATTTTATTATAAACCAATTAACACATTATATCAATTCATCTCTCGGTTTGCGCAGGCGACATCTACATTCTACAGGTAGTGGGCCTATACTTTTCTTTGCTGCAGGTGTCATCAATGATTCTGTGTCAACGACTAACTCAGCTCATAGCACATGTACCAAGGGAATTCGATGGAGTTCCTTATGCTTGGATGGACGAGGTTGGCCTAACCGGATCAAATAACCGGATCAAATTCCAGCATAGAACGCTATCTTGGATTCCAGCTGCTCATTAAGCGTATTTCAATACCAGAGAGTCTCATACATTCACACATTGTAACGGACCAATCCTGACCATACATTGTGTTTCTTGTTTTCAATCCACTTCCACGAGGTCATTCTAGTTCTGCCATCTATCATAGAGTTCGTCGGACGGTTCTCTTTATGAAAATAGATGTGATTTAATAAATTGTAGGTTCAGATAAGGCATCATGTCGTCAACCAACTTTAGGCCTATAGCAAACTTTACATTTTGGTCTAAGATTATTGAGAAGATTGTTGCTGTACAGTAGGGTGGAGTGAATAAAATGTTTGTTGAGCAAACGTTTTCTAATAGTAATGGAAAGTTGCCAGTATGTTAGAGTAAGTTGTGTGCAAAATATTTTTGATTTTGCTTTATGTCTTCTGCCCTCTACCGGCGGTAATATTTTAATATGTGAAATTCTGTGGAAACACGTTAATGTAGTGCATTTTTTCTTGAACTGTGGGCGAATCTTCAGATCTATCGGCCATATCGGATCATGCAGTTGCAGAAATCGCGTCTGGTGTGATAGGCTACAGGACTGTGGAAGCGTAATGCCCAATGAGTGCAGCGACGTCACCACCAGGAACAAAATTAGGATAGAACGAAGGAAGTGCCGCAGCTCTGCTAAAGCAGGGTGTGCCAGTATGACTGTGTTGATGCCCTTCGCATTTCTTTTAACGGTCTGAAGGACTGAACTTTAGTTCACGAGAAGGTGAACGGAAAATTGCATCGCAGAGTTAATTCATTCATTCATTTCAGAAATTTATATAGCGCCTCTTAAAGAGGCTTAATCATAGGCACGCCCTGCCCAGCCACGGCTAAAGATGAAGGACTTAAGCAATTAGTAGAAAGCAGGTGGATTATTCAGAGGCAGTAGGCTAATCGGAGGGGCCAACAATTTTGAAAGCTCGACGTTGTCTGACTGAAGAGTGTGCCCGAGTGACAAGGAGCTCCCCTTAGCTCTAAAACCAGTGTGTTCTTCTATTTTGAATCTTGGTCACTAACGTCATTAGTGTGTTTTCTTATAGTCTTCCTATGATGATTCTGTGGTCTTTGTCCACGCAGTGGCGTAAATAATGTGGGGGCAGAGGGGGCCTGTCTCCCCAAAGTTTCCAACATAGGCCTATCTGTCCCCCAAAGTTATGTACAGATTTTCGCCTCTGTGTCCACGCCTTTGTCACCAGTAGAGTTTATAATTTTTGCTTGGCTCTTGCTGGTCAGTGGTCACTACTATTTGTGCTAAGTAGGGCCCATTGGCCGGGCCCTTTGTTCTGCTGCTCGGATTATTGCTCATATTCGAAAATATGCCCCAGTCTTTACCTGCATGCGAGATGTGTTCAACTGGCTTCCTGCCTCGCAACGATTTCCTATAGGACAGCAGCGCTTGTCTGTCAGTGTCTCAATGGTATTCCTCGAATCCTCCGTCCTACCTGTCCGACCTCTGTCGCCCGGTATCTGACATAGCCTCCCCGTCGAGCTCTGCGCTTCTAGGCTAAGCGGGGCTCCTGGTCCCTCAGGCATACTCTTCGGTTAGACAGCGTGAAGCCTTCTCGGTTGTTGACCCTCCACTTGGAATTGGCTCCCGATTGTGCTACGCTTACTGTCCCTGAATAATCCAACTGCTTTCTTCTAACTGCTTAAAGTCGTCTATCTTTAGCTGTGGATGGGCTGGGAGTGAAATGCGAAGGGCATCAACGCAGTCACACTGGCACACCCTACTTCAGCAGAGCTTCGCACTTCTTTCGTTCTGTCCTAATTTTGTTCCTGGTGATGACGTCGCTGCACTCATTGGGCATTAGGCTTCCACAGTCCTGTAGCCTATCACACCAGATGCGATTTCCGCAATTGCCTGATCTGATATGACCGATAGATCTGAAGATTCGCCCACAGTTCAAGAAAAAATGCACTACACTGACGTTTTTCCACAGAATTTCACATATTAAAATATTACCGCCGGTAGAGGGCAGAACACATAAAGCAAAATCAAAAATATTTTGCACACAACTTACTCTAACATACTGGCAACTTTCCATCACTATTAGAAAACGTTTGCTCAAAAAAATTTTTTTCACTCCACCCTACTGTTGTGCACTATCTTGACAAAAATGGCCTTCTTCCAACTTTCCAGTCAGGTTTCCGTTAGGGCCACTCCACAGAAACTCTGCTTATCCGCTCCTCTTTGACATTTATGGGGCAATTGATACATCCCAGGTAACCCTCTTCGCGCGGTTTGACATAAGCGCTGCATTTGACACTGTCGATCACGACATCCTCTTGCAGCGCTTATCAATTTCCTTTGGTCTCTCCGGCAACGTGGAGTGGCTTGCTTTCTTTTTGCAAGACCGCTTCTTCATGGTGTCCAACGGATCCACTAGGTCCTCTGGGTCCCTGCTCCAATTAAAATAATTGTCTCAGGGCTCCGTTCTTGGCTCCTTCTTTATATAATTTACATTGCTGACCCGGGGTCCATGCTAACAGCTGGGGCTGTTCAATGTTCATGGCTAGTCTTATGCGACGACCTGCAAGCCTATGTCCACTGTTCGGCGGTCCAGGCCGATGCAGCGGCTGGGACATTGAACCGGACCATAAAGACCCTGCAGACCTGAATGTCCTCAAACTGCCTGCGGCTTAACCTGGCTAAGACTTAGCTTAACTGGCTTGGTACGCCGGGCAGCTTTCTAAAATAGATTCAATCATTCAACCCCCCTTACCTTAAAATATCCACAATTCACCTTTTCAACCTCAGTCCTGGATGTTGGAGTCATCCTAGACCAGAAAGTCACACTTACGCGACACAAATCTTTTCTGCCACAACTGCTACTATCAGCTCTGGCATCTCAAAGTCATTCCCGCTAGGGATGAGCCGATTATCCGTTCGGGCCGAATTTTGCATAATCGGTATTAATCGGAATCGCGAAACCCAGGCCTTACAATCCGAATAGCAAAAAGTAATATTTTTGACCAAAACAATTCTTTTTTACATTGATACAGAAATAGTAACCTGTTTTGGCGACCTCTTACGGTAATATTTAATCTTAAATATTGAAAGTCCGTGTAAAATAATAAAATAGTGAGTCGACGCATCATCAAAATGGCGGATAGTCGGGCTTTTAAATAGCAAACAGTGCCTGTAGAACCATTATTGCCCATTAATTGGATCGGAATCGGAGAAAAAAGTAGGCCAACTAATCGGAATCGGAAATCAGCAAAAATTGCCAATCGGCTCATATTTAATTCCCGCTCTGACTCTTAGCGCAGCTTCAACGTTTGTCCGTGCTTTTATAGTTTCATGGCTTGACTAGTGTTGTGCCATATACGATGGACTTCCGAAAGCCAGCACTTCATTTACAATCACTGGTTATGACTTTCCTGTTCTATAGGTAATAATCTGACACCAGCAAACAATAATCAGCAAACATTAGGCTAACCAGATGAATCACAGAAAATCAAGCGCAAAGTCTTATCAGTTGACTGATACCAGTTGAAGGGTAGGCCTAATCCGCATCAATAATCGCATAGAAGCCAATGCTAGCTCATCTTAGGAAGCCAGTACAGTTATAATTACTCGCAGGCTTTGTTTCAGACTAGTATAATTATAGCTAATAAGCTGGCCCGATACATCTGACACTAATAATATTGCACGACTAATATCCAACACAATTTCAGTGGTAGGTCTAACCTTAGAAGAATCACTTTGAAGCTAATTAGCTCTACTTGGCATAATGAATAAGTATCAATTAGTGACTGGTAATGCTCAGAATCTTTTCAGCAAACAGTGCCAACTAGTACCAGTTAAAGTCTACTTGTTGTGTGAGCTATTTTCTTAGTTATAGCCTATAACATGTGTTATCTCTCCACTGCGTTTTCATGACATAAGCGCGTCCGACATCCTATTTACATGATGCATTTACTACCATAAAACATTTATTTCACAATTTTCGCATTTAATTCCATAGTTGTTTCATGTCCAATTCAACTAATAAACTTGAAAGTAATTTATTTCAGAAATGCACATATTAAATCCTATTTTAAATAATATAGACAAGCAAATGAAAACAGAGGGACGATTTTAGTAAGGGGGAGACTTTGTATCGTAGATAGGGGAGATTCTATTTCAATGGGGAGACTTTGTTCCGATACAAAGTCTCCGGGGGAGACTCTGTTACGGCAAGGGGGCGACTCTGTTTCGGGGGAGACTTTATATCGTGACACCCGCCGAATCAGGCCCCTTAATAGGGTCCTGCGCACCGCTGCTGGCCTTGTAGGCCGCATTCCCCAAGTATCTGAGTACATGAGGGATGTATTCCACTGGCTTCCTTATCCACAGTGTACTGCTTATAGAATTTCTGTCCTGGTCCGGTGCTATATTGAGAGTTTATCCCGTCTATACTTGCGGGAGTTCTGCCGCTCCACCACACGCGTCCAGCGCCGCTGCTTTCTCGGCTCTGCTGCACAAGCTGAATTTATTGTCCCCCGAAATGCTACCAGGCAGCGCCGTGCCTTCTCCGTGACTGGTCCTTCGACCTGGAATGTGCTCCCTACTACGCTTCGTATAATACCTATTGGTCAATCTGTCTCGTTCTTCACTGCTCTTAGGATTGTTCTATTCGATCGGGGTTAAGCTGGGAACGCTCCTGTGTAGCAGCCTTGAAGGGGCGCTATTTAAAATGCATGTAATAATAATAATAATGCAGTTTGTAACTGAATCAAGAGAAACAAGACTTCTAGGGTAATCTTACATAACCAGCATCTGTCTATGATAGTTTTTATCTTTTATTTATAGTAGCCTATTCTAACCTCCTCTACAGTTATTTGATCTGTGTTGTGAATTGTTCAGTCACTTGCAACGCCCATACACTGTCATACCCACGTCGGCATCCATCTTGTTCCTGCGGTGGATCTTGCGTAGTAGGCGACCTTGGCTATTCACCGATGAAACGTCTTATAAGTTCGTCAACAACAACTTTCCTCCAAGTACATCATCCTATTGCTTATAACTCGAATGACTACTTCGAAATGTTCGTATTATTCGCAGCCGTATTTCGCCAATTGGGTTTTAACGTACGATCAACTTCACTGAACTTTATGACAAGCTAGCGGCATCACAACTTGTGAGTTTGATGCTTTCTTTCGAAGTTATACAGCCCCGTAAAAGCACTATCGATAAAGCAATTAACTCGATGCCCCCTTACACGATAAAACTGAGCGTCTCTTTTCGAAATAACTTTTCTAATCGAAAATAACTAGGAGTGGACTTCCACAACTGGCCGCAACTAAACGTCCGTTTCTGACAAAGTTCAGAGCCCAGCTAAATCCTTCAATGCAGTTAACATAGAAATCGTCGTGCCACGTAGGCAAGTAGACGACAGTTCCTGATCCTCCGTTAAGATTCAAGCCGTCCAATCATATTCTTCCACTTCATCATGCATAGAATCAAATAACAGGATAAACCAGATCCTAATCTAATATTTTATTGATTCTGTCTGATGCTGGTTTACTTAATTAACATTGAATGTTTAAAAGTTTAAACTATCATTACTCAAGTTGCGTCACTTAAACTCTATACATTAATAAGCACATATATATATATATACATATAGAAAAGATGAACTTTGTTGGGAACTCTACAACGTTACACACAAAAATCGACCCTGTCGTTATGTAGGCCTATACAGCGCTGGAAAGTCAGCCTGCATACCTGGATTGTCGACGGTCCGTAAACGTATAGCCTACAAGGAAACATGAGAGGCGAATTGGTTCAAGGAAATACTGACTCTTATCAGTGTCACCTTCTTTGATCAGCCTCAATGCGAAGAAGATACATTTGTCGGACTTTTTCCGGGTGATTCGCGCCGCATCAACACTGTCACATCCATAACATTCCTTAACTGATATTAATCCCTCATCGTGTCTCGAAATAATCACTGAGATGCAACCTCTCGTGTCTTGTGAAGAACTGGCGTCTTCTGCCGTCCGAATTTTGCAAGAAGCGTCGTCGTATAGTAGGTTTTCCTCTTTTATCTCTCGGCAATTGGGTCTCGTTTTGCATTCAGTATTCTGGACATCACCTCTAACTTGAGGCAGCGCTCATGAATGGTACACTGCGCTTAGCTTTTAAGCAGCGCTGTCGAAATTGTCGAGTATGCGATAAAGAGTATGCTAGCCATGTAGATTTTGTCAGGTAGTCAAACGTTATCAAGTATATTAGTATATCCATGTATTGGAGAAGAATTTAGACCGACTCGGCCAATGCCACTGAAACCCTATATGTTATCAGGCCTCTGCTAGTATTTTGCTAAAGAACATATCAGCCGCTTCAATTCACAGGCATCATTCATTATTTTACATAATTGAAAGGTTCTATGAATTTCTTTAATAGCGTCGTTTGCTGTTAAGATATTGAATTTCCTGACTAGTAACACAATTATACATTAAAGAAGAAATACCTGTCTGTCCAATAGGATAACTCTGATCACTGTCGAAGCTTTCGCGTAGAATGTCCTATCGATCTCTAGCCGCCTAACGATGGCTTTCATACGATGTGCACATTGATGTGCAGGCGTGTCTCTATGAGCACGCGCACAGCAGGCGTGTCTCTATGAGCACGCGCAGCAGGCGTGTCTCTATGAGCACGCGCAGCAGGCGTGTCTCTATGAGCACGCGCAGCAGGCGTGTCTCTATGAGCACGCATACACTATGTACAGTACAGACTTTCCATGCCTGACTTTTATACCGGCGAGCCATATTGTATGCTGAAGACTTATGGCGTAAGCATGTGCCTAGTACGTACGAAAAGTCAATTGGTTTAGTATTAAACAAACCATGATTGAACAATTATTGATTTCTGAATAACCACTGTTGTTGACTAAAGTCCTTCTATCGTCCTGGTGTTCTGAACAGTAAATTATTTATACAAAACCAGTATGTTGGCAGCTTTCGTCTTGTTGTATAAAGCTGCATCATGTCTTGAGCTCGCTTATTGACGTTTTAAGTCTACCTGTTCTTTTCAGGCAAACTGTAGACACAATTTACATTTAACTTGGATTTACAATAAACTCAGATGAAATTCTAAATCAACGTTAGGGGCGACATATCCCTTGCAGAGCAAGGGGCACAATTTTACAAAGTTGAAATAATCATTACAGTGAAGTGTCCAACTTGGAATTTGGCATATAATAATGTTGAAAGATCTCCGTCCAGTAAGAGAATTGGAAGCAGAAGGTAATTGGTGTTTTCCAGATCCTGCAGTTCTGCAATCAAACCAGTCAGCAAAATAATGTCGTCGTTATACTTGAGTTTGAAGATCTTACTACCACCGAATTGTATCCCTCCTTGTAAACCAAGTGTTTTCCTCATGTCAAAATCTGCTACGATGTTGAAATAGGTGAGGCGAAAGGACACATATATTCCTAAATCAACACTAAAATGCAAGCAATGCATCCATCATGCGTCATCCAATGCACTATCGCAGTTCGCTTACAACTCAAGCAACAACAACCTTCATATGCTCCAGGGTTGACTATGGCAATGCCATTTATGCAGGTTTAACTGATTCATACGTAAAACAATTCCAATCAGTTTTGAATGCTGCGACTCGGCTGATTGGCGGCATTCCTAAATTTAGCTGTATAATCCAGGTTCATGTTACAGGATATGCCGGGTTACAAATGCCAAAGCGCGTTGAGTTTAAAAACTTGATGCTCGTGCGTAATTGTCTAGCAGGCTGTGCTTCACCTGATCTCTAGGAGCTTTGTCTCTCAGTGTCTTAGATACCTGGTCACAGATTTCTCCGCTCTGACACGCAAGACAACAGTTACTAGTTGTTTATTGGCGCCCACGGTCCAGCAAAGACGTTAACTGTGTTCGGACCAACCTTCTTGGAATGAGTTGCCTAACACCCTGTGACATGAACGCCTCAGCCTGTGGCCTCTTCAGCAAACGCTTGAAAGCCATTTTCTTTGATCGTGGTTTTCATTGCCTTAGGTCGGGAGCGCCTATGATGAGTTTCATTGGAAGTGGCGCTATATAAATCTGCAATACAATTACGTGCGACAAATTAACCTATCTAAACGAACAAGACGCACAAACACCGGATATCATAATTATATACATGCATACACACATACATACATGCTTACGTACATAAATACACACATACATACGCAATATACATAATATACATACATACAATACATACATACAAACATACATTCATACACACATACATACATATATATAATATACTTACATACATAAATACATACATACATACATAAATACATACATACATACATAAATACATTCATACATGCATACATACATACATACATACATACATACATACATACATACATACATAATATACATACATACATACATACATACATACATGCATACATTTATACATGCATGCATACATACATACATTCATTCATTCATTCATATCGAACATTTGTATAGCGCCCCTTCAAGAAAACTACTCAGAGGCGCTCCCGACTCCAGCACGGCCAAAAAGAACAGTTTTAAGGTGAGAAAAGACGTTGGAGAGAAGGTCCTAGGAACAAGGCGAAGCTCCAGAGGGAGGCCATTCCAGGTCGAGGGGCCCCCACCGAGAAAGCGCGATTCTG
Source organism: Aporrectodea caliginosa (assembly GCA_020284085.1). Classification (NCBI taxonomy): domain Eukaryota; kingdom Metazoa; phylum Annelida; class Clitellata; order Crassiclitellata; family Lumbricidae; genus Aporrectodea; species Aporrectodea caliginosa. The sequence continues at coordinate 75,792 of JACEVL010001260.1, read as the reverse complement.
CATGGTGGAGGTTCGAGCAAAAGGGACAAGTAGGAGTCCCTGTTCAGATGTGCGGAGGGATCGAGAGCCTCTAGCACAAAGGACAGGGCAGCAGAGCTCACGAAGATAGGCAGGAGCGAAACCCAGTAAGCAGCGCCAGACTAGGGCAGCTGTTCTGTACGCAATCCCGCTGCTCAGAGGGGAGCCTCTGAGCAGCAGAGGCTCCCCTCTGAGCAGCGGATACATACATACTGACATACATACATACATACATACATATATACATACATACATACATACATACATACATACATACATACATACATACATACATACATACATACTAGGGTGGTTCTTAAAAATAAAAGTGCGAATCTACTGTTCGCCAAGGTTCCATTTGGTTCCATTCCATCCAGAGATATCACACAAAAAGTTGTATGAAAAATATTAATATTTAGGACTCGCACAACACCATCAAAGTTTTACCCCTTATCAGATATAGGAACACTCAAAAATTAAGCATAATAGTTGTAATCAACCATGAAAAGTGAACATTTAAACCAGGAATAAATTCAGCTGCCTGTAGTAGGTCCAGATTATAACACAATGACATTTATTGCATGCCTGGTTACTGGTGATTACACTGATTAGTGATTAAAATTATTTATTAGATTTATTATTATTATTGAGGAAATAGTAAAAAGTTAATAACTTCTACAAATATAGGGAAATTCTGAAAATAACACATCATTTTATTCGGTTTTAAGAGCTCTTTCTAGCGGTACACTGAATGGCAGTTAATTAGTTTTCAATTAGAATATTTTACAAGAAAACCTACAATTTTCTCGAAAAACGCTTTGTCTCGTAACTTTGGCCCTCTGGTGGCGGCGGAAGACATTAATATTCTTTTTAAATTTTGAACAGTTTTGATCCATGCCATTAGGCAACTTTTGGTTGCTATTACTTTTCGAATTACAAATTTTTACTTTTTTCCCACTGCACTCTTTTGTGTATGCTTGTACGAATTGATTTGTGGTTATCGGTCTCAGGAACTCACGGATCAAATACCACTAAAATGCCAATAAAAATAAATAATAAACTCTTTTGTGTATGCTTGTACGAATTGATTTGTGGTTATCGGTCTCAGGAACTCACGGATCAAATACCACTAAAATGCCAATAAAAATAAATAATAAACTCTTTTGTGTATGCTTGTACGAATTGATTTGTGGTTATCGGTCTCAGGAACTCACGGATCAAATACCACTAAAATGCCAATAAAAATAAATAATAAAAGATCAACGAGTGCATAAACAGTGTAGAAATTATTTTTTAGTTGTGCTTAAGTAAAATCATCCAGCCTTTCTGTTTAAAACCAAACATAGGTCCATAAATGCGAATCAAATACTTATACTCGAAATGACGAAAATTATTTGTAAAAATCAAAATTTCAAAGACGTTGTGCGAGTTCTAGATATTGTTCGATCTTGACAATTTTGGGCTACATTACCTCTAAACCAATTGGCACGGAATGCCGGGTTGGCGAAAGTAAACAAGTGACGTTGAAAAGTTTCCATTAGAGATGCGACCACCCTAATACATACATACATACATACATGATAACAAGTGACGTTGAAAATTTTCCATTAGAGATGCGACCACCCTAATACATACATACATACATACATGATACATATACGTTATTTTATTCATGCATGTAAATATTCATATACGCATACAAACCTCACACCGTGGGAAACTGTAGCCAGTTGTTAGAGCACTCGGGTTCGAACCTTCCCTGAGACAGTAACTTTGTAGCGACCATTAGCTTAGCTGACAATTGACCAGCGCCATCGATTAATGCACGGTTACTGAACAATGGCGCTTAATAAATGCGTGAAAATAACAATGGTAGGCCCTTAACCTAACATAAGCTTACAGTCTAATAACAATCATAACCTCTAGAAACAACTTTAGACCCGTGCGTGATAGGTCTACTAACATTTGCTTGTGATAGCTGTTATAAATCATCCTAAATTTATTTAAATGGTCCTAAAATACCAGCAGGAAAGAAAAAATTAGCTCGCCACTATTTTCTATACAAGGATTATGCAGGCTACAGGTAAACTTCTCTTTTCGAAGTGTATTGTCACACCGCTGTTTCACATACGGATATTTTCGTCATTTTGCATCTTGCCGAAACTGAAAACTATTGGATGCTGAACAAATTTGACAAAGCAAGTTGTGATGGCCTAATATTTGCGTTAGGATGACCAGTTGACCACGGAGTAACAAAGTATGGGCCTTCCGCGTTCGTAGTGGTCTCAACTGGCTGCATATATTCAGTGTACACTGCTTGGAACTCCTCTTAGAGACTCTAGATTCTTTGAAGTCTCTGAAACAACAGGAAAATCGTAAAGAGCAATGTTACTTCTGTATCTTTTGATGGGCCTGAGTCTAACTGTGGGCATCGGTAAGACTTAGCATTAAGATAATATTATGGTATTGTGACCTGTTTGACTTCTTGATATCTAAAACACTTCGCCTGATAGTTGTAAAATATTATTATATGATTGCTTTAACAGACATCAAATTTTGAACTTTACGCCACGATCAATATCTTTTCATCATGCATTTATCTCGTAATCGTAATCGTATGCCCCAAATTTCTACTCTAAAGCTAAGCGAAGAGCACCCGCTTATTCACGAGCGCTGCGTCGTGTCAGAGTGGTTGCCCAGAGATGGTCAAGGGAAGATACACGTCCGGTTGCGACAGAGAACAGAGATAGGAGGTAGAAGAGCTGTGTTTTATTGAGGATGCCAAGCTTCTGGGGCGGAGGATTGGATGGATTAGGTTAGTGCTTCTCGATGAGATGAGCCTCGATTTGGAGTGGACAGCCTGTCAAGTTATAATTAGAGGTGTCAGATAGCAGTGGGGGTAAGCGTCGGTAATGGTGGAGATATTTAGAATTTTCTGAATTTAGGTGGATTTGAGCTGAGTAGAAACTGGGGACTGGAGAATGAGATAGGAGAATGATCGGGTTGAGCGCGGCGGCTGGATGGTGAAGAGTTCACGAAGGTACTTACAGAGAGTTGTTGGTTCTCGGTATGACTTTGCTATGGATGAGCCCAGGGATTTTCAGCCAGTAGAGTGATTTTAGGTCGGGTGTGATATGGTGATGCTTGGGTTTCCTGTTGACAGCTCGGGCAAGTGAATTTTGGATGAGCGGTAGACGGTTTACTTTTGGGTAGATTCGAGGTGGAGAAAAAAGGATAAATAAGTGAACAATGGATGTAGAAATGCTGAACCTAGGCCTAGTTTTAAAGTCAAGCATCGGTCGAATGCGGTGGAGGTCACGAATATGTGCGCGAGAGAATGGCGATATGGTTAGAGAAGGAGAGAAGTGGATCAAAGATAAAGCCAAGATTGCCCAAGGGCGAGTCGGATGTGAAAGTTAGAGATGAAGAATTTGTAGTTAACCGCACGGAAGGGTTGGGAATTGTCTTAATCAAAATCAAAATTTGTTTGCAATATTCTTTGAAAGCGGCACCATATGGTGTTGAAAGCGGCAGAAATGTCGAGGAGTCAGAGACAGAAATTTGACAGCTAGAAACCAGTTCATTATGCAGAGACCTGAAACTGTATATAGCACCAATGTTAAAAAAAAGTTCAAAAGAATATTGCAAACAAATTTTACATCTGTAGAGAGGCTATTTTCTCAGCGAGAAATGATGTATTTTAGCGAAGTGTAATCTGCGTGCTTTCCCGCAAAACACGGCAGTTATCGCCGGCCAAATGATGGTCATCGAATGCCGAACTCAGAATGGATCTGTAGTTCGAGAGTGGACTCTGTTAAGAGTCAGTCGTGACGAAAGTCATAAACCACAGCAACATTTAAACAACCCAATAATCTTCAGTAACTGGAAGAGTGGAACAAAGTCAACACGTTTAGCTCAGTTCTGGGTCGATGTAGATCAGTATGGTTCCGGAACGCTATATTCGAACTCAATCGCGTTAGAGGATGCCGGTCTCTACACTTGTGTCGTCGATATTGGACATGAACTAATTCGTTCCAGTGCTCAACTGATTGTATTGGGTAAGATATCAGTACTTTATTACGCCTGAAGGCAGAAAAAACAAATTAAATGTCACAGCACACATGCACAATGCTGCGCAAACATATTAAGTCAAACGCACAGACTACGAAAATGTTCGTAAAAGTAATTTATGCAACTAAATTTCCCGTTTAAGATGCCGGCGATTTCAGAATAAATAAAATACAGCCCGTAAAAACAAAGTTTTTTACTATATCCATCTAGTATCCTATAATGCGTCTTACGAAGCAGTTACCTCTACAAATATATAGTAGGCTACGCGTTCATTTTACGACATAGCGTTCGTTTAATGAGGCAGCGCGCCCGCTTTTGTTGCGGCCAATGAAAACGCTGCGTATCGAAAAAGGGGATTCCCCGATTCGAAAAGTTGAGTCCCCGATTCTATAAGCTAGCCTTTTTGGAGGAGCTGAAATTTTTATAGAATGAAATGTCTGCGAGGGCGAGTCTATCTGCCAAGTTTCATGACGATTGAATGATTGTAAGTGATCGAATGAGTCGTCGCAAGATTTGACTTTTTAGCCTGTGGCTCAAACATAGTTACATATATTCAAGCAAGATTTCCGTAAGTTAAACTAGATGGATAAAAAGAAAGCGCTCAAGAACGTAGCACCATAAAATATCCTGGAGAAAATTAGCTGACGAATGAACTAGTCGTCTATTATAATAGAACATCATTCGACATTTCTTAGTAATAATATTATTATGATATAGGCCTAAGTCTAGTCTGCCAAGGCCACAAAAGAAGCCTTTAACAGATACCCATTTATTAAGTTAAACCCAAATAACTTTCTATATACAGAGCTCCAACATGCATTCAGTTCATCTTCCTTTCTCAGCTTGTATTTAATACTGCTGAGGCGTAAGTTAATATTGGCAAGCAGTTTTTTTCTAGTAAAGATAGATGAACCAACTCATTAAGATCTTCGGCACATGCGTACTGCGTAGATACAATTACAGGCAGAGAAGAAAGATCGTCTCACCGATTCCGTGTTAAGATTAAGCGATTTACCATGATTAATCACCACACCCAGGTATTTGATTGATCGCACCCAAGGAATTGAGAGTCTCCCAGAGCCAAGGAAGTAATTGTGGGTTTAGCAGTTTACCAACAGCAATGAAATGAGACTTGGAAAGATTGAACTGCAGAGATAAATCACTAGAAATAGACATACGTAGGTCAAGCATGTTTTGCAGCCCATTAACAGAGGGACATATTAACAACATGTCGTCCGCATAGAGCAGACAGCCAATAAATAATCAGTTGATGTGACATCCTATATCAAGTTGGCGCAGTCGCACAACAAACAAATTAATGAATATGTTAAACAGGGAGGGCGATAAAACGCTACCTTGTCTCACACCAGATCTCACTGAGAAGCAGTACGAAAAGCAACTGCCCCAGCGCACCTTAACCAGTAATTTACTATACGAGTTTTCTAAGATAGATCCTATAGCGGATGGTATAACTACTTGCAACAAAAAGTCGAATAGTTTATTATGTACAACACTTTCAAAAGCTTTTGTAATATTCAAAGAAGTCATAATACAGAACTTCCCTTATTGGTGAAATAAGGTATACATATGAGGTATGATATAGATATGCCAATAATATTAATTTTAAAGACTTAATTACATGCCAAAAAACCACATGTGAAAATTTATTGTTAACGGCAACACGGAACAACTTACACATACAAAACAGCAAGCAAATAGGCTACATGTACAATTGTACATTTACTAAGGCGGACAGTTTAAAAGATCCATAGTAGTGGGGGGAGCCAGACACTCTGTCGTTTCACGTTGATGTAAAAGTTTCGTTTTCACTACCAATTTGAAGGTAATGGTCTATAGATCAATATCGGTCATGCTCTCTCTGCAAGTGCATGAATGGAAAACTGAAATGCACACGTCTTTGCAAGTGTACATGTGCGAAGTAGCTGGACAAGAACAATATGCAATAGGCCCTACTTAACTATATGTATGTTCAATTTGTTATAGCCGGTTTATTGGCAACTTTCATATGACCCTTTCTCTAGTTTTGTGCATAATATGCGCCAACACTGGCACCATCAATGCTTTTATGTGCAATATGCATGTTTACATCACTGGCAACTCCTGATTCTGAATCCATACATACCACATATGTTCAGATTGGACCATAAAATCAAAACTTACAACAGTTTACATATATTGCATAGACCAGGGGATTTCGAACCCCTATGCTTAATTTTTTTATGTGAATGCTTTCCCCTCGGACCAATATTGATTTATAGACCATTACCTTCAAATTTGTACTGAAAAAGAACTTTTGCAACTATTTGAAATGACTGGAGAAAATACACATATTTTCCATAGGCCGGAAGGGGTTTTCGAGCCCCCACGCTTCATTTTGTTATCTGACTGTTTTCACTTCGAACCAGTATTGATCTATGGACCTTCAAATTGGTTGTGAAAACGAAACTTTTACATCAACTTGAAATGACTGGAGAAAAATGAACAGGCACGTTCCTCCACTATAGTATGTGCTTTGATATAATCTTGTCCATTGCACTCACATATTTTGACTATAATATGTTGGAGTGTACGTCCATCGTCATATGCTATGTATTTGATTGACGTCGGATTACTACTAGAGTAAGTTAATTGTAAAGTGCATAATAAGTTGAGATGAAATTATTTTCCTAATTTTGCAAATTTTCATAATTATGTTGTAGGCCTATCTATGTGGAATATATGTATATTTTAAGAATTTAAATTGATTCGCCTTTGATGTTCAATTTAGTTTTATTTTCATATAAATTAGAATATGCCTACTTAGAATCTGCTGGGCAATTTGATTCTGCAATCATTTATTAAAAGCACATTAACTTTATGTAAGGCTAGTAGCATTTGTTTAGTAATTTAGGATGTAGGTCAAAAACAAGAACTGTGCATTTGATATCAAGCAATCTATAACACAGAAGAATCGTCGATTTTGGACAGTTTCGAATTTTTCGCCGTGAATTTTACATTTGGTTACTTCGTTAAATCGTAAGCATCGGTTGTCATTTCTGTTGGTATTCGGCACATTTTGAGCCATGTTTTACTCAGAAACAGCTTTGATTAGTTATACGAATTTCGACTCAACCACGGGCAACTATATTTACATTTTAGTACATTTCAAGCTATGTCTCTCCACAGAATCCTCTCCATTTTGTGAGACGAATCTCAACATAAGCACCAGTAACTCGTTGATGGAAGGCGATCGTATATGGATGAGATGCAGTGTCAGATTCAGAGGATATTGGACGCCAAGCATGGAATGGAGACAACACGAAGAAGAAGATAAAGATGGACAAATCGTAACAGCAGATGAAGTGGTGGAAAATGAAAACTTCAACGTCACCTCAATGATAAGTGTCATATTAAACGCATCCACCATTAACTCATTTTTCTCTTGCAAAACCTACTTCTCAACCGGGAAGCAGAGACTTCATGCCAATGCCACTAATGCTCCCGATTTCAATCCCCTCTGGAAATCGCCTGTAATCAAACAAACCTACTTAGCATATGATGTTGTTAACCTCATACCATTGACCACTACTCCACTGGACACAGGATTCAAGTCAAGTACAAATTTGTGTAAGTGCTGTTCATTGGATTTTTCCTAGTACAAACTTCCTAAAACCAGTGTGATTCTCGTTAACGATAACGATAACGAAAATGTTCGTTAACGAAAATAAAATGATTTCGTTAACGAAAACTAAAATGATTTTCGTTAACGATAACTATGACTATAACTAAAAAGAAATATAATTCAACTCTAACTATAACTATGACGAAAATAACAATAACGAAAATTCATCTTTATTTTCGTTAATACAAACAATAAAAATAGGAAGTGCAATATGGACGATTTGACATAAATGAGAACGAAAAATTAGATACTTTTATTCTGCAATTTGTCAGTCACTTTGGAAACTCATGCATTCATGAAGCTGAATGCACCCAAGCTTCAAAGGATTTCAAAACTCTGAGCAAATTGTGTTACAACGTGTTAATACGCACAATTTTGCGTATGGCCTTAATTATTGTAACTACTAGTAACTAAAATTAACTAAAATAAAAATCAATTAACTATAACTATGACTAAAAATAATACTAACTATAACTATAACTATGACTAAAATAAAAAAAACATTAACTATAACTGTAACTATAACTAAAATAAAATCTGTAAGGAGAATCACACTGCCTAAAACAGAGTTCATCATCTACCACTATTAGAGAAACTCAACACTGTCTTCTCTTATCTTCATTATGAATAAAAAATTCCAGGGTATTAAATGATCAGTTTATATTAATCAGTCGATTGACATTACGCACTTGACTTATAAAACTGGATTATTTCCCCAATTCATAAAGCAATTTTAGTGCACAAATTTTGTAGCATCTAAATTTTACACATAGTTTGAAAAATTTTCTGCACACATTGAGGACGTAAATTGGCAAAAGTATGAACAGAAGTTGCTGTCGAGTTCACATTTATATATTTGCCCATAATGCATGTAGGTCCTACATTTGGAAGCAGTAGGCCTACTGTCAGATGTCGACGGGAATTCGTTGGTTGGTTCCTCGTGTGTGCGTTGGCCCGCCACTGGTGACTCTTTCAGCTTACGGTGCATTGTTTTGCTATGTGATGCAATATAGGCCTTTAACATCATATATATATATATAGGCCTATTGGCGCTCAGCGAGCCTCTGAGTAGACATCTTGAAGGGACGCTATATAAATGTTTAATTACATTACATTACTACCTGGTAACAGTTTTATTTCAACACTCAATCATGTAGGCTAAAAAATATGTTCACATAGCTGCATAAAACCTTGCAGAATGGTGTCTTTTTAAACTAATTAGGCCTATGTATGTAGGTTAAGGTTAGTGAAACAAAACATTAATGTAATTATCCGGTTACTGTTCGTGTATAATTATATGCGAGCCAGAATAGGTTTCATTATTTATACTAATACTGATAAAAAAATACAGGTATGTTTGTGCACGCTTGTGCTAAATCAGTAATGCAAATTCTCCATTATAACGAAATAGACTTTTAGCTCGCCGGTGCATAATTAGATTGTTTAACACGCATTTAAATATTTTAAAATTGTTTTGTTGCTTTGCAGCGTTTGCATACATGTATATTTATTTGTTTGACATCACTTTATAGTATGGGTTATAATTGTTAATTAATGTTCGTAATCGTAATCGTAATCGTAATCTCCAAATTTCTAAAGCGCCACTCGAAAGCCAAGCGCAGGGCACCAGCTTATTCACGAGCGCTGCGTCTAGTCAGAAGGGTTGTCCAAAAGAGTAGTCCGAGGAGGTCCGAGTCCGGTTTTCAGAGGATCAGAGGGGTCAGAGTAGCTGCTAATGTTTTACTAGAGCTGATTGACAGCAAATATGTGAGTTTTAGGGCTTCGGTTTGGGACCTAGCCTCTGTAGCTTTTGCGAAAAATTAATGTGTATAGCTTTTTTGTGGGTATTAGGCATATTATTTTGTCTTAACCCTCAGGCTACCGAGCTTTTTGTAACACTGGCTACCAAGGGGGGGTGGTTACCACCCCCTGGATTTCGTGTTTGGTTTCACATATCATAACTTGTAATACAGCAATGGATTCAGCATTCATTTCTGAACAGAATGGTATATTTAGTTGTACATTATGTGAATGAACCTCGATATTACATAACTTTTAACAACGGAACCCTCATAATTAGCGATATTTTATATTATTGCGTATATTTTGTACTTTTTGGATAAACAAATATAAGATTATGTGTGTTTTGAAACTGATCTAAGTAGGCCTATCCAAGAACATTTTAAACATAATTTGTAACAATAGCCTACAAACTAGTCCATAGTCTGTTTATTTGTAGCGAAATCTATAGGCTACATGAAACAAGACTTTACGTTATTGTTCACGGCAGTCAAATATGTCAGTGGTCCTTGCATTTTTTGCAAGTTACTCCCGTTGTTTTGTGCGAATGCTTCCTGTAAACTGGCTTCTCACTTCATCTTCAGTATCTGTTTCAGCTAATATAAGGGGTCGTTCATTAATTATGTCAACAAATTTTAGGCAGTTTTTGACCCCCCCCTTGTCAACAACTGTCAAACATTGACGGACCCCCCTAAAAATTATGTCAACAATCCCAGAACCCCCCTACAAAAAAGAAACACAATGGCTCAATACATGTAGAATCATTTTTTCAAATTGTTTTACACTAAAAAATGCAATCTCGAATTTCAAAATATATGAGTTTAGTTTATTACCAGCTTTTTAGTAGTATTAAACATTAAGCACTTTATACATTTTTAGCATTACTTAATGTTTTCGCTACCATTTTGAAGGGTCTGTGTTGATTCATTGGAAAAAATTTGTTGACGTCAACTTTTACCGACCCCCTCCTCCCCCTTGTCAACAATTGTCAAACTGGCTTCTCACTTCATCTTCAGTATCTGTTCAGCTAAAATAAGTTCTAAATCTGTAGCTGTCGACAAACGTCTATGTAGAAATATCGGTTTACGTTGTGATGTTGCATCAGCCATTTTCAGACAGATTACGCGTAGGCCTATTATAATTTATTTTATCACTTCCAGTTTTCAAAAGACAAAAAATTAAGCAAGCAAATGTAGCCCTGCATTCCCTCTACAGATTTGTTTTTTCTTCCAGGAAGAAAAATGAATACGCTATAGTAGAAAAACCAAGGGGTGGTATCCACCCCCTGGTACCTCGGGTATATCGGGTATAACTTTTGAACGGCGTGAGATACCACCATGATGTTTACCTCAAAATGTGCGCAAATGAGCCTGCAACAGCTACCTAAAACTTTATGTAAAATTTATATTCCATATGGAAAAAATTTTATGCATAAAAACGTGTGGGGGTGGTAACCACCCCTAACCCCTTTGGTAGCCCGAGGGTTAATTGAACACGCCTTGGCACAACGCCGGGCATTTGCTGTGGTTGGTCCCTCAACTTGGAATTACCTTTCCCTCTCAATAAGGCCTGAACCAATGACTGGGTTTCCTCCTTGATCTCTCGTTCTTTAAAGACGTTTCTTTTCCTTCGGGGTTTTCGTGCTGAAATAGTTATTCTGAGAGAGGCGCTATATAAAACTATAGATCAGATACGTTGTCATGTAATGGTAAGTCATAGGGCTACTTGTATTGTCACAAAAATGCAGCTTAAACTAATCTTTTGGACAGATACATATTAAGTCTATCCTTAAATGGAGTGAAGCCAATTTCATTGTTGATCAATTTTTCCGATCATATTTTATTTTTGACTTTATTTCAGATTTCGTGTCTTTGACTGCGGTTGGCACACTGGCCGCTTTTTTTTGTGTCGTTACAACCATCCTATGTATTCGTATGAAGAGAACGTCATCAGGTAGGGCCATGCTCTTCGGCCACCAACGCGAGTTCAATTTCAGAATTCGCCTAAAGAATATCTGAACAATTCTTTTACAGAAAAACTCAAGAGTTCTGAATAACCAATTTGTTCAGTAATTTAGTAATAAGTAATTTGTAGTAGTAGTTTAGTAATTCGGTAACACCATGTTTGTGGTGGCAGAAGTGGAAGAAGAACTGCTGCCTCTATCACTGACTATACCAATTATTTTACTCTAATAATGCTTAGCTAATGGCTATCTGAGGAGAAATTATCTGGGTCTTAGTGATCAATGCCTTTGAAAACTTAAAGGAATTTCACAATGTCACTTCTCACCATTTGCACTGGCACACTCTAACGTGTCTCATTTTTCTTGAGTTTCCCATAGTACGGCATAAATTCACACCCCTGAATCATCTGTGTTGCCTTCATCTGCACTGATTCGACTAACCGAATGCCATTCAATCATTACAGACTTCATGAATCTCAATATCCTAAATGTGGACGGACCAGTGCTTTGTAAATCACACAAGGCCTCTGATCCTTATACAAATAGTACGTTCAATTGCCCGACATCGTGTTTGCCATTTTAATCGTGACTACACGTTGTGGTCGATCTCAACGTTTACTAACCACAAGCTCACTCGGAATCTCGTTCTCTTTCACAATAGACACCAATTTTCTGCACATCACGTCGTATTGTATCTTAAACAGAACGTACTTTTAGGAGCACATCATAACACTTTCAAGCAAGTTACACTCTAGTAGCATACCGTAATTTACAATTGTAGAGAAAGTGAGTTCAAGGATATTGAATCTCAGTAAAAAAATCAAGTACATTTCATCAATTGTATTTATTTCAAAATTTTATCAATTATTGTATTAGTCTAACAGTTCGTCGATCTATAATTTCAAAATGGTATGGCCTGGCACAGATCCGTGCCAAGAACCATATTTTAGCAGTTGACGAATCTTTTCGATACAAACCTGGGGAAAGCGTATCAATTAATTTACTGGGAATGAAGGGATGCTTTTCCGCACCTGGTGACGGTTAATTTATTGTATGGATTAGTGCAACTCTGCTTTTATAATGGTTGAACTGAAGTTGTTGAGGGTAACTTCTGAGTTCGCAACGGGGTGTGTGGTAGTAGTTGCGCCGATTGCAATGCAGTTTCGAACAGGCCTTTGGCGGAGGTAGATTTCTTTTCATGTTTCAGTAATTGTTGTCAGGATATCGACAACATTACAGTGAATCGTTTGTACTAGGAATCCTGTGTGTAAGCATTTTTGCGCATTATATTCTAAACTATGTTCCAATGTAAAACGATTTTTAACGCTAGCAACTACGCTGTGCTATCTCGCACCCTCTGACGATGACGAAAGTGTTGACTAGCCTATTATTTATATTTAGCAGATCCCGTCACAATGTCTGCTAGTGAAGTCGACAGACCAATTTCGTCTGGTCAAACTGCTGTCTCCGGGTGGTCGACAATCCTCTATGAGACAATTGACGATGAAACAACAATGCCAATGCCAACTGTTCAAGACTCAGTTCACTTGGGCGTACTTCACTCAGGTTCTAGAACGTCTTCCAGCTCTGATTCTGTGTCCTTATATTCTATCCAGCAAACCTCAACCATTGATAAAGGATACGAGAATGCCGACATCTGCGCTAGTTACCAACCATTTCAGGCTGCTCTAAACCTGCTTATTCCTGAGGCAGAATTCTCGTCTCCTGGTGGGATTTACCCATCTGACCTCAACGGTGACACACTGTCAGACAATTCCTCATGCGAAGATGCTTCTTATATCAAAGCTGTTGCTCAAATGAGGGGACCAACGCCATATGAATCGCTTCAGCCGTCGTCTGCACGTGATCCAGATTATCTAAATACTGAAGTGGCAGCCTGAATTATTTTCATGTTCAGTTGGAGATAAAATGTGCTTAATAAATCTTACAATTATTGTAGATTTTAAGGCTCATCCAGTATCATGAAAATGCACCTTTAGAACACTTTCACGTTTAAGCTATGCAGTACGCAGAACTTTGACTAGAAACACCTGTATGATTTTTACTGCACGTGTAGCAAGATGTAGCAAGATGACAGACTATTGCAGGCTTTCTAAACACTGTATATCGATAATGTTTGGCTATATTTACCCTGAAGTACAAATTCTGGCGTATTAAATTAAATTTATTTTTCAAAGCTGACGCGATCGCAATAAAGAGCTTAGTAAGCAATGCGATCAAACGCCTGAATGTGTTCAAAAAATTAAATTTACAAACTTCTGCTAGTCGCGAGTGAGCGACATGTATGTCAACCCACGATTGAGGATGATCTTCGAAAACATTATTCTAAGGCAGACTCTCAAGGACTGCATGCAGGTTTTGGTTGATTTATCGCTATTGACATTTTTCAAATGTTACGACTTATGTTGCCGTTTAGAGTAGGCCTACCCATTCAATGTCTTCGTACGTGTGAGCCTCGTGAGTCATTCCAGTTGAAATATATTCAACTTTACATAGAGCAGGTACTAACCAAAACCTTTTACAACATCGCATTGTTAGATTAGACGCTTATTTAAGTCATCAGCAGTAATCTAGTATTTCTAGAACCTGTTAAGTTTTAATAGAATGACATAAACTAGAAAAACTGTATTTTCAATTATCTAGATTATTCAATTTAACAGAAATCTTTTTTTATATCTATCATATTCAGAAAGTCAACGAGCTTTAGCATTCTGGCAAGTTTTAATATTCAACAATAAAATGTAAATCTGTGCTAATAAAAAATAAATTTTCTAGATGGAGCTGAATTTATTTCTGCAACTCTGTAAACAACTGCACGACCTCCGGATTCCGAAGACCTGGCCAACTTTGCCTCACTCGGAGTCACTGTCACTGAAGACACAATATTCGTTGTTGCATTCTAACTAAACATGATTAATGCAGTTACATGGCTCATGGTCTCTAACCATGGAGACCATGAGCTATATAATTGCATTAATTGTCTCTGCATGGCTAGAGACTATTTGCATTAGTCTCTAAACATGGAGTCTATTGCTGCACGCCAATGTCTTGGATTCTCATCATACCTTACCTTCTTTCTTTACGTCAAGCGTGTGCAAATCGGTTGAAGCTCGAACCTGTCCAGTAAAAAGCACTTGCGAGTCATATCCAGCACTTTGTAGAAAGTGTTGAAAAGAATCTTCGAAATTACTGTAGCGATTCCCTTAGTATTATAACAAACATTCATATCTCTTCATATATACGTATATAGAATTTAATAGGTACAGTAGAAGATTGTATTGTTAATGATTAATTATAGCATTCTTTGTGTTAAACCTCTCGTTCATTCAAATTCATCCAACCCTCGAAATCTTTGGAAAACTGTAAATAGTCTTCTCCACCGTGGCTCCTATCACCCACTCCCAAACTCAATCCCACATGCATCCATTGCCGACTCTTTTGCATCCTTCTTCACTGACAAGGTTTCCTCCCTCCGCCTTTCATTACAGACTCTCTTATCAAAATCAACTTCTACGCAATCTGACTCCTCCCCCTCAATCGACCACAATGACACAACTTTACCACCTACTGCATCTTTCAACCTTTTCGAGCCTGCTACTGAAGCAGAAATCACTACCCTCATTCAAGCCTCTCCAAACAAACAATGCGACCTCGACCCAATCCCAACTTCCTTACTTAAAGACTGTGTAACCCTCCTCGTTCCTACTGTAACCAAAATCATCAACAGTGGCGGATCCAGGTTTGCTTGCGCGGGGGGCAAGGGCTCTTTACGAGGGGCGCCATGTTCTAGCGTAAATATTGTGTTTGACTTTAAACGATAGGCCTAGTAGCCTATGTTTGAAATAATTCCATTATGTTTAGTAATGTACATGTACATGTAGTTGATCATTTAGTATATACTTTTGTAGATAAAACTGTTTCAAAGTGGCAAAATGTTCCGAGACATAATGTTGTCGCAGATTCATCAAGGATTTATATGAATTGCTTTCTACGAGGTTTCATCAGTGCAAAGCGAATGATAGTTGCTTTAGAGTTTAGAGTCAATAGCTCCAGTCACTTCTCTTTCGATTGATATCAGGCCTAATGCCTGTCTAGACAGATGTTCATTTAATCGTCTTGGTGGATCCCAAGTAATTTTTGATTATTTTCAATCTGCTACAAGTTCTTTCTGCAGTAGCCGACGTAACAAAAAGAGTGAGATATATTTAACACATGTATTAAAATACTAATAGATTAATTAGGGCATATAGGTTCGCAACCTCTTTCAGATCACTGCACCCTTACTAATGAAATGGCAGATCAGCTGCACCCCTGGCCTAAATTTAATCTATTTTTTTTATCGAGTTAGTTCTTTATTTTACCGACAAGCAACGTTCCTTGTATTAGTTAGGCCTATGTGTTGAACGTTAATCGATGGTAGGCTATACGAATACGTGGATCTTACCAGACTCTCGAAACTGTTCAATCCTTGATAGCTGCATGGGCGTCCGCAGGGGGGCGCAAGGGGGCGCATGTGCCCCCTGGATTTTGTGCATATTTGCAGAGAAATGTGATTTTTATTTTGGTTATTATGACTATTACAACACGATTTTCAACGTTATTATCGGAAAAACACTAAATTTCTTAGGTAATTATTTAAAATTAACCCAAGTTGGACCTACATGTTGCTTAGCCTTTTTTTAAATTTAACGTATAGGGTTCTGTCTTGGCAATATGTACAAGTCATATTGTCAACTCAGAGATAGCGAAATGCTTTCAGTCGTGTCGGCTAAATGGTATCGTATTCCATTTACCAGTGGATGTTTTGTTGTTTCTGGCCGATTGCTGAGAGATAACAGGTCCGGCGGGTAAACCTCGTAGGCGGGACGTTGTATATAGGCCTATATATATATATATATATATATATATATATATATATATATATATATATATATATATATGTATATATATATGACACTGGCTCGAGCGACAGTCTCTGACTAAGTAATCAGCTTCTTCCCTTAGATGCCAGCTAACACACGTTCTGCCAGACTTTTTAAACATACCCCGCTAGCTTCGGAACCAGTCCCGAGCCTGGATGAAGGAGGAATGCGAATCTATTGATCTTTATTGTCGCACCGGTCGTTAAACTGAAACTTCTACGCTTTGTGAGTCAGTGGAACAGTATCACACGAACGGAGAAGATGAACACTTCTGAGTAGGACAATTTCGTATGAAATTGTGAGTGTACACTGCCACTGACGACCGTTATCTCTGTATGATGTGTGTAGCCTACATCGAAAAAATTTCAGACAACAAAGTCGAATTCACAGATAGAGTGATAAATCAGTTTGGACAAGAACCCAGACGATTGCAATTGTTATTTTAAGAATAAGGTCAGATTTCAGTCATATAAAATTTAATTATCATAATAGTTTTTGACAGTTAATGTCTATGAATTTTTTCGCATGTTGGGATCCGCGCCAGAGGATCGAGAGGTAGCCAGCGCCGAGGGAGCGAGCGTCGAGGGTGGAGTGATCGGTTGCTTTCGACGCCCTATTGAGTCCCTGTGACAACTATTTAAAACTTTGCGCCCCCTAGAAAAATTCCTGCGGACGCCCATGGATAGCTGTAAAGTCTTTACGAACTTCAGAAAAATTAATGGATGCAGCTACTTCATTATGGTTGATCAAACTGCTGTGGCCTGCTGGATTCAATGACGTGTTCATCTTAAACGGCTGAGGAATCAGTGCCCCTCAAAAATAGCCTAGCTGTCCTGCACTCCATAGAATTCGCTGCAGATGCTGCTCGGTTCGCACACAACTTCCCAAAACTGAGTTCCACGTAGTTTATGTCGAATTTTTTATATAAAGGCAATTTGGAATAGACAACTTGCAGATAATCCGCGACTTCATGACTCAGCGCCATTGCTAAACTAGCTCTATAGGCCGCCCTGCAGGCCTTAGACAAAGGTCAACAGGGCGCCTACCTAGCGCCATGGGAGGCTTCAAGCACACTGAAAACCTATCCTATGGGAAGGATGGGTTTCTTCGAATTCCAAATGCAGAGGTTATTTCATGTGATAGGCCCCCTACGCATTATATAAAACTGAACGACAGAGAGAGAGAGAGAGACAGAGGAAGGGGATAGAGTTGTCGGGTATAGAGAGTCGAAACATGACTACTGAGGACAGCCAAGATCCTTCCACTCACACAGCGATGATCATTGATGTATATATACATACAGCCTGTATAATGTATAAATAGCATAAATATATAATAATCGGTTTGTGGGCTTTCAGAGACAGTGGGAGAGAACTGACCCCTTCAGTCTCTCCGGCCGCAAGGGTCACCCTGCAGCCCCTCCGGCTGCAGGGGCAATTCATCTCAGAATGGAAACTCGATACCGGGGTATACTGTATCTTGCTGTAAACAGTACATCGAGTGACATTATTTTGTCGTCTTTCATACGATTAAGCCGTCATTAAGACATTAAAAGAGTAAGGGCGCAGATGATAAAATTTCTTTAAAAATTTAATTTTTTCGCCCCTTTTGTCCACCATGACGGGTTTGGTCTTGAGGGGCGCCATTATACAACCAAGCGGGGCGCGGGGGGCGAACCGCCCCCCGGGCCTATAGCTAAATCCGCCACTGATCATCAACCTCTCTCTATCGACTGGAACTTTTCCTTTACTTTTCAAAGACTCTGTTGTCAAACCACTTCTCAAAAAACCATCCCTTGACAAAGAACTCCTCTCCAACTACCGTCCAATATCAAATCTCTCTTTCTTATCCAAACTCTCGGAACGGGTTGTCCTCTCTCGTCTCAACGGCTACCTCACCTCAAACAATCTTCTAAACCCAAATCAATCTGCCTACACCAAGCATCACTCTACCGAAACTGTCCTTGCCTCGCTATACAACAAACTTGTCATGGCGATAGGCCGTCAACAAGTCTCTTGTTTGTGCCTCTTAGACATCTCTGCCGCCTTCGACACAATAGACCATTCTATCCTCATCAAACGCCTTTCCTCTGCATTCGGAATCTCTGGCACTGCCCTATTGTGGATAAAATCATATCTGTCATCACGCTCTTTCACTGTCAATGCCGCTGGTCACTCATCAAATCCGCACACCCTCACCTGCGGTGTTCCTCAAGGTTCTGTTCTCGGTCCTCTGCTGTTCATTCTTTACACCTCCCCACTCAGCAAACTCATTTCCTCATCCTCTACTGATCATCACCTCTATGCCGACGACACACAACTCTTCATTTCTTTCTCCCCTCACTCCCTTCCAGACGCATTAAATCATCTACGCAACACAATCACCCAGATTTCAGCTTGGATGACCGCTAATCTGCTCTGCCTTAACCCTTCAAAAACAGAATTCCTCATTATTGGCCTCCGCGACAATTAAACAAACTAGCCTATCCTCCCGATCTTTGTCCAACCGATCTCGCTTCTCCCGCACCTTACTCTTCTCCTGTCCGCAATCTTGGAATCATCATTGATAAGAACCTCACCTTTTCCGACCACATCAGCCAGCTATCTCGCACCTGCTATATGCACATCCGCGACCTTCGTCGATTGCGCCCAATACTTGATTACAAGACTGCATGCACAATAGCCACCTCAATTGTTCATTCCAAACTCGACTACTGTAATTCCATCTTTTACAACATCGACTCTTCTCAAATCAAACGCCTGCAAACAGTCCAGAACGCTCTCGCCCGCGCAGTCACCAAAACTCCCAAACACCACCACATAACCCCTGTTCTCAAATCACTTCATTGGCTTAAAGTCCCTCAGCGCATCCATTACAAAATAGTATCTCTTACCTACAATGCCCTCCAAACGTCTAAACCCTCTTACATTCGCCAGCTATTCACCATCTAACCGCCCGGGTCTACTCGCTCATCATTATACCTTTCTCTATCCCGGCCACCAGTGTCATCCGCTCTGAAATTCTGCAACCGCTCCTTAGTCTATGCTGCACCAGCTCTTTGGAACGGACTCCCAAAAGACCTCCGCCAATTTGCTCATCCTCCTATCTCGCCTCTTAACTCAACTTCTCCTCCGCTTGCACTCTCCTCTTCTACTTTCCACTCACGACTGAAAACCGAACTCTTCAAGATATCCTATCCTGATTCCACTCCTTCGCCACCACACGACCACCATCATCACCGATTGCCACCGTAGCACCATGCTGTCTCCTCGGCTTGACCTCCTCGGATTTTGACCTGGCACCGAAACGAACAGAGGAGTTTTGGCTATTGCGGACTGATTTGATATAGCGCCGGTGAATAAGCTGGTCTCCCTGACGTGGCTTTTGTGGGCGCTGAGAAATTTTCGAAGATTTACATTACATTACATTACATTAATTAATCAACTAGCGTAGATAACTGGCGCAATTCCAGGGGCATAAGGTAATAATTAGTCTTTATTGTTTGAACGTCATGGATACATAACTACGATGAAACCATGCCATTGGACAAATTCAAACAATGTCACGGTTGATCAACAGACTTTGACCGCGCATGCGCATAACAAGAAGAAGACGGTGTGCAAAGGACCGTTAAATAGTTCTTCGTTTGATGCGAGAGAAGAATGGCGATTGCGTGGCGTTTCTAAGTGCAATTTGAGGCATTAGAGCGTCGAAAGCGTTTCTTATTCGTAAGTCGTTAGATTACGATAAGAACTATAGGCTCGTGGAGTATAAGTACAGTGCTGTGGAAATAAGATTCAGTCAAAAGGAATCTTATAATCGAACTGAACTACATGTCGGTCGATTTCGAAATTTTCGATAGAAGTTTAAATTCACGTAAGCAGTTAAGTTCGTCGGAACTTCCATGAACTGGACTAGCCTATTGGATTAAAGTCGATAACGAGTCGAATATAAGAGCGAAGAGATTCATACAAGTCTTCCATATTCTACTTTACTACAAGAAGATGCGATGCTACGTGAGTTCTACATTTTACAGAAGAGATTCACTCGTCAACTCAATGAAAGACATGATCGTCGTCGTCATCATTCACAATGAGGTCTACGCTTATTCGAAGTGAAAGTCCGTTGGGGTTATAAAGAAGTGACTACCAAAAATATCTACGTGGGAGGTATTTAGTTTCCCTTAGGCTTAATACCATGTAGAATGCGCTGGTTTAAGTAAGGATAGTTTATAGAATTAAAACAATCTTAATAGATTACCCTAGACAAGAAAACGAGACCATATTTAGATAACATTTAATTAGTTTGACGATTTTATGATAATTAATATTCAAATTTGAAATGTGTTGCATTGATTTGATTGGTTGAACTATATAACTTGACATACATTCATCCAATCGTAATGGATATAGACTTTATAGGTAACACGTGCACACGATCAGTGCATACCCGAAAATAGATAAAATCTATTATGAGGGGACCGTTACAATTACTTACATTTTATTACAGGGATATTTACCTACTGGGGCGGAAAGATGGTTGAATGACAACACGCTGGCACGAAGATCAGAAGGGCGCGGAATAGTATCCAGCTAATACCAGTCGGGCAGATGGGCGCCTTGCAGGCTGACATACAGTTAAATTCTACTCTAGTTAAACTTGTTGTCATCTGTTTCTGAATCATGTAATCTAACTGCGAATATATTAGTTTCAATTAATGAAACGAAGCTTATTATTATTACTATTTTTACATCGCACCCATTGAGGAACTATATAATATGGATAAATCTTCTGCGGCGGAAAATTCCGCCGCAGAAGTAACATTTTCGACACAATTCTGCGGCGGAAGCGCTTTGCGCATGCGCAACCTTCGGCGCATGCGCATTGTTCAAAATGCGGTACTTCCTAAAAATTGGCGTCGTGAGGGTCGGTTAGGGTCAGGTTTGGCCTCGTGAGTGTCGGTTAGGTTCGGGTTAAGCGCTGTGACGGTCGGTTAGGTCAGTGTTAGGGTTAGAGTTGTTTTAGATAAAATGTCCAAAAAAATTCCGCCGCAGAAGTAAATTTTCGCGGGTTGCGTGGCGGCATTTTCCACCGCAGAAGCACCACGCATATAATATACGCATACCTTTTCCCCGCTGAATGATTAAAGCAATGGTTGAACTCGCTGCATCGCTTCTCTTGCCCTTGTAGAGAACTTTGACTTTTCTGATTGCCAACATTATCTTTGCTGAATATCAGTCAGAAAACGGAGCCTTCAGTAATCGTAGAATAAACCACTTTCATTATTGCTATCGAATTGAACGCCTTCTGTATCTAAACATAATTTATAATGGACATCATCTTTGGCGACGTGCAAATATATATCAGTACTGTAATAATTATACACCAAGTTAAATCAATTTTCAAATACACACGTATTGCTTTAGGCAATAGGACAGAGAGGCATTATAGGACCTATATTCGGCTGTGAAATAAAGGACATTATATTTCATAAATAAAATATACCCAACTGTGTAATCTCTCATCTATAGTTGCAATGTGTTGGTACTCTTAATTTTACAAATACTGAAATCGATCCTTTTGAGTTTCTATGTCAACAGTGTAGAAGCTAGCATAATAACCGACCAACAGTAAGCTTAACCATCCATATTAGGACCTAGTATTATTGTTTGTCCTTTTCATAAGTCTAATTTCTTAATTAGATAATAATATTATAATCCGATAGCGCATTGGATAACACACTGGCATAGAGAGCGAGAGGTACCGAGTTCGAGTCCTGTAGGGCGGACATGCCTTGTAGGCTGCTATTAGCGCCGTGTATTGCAGGCTGTCTGTTCTGTTAGTAGTTCAGATTAGCTGTTTCAATTGCATAACTTGTAAATGTACAGCGCAGTGCGTTTGTCAGGCGCTTCAATAAAGAAAAGATTATTATTATTATTATTTTTCCGCCCGAGGTAGAAAGGATCCCTCAGGCTCTAAGAAACTAAGCATAATTGTGTTTTACGGGTTCTCGTCTCCATCGTGTTGCATAAAGGAGCCCCTAAAGGCCGCGGCGTTTTTATTATTATTATTATTATTATTATTATTATATTATTATTATTATTATTATTATTATTATTATTATTATTATTATTATTATTATTATTATTATTATTATTATTATTATTATTATTATTAACTCAGGAATGACAATTATTGTCGAAATCTTGGATCGTTGCTACTTTCGAAGGCCATTTGTCAGTGTCATCTGCCATTTGTAGGCAACTTGTCAGTTGGTGCAAACAGTGGCGGCGCCAGGATTTCTGGTTTGGGGGCGATAGCCTTAAGCCCTTCCATTTCTCCTCTTCCGTCCCTTTTCATACCTGAATTCCATTCATGTACCTTTGCTCCTCCCTCCCCTTCCCTCTTCCATCTTACTCCCCTTCTCCCTGTTCCTTTCTCTTCCCTCCGCCTCTTCCTAGTCCCTTTCCTTACCTCCTACAATGCTCCTATACCTGCCACGAAGCGACACTCCCGGGGTTAACCCTGGGAAAAAATTTCAGGTTCCAGATGCCTGTAGGTGCGTTTTAGCATACATCCGGGTAAACACTAAACAACGGTATTTGCATGTCTGGCAAACTGCTGTAGTAGTATACTGTATTATACTAGTAAATTTACTAGACGCAGTCAGTTTTGAGCAACTGTGTTCAAGCTGAAGCTTTGGCTACCTTTGGTCATAGCGCAGAAGCAGTCTTCTGTCACCCTCGCTGAATTTGTCAATTACCTTTTCCAAGTTTACAGCTGATACGTCCGACAACTCCCTTTCAATCGCTAGTATGGAATTGCTGCGACATCGTAGATCGCAGGTATGGTTTGATACGTTTCACGACAGAAAATGATCGCTCGCTTTCGGCACTTGTGACTCGGACAATGATAGCGATCTGATGAATGCGCCGAATCTCTTCAAAACCTGCCCTATAACTTTACTGGCAGTTTTTACGTTAGCGCGGTATTTGACAACACTGTGCATACTTCTTGAACGGTTGCGAATATCTTTTTGGCCTGTCTGGAACCTTTGCTGGTTGAGATCCTTCCTCAGGAGCGCTCCTTCTTTGTGGTTCATGGGTCAACCAGGTCCCCAAAGGTCTCAGCCTACTACTGGCTACCTCAGGACACCGTCTTGGGCCCCTCCTCTACCTTATCTACACTTCCGACCTTGCGTCACTTCTTGCTTCCTATGCTACACTGGCCCAGCTATATGCAGACGATGCCTAGGCTTACTTGCATTGTTCTTCTTCTGACGCTATTGCGACCACTCATTATGAGCTCGATCATGGGAGCCCTTGAGACCTGGATATCATCTAACTGGCTGCGGCTTAACTACACTAAAACCGAGTTCATCTGGCTGGGCACACGCCAGCAACTGGCTACGTTGGACTAAGCTGCACTCGCTACCACCTTACCCCGTTTCACTTTCTCCTCTATTGTGTGTGACCTTGGCTTCACCTTTGGACCGCGAACTCACCTTTACACTCCATATCAACCTCCTTAGCCGTGACTGCTTCTACCAATTACCCCAGCTCCGCACTGTCGCCCGCTCACTCACTGCTTCTGCTACCTCCACCCTTATCCATGCCTTGACTACTGTTGCTAGCTCTACGCTGGCCTCCTGGCTGGTCGACTGGGGTGCTAGGATCCGCCAGATGAGCAAATATGGCCTAGGTTCTAGTTAGATGCGCGATGTTCTTCACTGGCACCTTCTGAGCAGCGGATTGCAGATGGGATAGCTGCCCTAGTTTACCGCTCTAGCGCTGCTTTCTAGGCCTCGCTTCTGCCTGTCTTTGCGAGCTCTGTGCAGGGGCACTCGATCCCTCAGCTCGAACAGGTTCTCTTTGTCCCTATTCCACCATACCTCCACTAGGCAGAACTGGCTTGGACTAGCATCAACGTCGTTGAAATGTCGATTTTATTCATCGCTCCAAACGACTTACTGTAATTTCCGTAAAACTTCTAATAAACGCCCCTGGCCTACAGACACGTTATAGATTAAAATATACCCTGTGACCCTGTCCATGATAATCAAGTGAGCATTAGGGTGTGTTTAAAAATTGAAGTTTCAAAATTAATATCGGCCTTGTTGTTTTTGTGTTCCACCTTGAGGAAAATTGTAATTTGCCAAATTAGACAAAAATCGGAATAGATTTAGAACTGGCGCAAAGCCCCGGAAGATTTATCACTTAGAAAACAATGTAATACATTGTCATTTTCAAAGATCCAAACAACTTTTAACACTTAAACATAAAATATAAGGCAAACGCAAAAGAAGAACCGTCAGTTATTTGTCATTTCTTTATTCCCTTTAGTGCTTTTGGGGAACTTGTTTCGATGGTACTCCACCATTTGCAAAACAAACTGTTTTTCTTCCTCATTTCGGACCAGGGCTTCATTGAAGGACTGCATGAGAGCCACTCCTTTCTCCGCCAAATCGTTCGTCACTTTTAGGGCGGATATGATATTTTTTGCCTCACTGTATGATTGTTCTGACTCCCATTGTTGCGGGTCTCGATCAAGAAAAGAGTCATCCAATCCGAGGATCTGGAATATTTTGGTGGTAGAAGTGGTGAAGAAATCGTTAAGTGCTTTTGTAGGTGGATTATGTATTGGAGGAAGTCTCTTTGGAGGTTCATCAGATCCTTGATTGTTTCGCATGCTGTAGATTGTAGACCATGCGCTGTTTTACGTCGAAGGTGACTGAATCATCAAAAAGGCTGCGGCCTACCATGGTCTCCGACAGATACCAAAGGTGTCGGGAAAAGCTGTTAGGGCTACCTGTGAGACTTCCTTATCAGGGTACGTATGGATTGCCTTCAGGAATTGAAGATCGTTCCTTGGGGCTTCAGCGGGTGACATACAGGTGAACCAGTACTTCACGTAAGTTGTTGTCACAAAAGTGGGACACTCGAAGTAAATGATTCCACACCTTTTGAGAGTAGGATTGTCGAGATGCCCTCTCTGACCTCTGGCGTTGTTGAATGGGAAACTGATCCCTGAAAAGCCACATCTTGATCGCATAGATCGCACGTGCCATCCAACGCGCGGTGAAATGCCTCTGGGTACCTGAACTTTATTCCTTTCGGTGGAATTCCTCCTAGAAAAATGACTGTTAGTTCTAGCAGCTCTTTGTAGTCGTCTCTGTGGTTTTCGGTACTCAGTTGCTGCAATGCGAAGATGATCACATCGTCTCGAATTTCTTTGATACGCTGTGCTGCATCTTTATCATCCATTGCTGTGCGATACTTGGCCTGATCGATTTGCGGCAAGAAGTCACGGAAATGACTGAATAGTTCCAATTTTGGAGACCTTGCAGAATCATGCAGTGAGAACACATTTTCTAGAATAATTTCAGACACATGATGTCGACAGGCAAGGTTCAAGAGGTCCTTTCCTAATTCCGCTTCCAGCTTGATGCACGCGCCGCCCTTGCAACCCGTGTTACTCGCCGTTGTGTCGAAACACATGGCCACGATTCTGTCTTCCAATCCCCAACTTCTTATCTCAGCCACACATGCATCTGACATGACTGCAGCTTAGCGTGGTCCAAAAACACTAAGTTTCTCAGAGTTGCGCTCCACAACCCTCCTTTTGTTCTATGGCTGCCCACTATTACCTCTACCAAATTTGAGAGAGATTGATGAGTATTTAGAGGTCGCTCAAGGTCAGGGTATTTTCACCATATTAAGCATGAAATCGGTAATCTGCACTAAGAACAGAAAACAGAATTTGAGTTGAATTAAAACATATAGTGCAGCAATGAAAATAAGAAAAGGTTCAAAAATGTTCAATTTTGCTATGGAAACACTGGAACTTTTCTTGAGTAACACATTCTATGTCCTCTGTCATCTTCATCAGCGTGGCCTTAGAGCAGGACGGGTAGGTGTTCCTGCAGCGTTTCACGAGCTGAAGAAGGAACTGCTGCTCTTCATTCTTTGTCAACGATTAATTCTACTGCTGCATCAAACCAATGGCTCTCCCAAGCAGAGTCGTTCATAACTGTCATGACTGAAGCTGCCTTTAGGAGGTCCTGGTAGGAGTGATAATCGCGTCATTCCTTAGGATCCTTAACCAGGAAGCCTTGGGCCTTCTCTTTTTATTCCAGTTCAGAATTCAGAGCTGACGACCGACTGTTCAACGATCAGAACAACGACCATCATGTTCTACGCCGGCTGTGCCCTCGACGGGAGACTACAACACCCTCCGTCCAAGGGGGCACCAATTCTCACTCCCACCTAAGGACACCAGGAACTTTATTCCTAGGCACTCTACAAGGACATCTATTAATTAAGACCCTTTGGATAAAATAATGGCCAATAATATCCTGGACCAAACTTTAAACGGAATAGCCAACATCAGTGTTTCACATTTGTTCCAATCGCATTGCGTTCTGACAATGACGTTATGAATAAACGAAGATTCTATTAACGATGACAGTATATCTCTCTGTGACGGAAGATGCAAGGCCAAGGGAGCTGAGGGGTTCATGCCACTCTCATATTTAGATATTTACTGAGCTCCTCCACTCCAGCAGTAGATCAAGGAGTGGTGCTCTTAAACAGGCAGAGGAGCTTCATGCATAGAACCGAACATAGACAAGGCTCAGTGGTGCAAACAGAGGAGCTTCATGCCAGCTCCATTACACCGTGCTTCTCTTTGGCAGTTGGAGAGAACAGCTGCTGGAAAAGAAATATTTTAATGCTAAAGTTAGCTTTCATCATCAAACATGATGGAATGCTTCTGGTGCCTGAAAGGAAACGCTTGCTTCCTTTGCACCACCCTGGAAGATCAAACTGAGTTTCAAGAATGCCTCAAAGTCTTCTCTCTGATGTGACCCTTCAAGAGCTGCCTTGAAGAATTTCACCATTTCATCTCGAAGAGCAGAAGTGTGTGCATCAAAGATGTCGTCGGAAGCCATTTCATTTGTCGCCTGGTCAATGTGTGGCCAGCTTTGCTGGAACCTGCTGAGCATAGTAATGGCAGACCCTCCAGTAGGTCCAGATAAAGAGCCGAAAACAGCAAGAGGAAGTTCCATGACATGATGGCAGCAAGTCATCCAGGTTAATTCTTGCTAAATTCGAATTCTCAATAAAAGTGCAGGCATCATTCTTCAGGCGAGTATTGCTGGCAGTGATGTCATAGACCATATACCACGAACTAGACTCCGAAGTCCGAAGACCCCAGTCATCCAGAGTCCTCAGGCAGGCTTCAGCTTGTTCGTTACCAGTTCTGCAGCCAATTTTTGGAACTCCCAGTATATATCTCTTCTCCGTCACCTATGACTAGTATAGGCTACTGCAAGTCTGTCACCTGCTCCTCATGGTTCTTGTAGTATGAATGTCGGATGGAACCTTTATTGGAAGATGGGACCCAGACAGTTTTTTCTGTGCCCTTCTCTATAAGCCAAACTTCAGCACTGCTTCTTGTCTTTGCCATTAGTGTGTTTATGAGCTATGTCAAAAACTCTACAGTCAACTCTCTTCAATTCCTAAAATTCACCAATGTACTAATAAATCTGACTAAGTACAAAGGTTTAGAGTTCTTAAAAGCAATTTTAAAAATTCCAACATTTGCATGCTACATCAAAGGATAGTTAATAATGTTAGATTGGTATTTCTAAACTTCAGTTTAAAACAACAGTTCAAAATTAAGTAGCAAGATGTTCTAATAATAGTTTCTTCAGTAGATAACAGTCAATAACTTTCAATATGCCATGGTATTATAGAGAAAATGTTTGGCGACCTTGAGCGACCTCTAAAACTGCTCCAATCTGCTTCAGATTTGGTCCACATCTTACTTAGGAGAGGTAGAACAGATTTAAACTTGTGGAGCAAAGTTCTGCTAAAGATGAAATTTTACCATTGTGTCGTGGACCACCCTAGTGGACATAGTATCATATGAAGTCCAACCTCAGCCCTAATTTAAGCAGTCATACTCAAGAAGAATGAGAAATTGATGTACTGTGGTGAATTTTCCTCCCTTTTGCTTTTGTGTAGTTTTGATTTGGATGTTGCTTGATCACCCAGTGAAGGCGCTTGTATGTCGCAACGTAGGACTTTTCTTTTTCTGTAGCGAACTTAGCGAAGTGTAGTGTGTGTCTGAATCGTATAATTGGTACGCAAAAGGAAGTTGTATGTGCACTTTGTGGAAAGGGATACCACCTGGCATGCCACCAAATTACATCCTTGAGCCTAATTGATCCATCCTCTTGTTTTTGTACATATTGTTTAGAGACCCTCTTTCCCTTTAATCATATTAGCTGTGAAGATAAATTTGTTCAGTGTTTCAATGATATACCTGATGTGATCCTGTCACTTGGTCGTTTAAGGGAGGGACCAAGATTAGAGGTATATACGGATGTCCAAGAAAATCGTCCCCTATCTCTCAACTACGATTTGGACTCAGACAACTACTTCGTTAATCGTCCCATGGTCTCCAAATATAGCACTCCTTCGGCCTTAGAGACAGTATTTTCTTCCAACGGGCAATTGACATTTCTTATGCATATCAACTGTCGGAGTATCGCCTCAAAGACTTCAACAATTACCCTTCTCCTGAGTTAATTGTCCATTGATATTCTCGCAATTACTGAGACCTGGCTTGTGGAATCAGCAGCCGATTCAACACAAATCACAGGCTATAGTTTAATTCATAAGGTTAGGAGTTCGGGTCGTGGAGGGGAGTAGGCTTTGCCATTAAAATCACAGTAAGTATAGTGAAATGGAAATTCCAACCAACTGTCGTTCACATCACGCTTATGAGACGCTATTGCTTCGGTTTCCTCAAGTTGACGGATCATACTTTGTCATTGGTGTGGTGTATAGGGCTATAGGCCCCCGGGTCACGATGTCGGAGACTTTTAACGACGAATTCGTGCAATTGTTATCCATGTTAGCAACTAAAACTAGAGACTATTTTAGGGAACTTTAATATTGATCCATTAAAGGCTCAGGACCATTTTCCAACTTCCAATTTCCTCCATATCATGTCCTCTCACCACTTCTCTGCTGTCTTCCGATAAACGGTTATCTTTCCTTGCTTGATGGATCGCTGAAGGACTTATGATCAGCTCACCAGTCCACATGACAATGTCCCCATGAACTACAATATGGGACACTGGGATACAGTGGAGCAATAAATTTATGTACAACACGTGCGGCCCATAACCGTCCATCCCACTCCTTAGCTTCGACTGTAAAGGTTAATATATTATAATCGACTGGTCGATGCTAGATGCTTGAGGTGAGAGTCGTCTCGTTAGCAAAGAGCTTATAAATAGATGGCTAGTGTTATACCTTATTTACGTTTAATTAACTGTCAAACGTCAACTCGATAGAAAGCACCGCTACCCGCCATTTGCAACACGAGATCAGTGACATAGACACCGTGACGTCAGTGACGTCATTATCATGAATAATCATTACTTGGGAGCCGGCAACTGAGAGGGGCCTAAGGATAGCATGCATTGGAATTGTGGATGACTGTATGCCACCTGTGTCCAATTTCGGTTGCCTTGCGACAGTCCTAAATGTTCAGCTATCAAGATATAATTTCCGATATGGAGTTAATACTTGAATTGGCATAATAATTCGACCAGGCCGGCAAAATATCTTTGAGTTGAAAATATCACATGTACCTTAAACAAAATTATTGTTTATATCGGCATGGACCTATGTGGACTCCCTGATATTCATACAATTTAAATTTGAAAATTTCAATATTTTTAATTTCACTATGCTTATGTAAACATAAACTTATGAAAAGAAAATAATTGTTATGTTTACTAATACAGCAATTTAAATTTGCTAAAATTCAAATTTAAATTCAAATTTAAGGTTTTTAATTTTAAAATGCAATAAAAGATGTAGCAAAGTCAAAACATTTTCTTAATCGTTTTTTTCCCGTTTTATTCCGTTTTTTATTTTTTTGAATAAAACGACGTTTTTTCCGTTTTTTATTTTGATTTGATCGTTTTTAACAACTATGCAAGTGAGTAATAGGTCTATATTTTCCCCACTGCCTGAGATAGTTGATGATTTCTTTGCCGTTGGTCATTGTTTAGTTGGCTTATTATGAAGTAAGCATAGGCAGAGATTTCCCGCTTTTTGTTTGGGGCTGAGCCTCAGTTTGGGGGGCTTAGCACCCCCTAGCCCCCACTGGGTGCGAAATTTCGATAGTGAATAGTTTATCAAATTATAAACAGCAGCAATTCTCAGCATTAAATCATGCGCAGTAATTGCAATTAACACTGTCTCTGACACAACAGCATAGTTTTCCACAATACCCAGCCCTTGTACCATTTATAGTTTACATTAGTCGACCCAAAGCTTATTATAGATTTTCTAATCTTCAGCAAAGTGCCAATTATTCTTCAACTAAACTTATGATTGATATTTTGAATGCTATGACACAAATCAAAGGCTTAACCCTAGGGCTACCAAGCTTTTTTGTGGCATCGGCTACCAAGGGGTGGTGGTTACCACCCCCCCTGGATTTCGTGTTTGGTTTCGCATATCATAACTTGTAATGTAGCAATGGATTCAACATTCATTTCTGCACAGAATGGTATATTTAGTTGTACATTATGTGAATGCACCTCGAAATTACATCACTTTTAACAACGGAACCCATTAATTAGCAATATTTTATATTATTGCGTACATTTTGTACTTTTTGGATACACAAATATAAGATTATGTGTGTTTTGAAACTAATCTATGTATAAAAGATACACACAATCATCCCTACACATGTTTATATAGCATAAATGTACATCCATACATATATATCCATACATATATATCGGTTTACGTTGTAATGCTGTATTCAGCCATTTTCACACATATTACGCGTATTATTATTTATTTTGATCACTTCCGGTATTCAAAAGACAAAGATGTAGGTATGCAAATGAAGCCCTTCATTCCCTCTAAAGAATGGTATCTTTGTTTCTCTTCCAGGAAGACAAATGAATACGCTACAGACAAAAAACTAAGGGGGAGTGCTTCCATTTAGCCATTTTTTACGCATATTACGCGTATTATTATTTATTTTGAGCACTTCCGGTATTCAAAAGACAAAGATTAGGTACGCAGATGAAGCCCTGCATTCCCTCTAAAGAATGGTGTCTTTGTTTCTCTTCCAGGAACACAAATGAATACGCTACAGACAAAAAACTAAGGGGGAGTGCTTCCATTCAGCCATTTTTCACGCATATTACGCGTATTATTATTTATTTTGAGCACTTCCGGTTGTCTCAGGTCAACTCAGTGACCATAGCAATGTAGCCCCACATTCCCTCTATAGAATGGTATAATTTGTGTCTCTTAATATTAAATGACGGATAAGATATAGTCGAAAAATCTAGGGG
Source organism: Aporrectodea caliginosa (assembly GCA_020284085.1). Lineage (NCBI taxonomy): Eukaryota > Metazoa > Annelida > Clitellata > Crassiclitellata > Lumbricidae > Aporrectodea > Aporrectodea caliginosa. The sequence goes on along the minus strand of JACEVL010001260.1, from coordinate 43,915 downwards.
GTGGTATCCCCCCCCGATCTGTTACCTCAGGTATATTGGGTATAACTTTTGAACTGTGTCAGATATCATCTCACATTTTACCTCAAAACGTGTGTAAATGAACCCCGTACAGCTACCTAAAGGTCAAATTTTTATTCCATACGGAAAAAAGTTTGAGATTAAAAACCTAGAGGGGTGGCAACCACCCCGCGCCCCTGGTAGCCCGAGGGTTAATAGCCCGTTTGTACAAATGACCAGTGAAATGCATACGACAAACAAATCTACAAAACGAGCAAGACACACAAACAAAGGCTTTCGACTCCAGTAGGCACGACCACCAAGCCAGCATCCTAGCGGGGATTATGATACCTGACAATATCTACAACTGGATAATATCCTTTTTGGAAGGCCGACAACACTACACAAGATTTCAAGGAAAGTTGTCCGTGTTAATTAACATCAACGCTAGCATCGTCCAGGGATCGGGAATAGGGCCAACAAACTTCACCACAGCCATCTCTGGACTGCGCCCAATCCACTCGTCTAACCAGATTATTAAGTATGCAGATGATTGCTACCTATTCGTACCCGGATCGAATAACTCAACAATAACCGAAGAACTAGAACATATTGCACGATGGGCCGAAAAGAGCAATCTAAAGCTTAACCGTAATAAGTCAGCAGAAATGGTGATCCGAAAGCCAAGGTCAAAACCGGAAACACAAAGCAACGCTACAAATCTACCGAGTAACCGTAACCGATACACTCAGTTTTGCGACCCATATCAATTATGTTGGTATGCTCGAAGGTCACTTACACACTGCGTACCTCGTAGCGCATGGCCTTCGAGGACCCAGTTTGCACCAGACTTGTATACGAGACATCAAACTTCGAGACCAAGACTGAGACGAGACAGTGGGACCGAGACCGAGATCAAGACAGTTGTGTATGAGACCGAGACGAGACACAAGGTTCGAGACAGTTCAAGACAGTTCAAAACGAGTGAAATGCATATTTGACCCAAATCCCGAAACAATAATTATTTTTCTCACCTTCTAAATTTTAATGCTAGGGACAAGTCACTGAAATGAGCCGATCACCTGAATAGTATAAACTACAATTATTTAATTTTTAATTATTATTTATAGGAAGAAATGAGCCGATCACCTGAATAGTATAAACTACAAGGAAATTAAATATTTAAGGCATCCAGGCATGTCAAAGAGCCGGCCCGCGGGCCATTTCTGGCCCGCCGATAATGATTTTCTGGCCCGCGCAAACTTGTCCAAAGACTACGTAACTTGTGAATAAAAGTTAAAATTTGTCATTTTTAAGGATTAATGAATTTTATGTGATGTTCGTCACTGAAAATTAAAATCAAAATTAAGACTTCTAAGCTTAATTTCACTGGTTGTATGCTAAAAATGCACCATCTAAGATTCAGTTTTGCAAAATTGCCTGGGGACTGGCTCACCGAGCCCCCTCCCAGATCCCTAGGCCCTACCTAATTTTGTTCAGGCACTTTCTGCACCCTGGCCCGCCACTTGCTATAAACTAGTGCCACTGGCCCGCCATTAAAAAAGGTTTGACACCCCTGATTTAAGCCATTCTGAAATCTTCTAAATGATTCTAAAATTTAAACCAACAGCATTCCATATAATTATTAGCAGCATAAATCATATCACTCATCCTAAGAAACTAGATGTTTTCCCAAGCTTTTCGCTTATTTTAGCTTTCGACCGGCGGCAAACGACATGTCATTTATTTTGTTTTTCATTGATTTCGAATTGGGTGAATGCATATTTACACTCTTTCAGGTTCTTTATGAGACATTTTAAAATATTTTGCACTGATAGAAATTAGACAATTGAAATAAAGTAATAAAGTAAAAAACTTAAAACTGCTCTTTTCAATATCTGTTAATACCAGAAACACCGCTTTTCTTAACTTCCGCTTTATTTAGCACTTCCGATTAACTAGTTATCCGTTCGGCACAGGACAATTTTATAGCGCGATGCTGTCAGAAGTTCAGAATTAAAGACATTTTGCGCGAGAACAATGGAGACCGCTTCTACAAGAGAACAAGACTTCCGCTTCGAGACAGTTTCCAAAAAGTCAGGAAATGACCTCAAACCGAGACCGAGACAGAGACAGTGGGGTCCGAGGCCGAGACCGAGACATCAAAAAAACCTATCTCGAGACGTCTCTAGACCGAGACAGTGTCTCGAGACAATCCAAGTCTGGTTTGCACCATGTGATACGTTCTACAACTCTAGCAAAAATGCAATATGCCTCACAAGCATGATGGGGATTTACTTCCCAAAAGAGCGTGAGGCGCTAGAAGTCTATCAGACGGCAATAATTCCCCTCTTATACAGCAGCAATGCCTAGACGCGGACAATCGCCTATTCTCAGCTGTGCAGAGAAACGAAGGACATGTCTTACATGACATGCTCCCGCCCAAAAGACATACTGGACATGGTCTACGCCCTCGCGCTCCTGATCGAGAAATAGACTGTCTCAGACTGTCTCACCAGAAAAAACTTTATAACTAGGATGATTTATCAAAGATAAATAACATGCGAACAAACAATTTATAGACTGCATAAATAGTCTAATCCAGAAATAGAGAAAACAATCCTTCAAAAGTTCATGTTGACCAAAATGGGGTTTGCAATTGATGCTACCATAAAGAATATTCTATTCTATAATTATATCCATATATATGCACGCATCCACACATACATACATGCACACTGTTAATTCATCCATTTATGCAATAATATACATAATTGTGCACACAATCATATATTTAAGTCTACTTCGTACCTATGGCCACTATAACCGGTTGTGATAGCAATCGCCTTGTAACTCGGAATGTCGGGGTTCGATCATCTTCTGAGACGGTTATTGTGTAGCGTCCTTGATCTTCACTGAAAATTCATTGGCGCCATCGATTGGTGCTTGGTTACTAGATAGTGGAGCGTAATGAGCTCATAATAAGTTTAGTAGTAATAATAACCTCATGCATTCCCTAAACGAAACGCATAACATTTGAAAACAACTTCTTCAAAACCCGTCAGTGATACTCAAATTTACTTGTCATTTTTCTGTTATGAATATCCCGTAATAAAGTCGAATCATCATCTTTCATCAGCAAAGAGAAAGTTTTGCTAGCCATTATTCTCAAGACCTGGATTATTTTCTGATAGGCCTAAGCATCTGTTTTAGCTAAACTGCTGTATCGCATACGGGCAGTTTCGGCATTTTCATCTGGCTGAAACTGAAAATTGTTGAATGCTGAACAAATTTGCCAGAGCAGGTTGTGATGGTTTAATAGCTGCGTTAGACTGACCAAATTAGGGCTACAGAGTAATTACCCTGCCACCATTTCCATGGGCTTTAGATGGAACCCATATGGGCTGAATGCGGGTCCTATATAGATATTATAGTAACCATTTTGGTCTCCATGTGGGCATGCTGGCAGGGTATGGTCCTATCGCCTTCGTAATTATTCACAATCGGTTGTCCATAAGTGTAGACTGCTTGGTACGCCTCTCATTCTCTCTAGATTCTTTATAAATTATAAGCTAACGTCTTTGCAACAACAGGAAAACCGCAAAAAACAAAATGACGTTTTTGTCTGTTTTGATCGTTTGGAGTCTTATTGTGGACACTGGTAAGTCAGAGCAATTTATGAATGTGCCAACTGCTGGACATCTTACTAATAAAACAATTCGCCTGATAACTGAAAATCATTATTATAAGTCTGCTTTGACGAGCAACAATCAAACTTGAACTTTACGCAAAAGCTTGTTTATTCATTATGCCATGATTTGAAGATTCATATAGCTCCAATATTAAAAACAAAAGATGTGGGTAACTACAAACAAATTTCCAATGTATGGAGATTTTGCTTTAGAGATACGTTTTATCACAGATATTATGTGGAATATCATAGAATAACTTTAATTCACCATACAAAGATATACATTTCAGCGAGGTGCAATCTGCTTGTTGGCCCGATAAACACGGCAGTTATCGCCGGCCAAATGATGGGCATCGAATGCCGAACTCAGAATGGATCTGTAGTTCGAGAGTGGACTCGATTAAGGATCAGTCGTGGCGAAAATCATAAACCACAGCAACATTTAAACGACCAAATAATCTTCAGTAACTGGAAGAGTGGAACAAAGTCGACACGTTTAGCTCAGTTCTGGGTCGATGTAGATCAGTATGGTTCCGGAACACTATATTCGAACTCAACCAGATTTGAAGACGCGGGTCTCTACACTTGTGTTGTCGAAACTGGACTAGAACTGACACGTTCGAGTGCTCATCTAATTGTATCTGGTAAGCTAGAACGATGAAATGATTATTTCCTGTTATGTGTAATGCTATAACGACATTTTATGTTAAATAGGTAAAACTTTACAATCTGCAGGTCTATATCATGTTAAAAGGTTTTGATAATCCGTGATGTCACATTCGAACTAATACTATTTTGTGCATCGACCGGGAAGCATGAGCCTTTATTTCAAGAAAGGTGCAAAGGTGTAACGAATTTCGAGTTTATTGGTAAATATTATTTCACTATATTTTTTAACGAATGAGGTTTAAAAAATATCTTCATTTATAACAATAGAAACAGTGGAAAAATATTTCACATGAAAGACGCCAATTGTTTCGAAAGTTCTTATTTTTTGCCAATATGCTACCTACAGTATAGTCTAAACCCTGCCACTGCCATTCTCGGATGGTCTGGATAACGGAGGAGAGCTAGGCCTACATAATCAGATTTCGTAGACAAAGAGTCGTAAAAAAGTAACTATTCAGTAGTTAATTGGAATAAGTTAAATAAGGTAATCTCAAATACACGATGCCATTAAACACATTTCTAGCAAACTAGAGAAAATATTCTTTAGTAAGATTATATCCGAACAGAGTGAAGCAAGGCAAGGTTGAAGTAGAATCTACTGTCAGGCATCGAACAATATGAATGTGAGAACATTAATGGCAATTTATGTCATGGCTCGAAGGTAACATTGGATTGTATATAGATGCAAGTGATAAAGCGGGATCGGGAAGTCGAATTATTACAACATAACATAACATAACATTTTATACGGTAACCAACTTAATACAGGTCGCAATTACATCATGTTTATCCAATTATTGTTGGTTTACCCAGGAGACCCAAAAGGGGCCGAAGGTCCCGCCAGCCAGGGCCACCTGAGATCATTAGGTTGGAAAGATGCATAATGGGCTCATGGCCATCTGAGTTATGTAAAAAATTGAACAGTTAATGCTTAACTAACATAAAATAATTATGCATGAACGTGAAAGGAGGTAAGAAAACAAGGTACATACAATGCAACGACGTGAACAAGTAAATAATAAGTGCACACTATCAGGTTAGGATGACTTACTGTAGTGGTATTTCACAGTGGTGTTAAGTTTGACTATAGGGCGGCTTTACACTCCTAGTTGAATGTAGGTTGAAAGCTCCCGTTAAAATAGCTGGAGAGATGGCAGAGGGCGAATATTATGAGGAATACTATTCCAGGTTCTTGGTCCGGGACATTTTATTGATGTAAGTCTAGTGTTTGTACGGGCGAAAGCAGTATAGAAAGTCTTAGTATTAATTTTCTTGAGCAACGATTATGAATAACAGAATTAGGTTGGAAGAACTCTCTATAAGTTGTTGGTGGTTGATTGTGGGTATATTGGTACATAAGATATCCCAATTTGGACCTGCCTTATCTGCTCTGGTTTTAATATTTTTACGCTTAAAAATTATGTTTTTGTATGGGCTCCATAAGGGAGTTTTGCATCAAATCTAATGGCTCGTTTTTGGAGGGAGAAGTTGGGCAAGACTCGACTTGTAAGCTGAGGCCAAACTATATTATCATAAGTTATGTATGGGTGTATGAGTGCATAGTAGATTGCGGTTCTAGTCTGTGGTGGGAGGATTCAAGATATGCGCATAAGAATTCCTAGTTTTTTGCAATTTTTGTTGAGATATTAGATATATGTTTTCCAGGATAAATGCTGGTCAACGTAAACTCCTATAAATTTAAATGATTGGACTTGAGTAATACGGGTACCCATGATACATAAATTTGGATATCAGATAAGAAGTGATTTTTCATCATTTTTTTACGCTCTAATGATAATGTAGTTAGATTTATCCAGGTTAAGGGTGACACTCTAATCAGTTCTATTTAAGCAATAAGTCATAATTTCGACTTTATGATCAGTTAATGCAGCTTGCAGTTGGATCTGGTATTACCGCGTTGGTAATAGGCCAAACTAGTAACATCCAGATTCCAGTTACATTTCATCCTAGCGCATTTAGTGCTGGTAACTTACTGAGTTTGTAAAGTGCGATTCGTGCAACCTAAATATTTAAAAAATACTTATAAAATGATAAAATGATTAGTTAACGGCACGAATTCAATGCATGTATTATTATTATTTAACCTAGCCTGTATTTCATTAGTAAAAACATAGCTTATCATGTACGTTTAGAACTTTGCGCTTATAGGCTATACCCGTTCTTGGTAATTGGCTTTGATTTGGGGAGAGGGGCTTTGTCCCGAGATGTCTTAACCCGACTCATGGCTTTCAGCCCCAGGAAGTCTTAATTCGGCATTGCAGAAAGATGATTTGTTTAGAAGGGTCATTTTTCTGAAAATGTTCGCAGATCATCTGCGCGTGTTAAGTTAGTTGTTTCGTATTAGTTGTGCTGTGTCATAGGCCTTCAAATTTAGCTTTCGCTTCCCTGTTCATAAAAACAATAAAGACATGCAGCTAAGCATGTGCTGTATCCACTGTCTAAGATTTTTGAAAAGTTAGTTTATGTCAGGTTATAGTCATTTAGGCCTATATCTAAAAATAAAGTATTGGGCGACGAACAGTTTGGTTTCCTAAATGAACTTTCTACCTATATGGCTCTGTTTGAGCTCACTGATAGGAGAAGTAAATCTATTGATGATCGTAAATTAACAGTTGGTGGGCCTATCTTCCTGGACCAAACTAAAGCTTTCCATAATGTAAACCACAAAATACTGTTAGATAAAATTAATTGCAATACTACGACATATGAGGTAGGCCTACAGCCCTACACCCTAAATGGTTTGCTGATTAACTGACTGATAGAGGCAATATGTCGTGATCAATAAAAAACTACTCCAGCATGCTCCCAGTCAAGTGTGTAGTCCCACAGGGCTCTGTTTTGGGTCATTTACTGTTTATTCTGTATGTTAATGATTTGCAGAGCGCTACACCATTAAAGCTAATTATGTTTGCTGACGACACATACATCTTTGTCACAGGAACTGATCTCCCTAAACTAACCAATACCAATAATGATGAGTTAACTATTATAAACCATTGGTTTTCGGCAAATTTATTATCACTTAACTTTCAAAAGTCCAATTATATGATTTTGGTAGTAAGAAGAAAATTAATATGATGCTGGCGATGAAATATCTATAACAACTGATAAATTACTCTGTGTCCCTTAAACGAAATTCCTTAGAGTAATTATCAACGACAGACTTAAATGGAATAACCACATAGATATGATTGAAACAAAGATATCTAAAGTCGTTGGCATTTTGAGAAGGCTATTTAGGTTCTGACGTTGGAGAGCTTAAAACTATTATACCATACACTTTTGGAACCATGTCTAATAGGGTGGTCCAAACACACTAAGTGTCTCAGAGTTGCCCTCCACAACCCTCTTTTTGTTCTTTGGCTGCGCACTATTACATCTACCAAATTTGAGACAGATTGATGAGTATTCAGAGGTCGCTCAAGGTCAGGGTATTTTCACCATATTAAGCATGAAATCGATAATCTCCATTCAAGAACAGAAAACAGAATTTGAGTTGAATTAAAACATTGTAGTGCAGCAATGAAAATAAGAGAAGGTTCCAAAATGTTCAATTGTGCTATGGAAACACTGGAACTTTTCTTGAGTAACACATTCTATGTCCTCTGTCGTCTTCATCAGCGTGGCCTTAGAGCAGGACGGATAGGTGTTCCTGCAGCGTTTCACGAGCTGACGAAGGAACTGCTGTTCTTCATTCTTTGTCATTCTTTTCTACTGCTGCATCAAACCAATGGCTCTCCCAGCAGAGTCGTTCATAACTGTCATGACTGACGCTGCCTTTAGGAGGTCCTGGTAGGAGTGATCATCACATAATTCTTTAGGTTCCTTTACCAGCAAACCTTGGGCCTTCTCTTTTCCATTCAAGTTTAGAATGTCAACGATGACAGTTACTGTAGTTCTCTCTGTGACGGAAGATGCAAGGCGAAGGGAGCTGAGGGGTTCAGGAGGATGGTCGAGGCACTTCACATAATTGGTGGACTGTGGAAGGTGGAGGTTTGTCACCATCAGTGTTTTCACATCCACTACAATTCTTTCGTCAAACTGACCAAAATCTATGAAACGTACCAGGTAATTATGCCTACCGAAAGGGGTCGAGGCAACGTTTGCCACTATTATATTTTGGTACTGAGCTCCTCAAGTAGCAGTAGATCGTTGAGTGGTGCTCTTGTAGGCAGAGAAGCTTCATGCCAGAACCGAACATAGACAAGGCTCACAAACAGTACCAGCTGAGCTCCTTTACACTGTGCTTCTCTTTAGGATTTGGAGAGAACAGCTGCAGGAAAACAAATATTTTACTGCTAAAGATAGCTTTCACCATCAAAAATGCATGAGGGAATGCTCCTGGTAGTGTATGTATGTATGTATGTATGTATGTATGTATGTATGTATGTATGTATGTATGTATGTATGTGTGTATGTATGTATGTATGTATGTATGTATGTATGTATGTATGTATGCATGAGCACTTGTTATAGCGCCCCTTCAAGATTTCTACTAAGAGGCGCTCCAGACTGGCAGCGCGGACACTGAATCGGAGTTTCACGCCGAAGCGCATGAGCAATTGCGAGTGAAGGACTTGCCCAGGGTCCCTACGCGGCGGCTTGAAGTGGATTCGAACCCGCAACCCTCCGGCTGCAAGGCACCGAACATACCCCTACACCACTGCGCCCCACAAAGGGTGACTGAAAGGAAACTCTTGCTCCCTTTGCACCACCCTGGAAGATCAAACTGAGTTTCAAGAATTCCTCATAGTCTTCTCTTTGATGTAACCCTTCAAGAGCTGCCTTGCAGAATTTCACCTTTTTTTTTTGAAGAGTAGAAGTGTGTGCATAAAAGATGTCGTCGGAAGCCACCTTATTTGTCACCTGGTCAATGTGTGGCCAGCTTTGCTGGAACCTCCTGAGCATAGTAATGGCAGACCCTCCAGTAGGTCCAGATAAAGAGCCGAAAACAACAAGAGGAAGTTCCATGACATGATGGCAGCAAGCCATCCAGGTTAATTCTTGCTAATTCGAATTCTCAATAAAAGTGCAGGCACCATTCTTCAGGCAAGTGTTGCTGGCAGTGATGTCAGAGACTATATACCACGAACTAGACTCCGAAATCCGAAGACCCCAGTCATCCAGAGTCCTCGGGCCGGCTTCAACTTGTTCGTTACCAGTTATGCAGCCAAGTTTTGGAACTCCCAGTATTACATGTATATCTCTTCTCCGTCACCTATAACTATAGTACGGCAAGTCTGTCACCTACTCCTCATGGTTCTTGTAGCATGATCGTCGGATGGAACTTTTGTTGGAAGATGGGACCCAGGCAATTTTTTCTGTGCCCTTCCATATCAGGCAAACTTCAGAACTGCTTCCTGTCTTCGCCATTATTGTGCTTATGAGCTATGTCAAAAACTCCACAGTCAACTCTCTTCAATTTCTAATGTTCACCGATGTACTAATAAATCTGACTAAGTACAAAAGTTTACAGTTCTTAAAAGTAATTTTTTAAATTCCAAGTTTGCATTCTACATAAAAGAAAAGTTAATAATGTTAGACTGGTATTTCTAAACTTCAGTTTAAAACAACAGTTCAAAATTAAGCAACAACAGCTGTTCCTATAATTTTTTTGAGTAGATAACAGTCAGTAATTTCCAATATGTCATGGCATTATCAAGAGAATGTTTGGCGACCTTGAGCGACCTCTAAAAATGCTCCAATTTCCGTTGTCCAAAAGGCTAGTTTTGTTCTTTATCATGATTATAACAATCATGCAAAATTTTAATGAAAACAAATAATATTTGACAGTTTTTATGTTATCTCAACAAAAATATATATATTTATTGTACCGCAATGGTTAATCTATGACATGAGCGTTTTCTTGCATGGAGTTTGTAAATTCTTGCGATGGTTTGCAACCAGTTGAAGAATAAACTGTTTCTGTTCCTCTTTCCTTGTCAGCGTGTCATTGTACTTTTCGATAAGACTGTTTCACCTATTATCTACGTCATTCACCACTGTCATGCGTGCAGCCAGTTCGCAAAATGTTGAAGACTGGATCCTTTGTCCTCTGTTTTGCTGGTTTCTTGATAAACAACTGAGTATTTTTTTGCCTTCTTCCATTAGGACCTCAAAGAAAGATGTCCTTTCAGACACCAGGTTCTCCAGTTTAAGCTGTTCAAATTCACTTGTCAACAGCACACACCAAGGGGTGTCTGCTAATGCTGGCTTTTCCAGATTTTGTACCATCTTTCCATTCATTTTTGATGAGACTCTGTCATCAAAAAAGGGCTATGGCCACCAGATGTTCAGACAGAAACAAGAGGTGCCTTGCAAATGCTGCATATATTTTGCAGGCTACAGCCTGGTTTGGGTAGGTCTTCAAAACTGATAAAAACTTGATGTCATTCAGAGGGGCTCGGCTTTCAGGCGGTGCTTCGTTCCAATGTTTGTCACAGACAAGACCGACAAACAGAGCCAAATCTGTAATATTCTTGGATTCGCGAGCAGTCAACTTGAATCGAGTCTTAAAAAGGAATATTTTCAGTGCATAAATGGCTTTTGCCATCCATCTGGAGTGATGCGTTAGACCTGGAACTCGAAATGATTCACTGCCTTTGTGTTCACCAAGAAACCAGAAGGATCAACGTAGAAATCCCTGATAATCATCCCTTGGCTGCTGGGTTTCAAGAGCACCTGGTAAATAATCAAGCAGATCTTGTCGCAGTTTTTCAATAAAACAGTTCATCAGTTGTCGCGAAATAAGCATCTTGGTTCACTGATGGCCATTCTTTCTGAAATCGCTTAATCGCTTGATGGAACTTCGGTTAGACAAAACAGACATTCGGCAGACATTCGGCAAGACGATTTCCATGACGTGATGACGGCATGCAATCCAGACCATTTCAGTTCCCAGAGCGTTTTCAATTCTAAAGCATGCGCCTTTATGAAGCCATGTGGTGCTGCTTGTTGTGTCAAATACGAGGCCTTTGATATTAGATTCCATTTCTCAATTACTTCAACACAGGCCTTGGCCTGAGACTCACCTATACCTTTCCATTTCTGGAATTGTCAAAAGTTTTTCCTGACCATTTTCAGTGACAATAGCAGCTATGCGGTCGGTCCACAGTTTCCTTTGATCCATCAAAGTCAGGCAACATTTTGCTGTCCCAGTGCAGCAATAACGGTCCTGCCAGTGAACACTCTTTTTCTTCCATTGTAAATATGACAAAAGACACATTAGCACACAAGTAAAATGTTGAGAATGGGTTGACCTCTAAATGTTGCACAATTAATAATAATAATAATAATAATTATCTTTTCTTTAATTGAGCGCCTGACAAACGCACTGCGCTGTACATTTACATGTTATGCAATTGAAACAATCTTAACTAGTTAACTACTAACAGAACAGACAGCCTGCAATACACGGCGCTAATAGCAGCCTACAAAGCATATCCGCCATAGCGGGGCTCGAACTCGGTACCTCTCGCTCTCTACGCCAGATGTTATCCAACGCGCCACCGGACCCTCTCTGACATTTAACAGGAAAACTATCTATACCTAATGGACAAAAATAAGCCATGTGGAGAAATTATGCCACAAACCTAAACTTTTCTCTAAGTTTCTGGACCACCCTAGTGTGTATGTATGCAATCAAACTTTCATTTAGTTATTGCTTATGAATGTTCAACATTACCACGTTGAACAACAATCGAATAGCTCGACTCTTAGTAGGTACTACACGGGCTACGGGATCGGTTAGAGATTAGTAAGATTTTAACGTTGACGCCTGCTTTCTTACGAAAGTGAATGTATTGATCTGCCACAGAATCCACTCCATTTTGTGAGACGAATCTCAACACAAGCACCGGTAACTCGTTGATGGAAGGCGATCGTATATGGATGAGATGCAGTGTCAGATTCAGAGGTTACTGGACGCCAAGCATGGAATGGAGACAACACGGAAAAGAAGATAAAGATGGACGAATAATAACAGCAGATGAAGTGGTGGAAAATGAAAACTTCAACATCACTTCAACGATTAGTGTCATCTTCAAATCATCCACGAATAACTCATTTTTCTCTTGCAAAACCTACTTCTCAACCAAGAAGCACAGACCTCATGCCAATGCCACTAATGATCCCGATTTCAGCTACCTATGGAAATCGCTTGAAATCATTGAACGGGACTCTGATTCCACTTTTATCACAACACCAAAGATAACTCCCGATTACAGGAAATCAGCCTCTGAGAGTTAGTTCCATCGATCAATCAATCAATAAATAATTTATCAGTTTTATCTGTAAAGGATGCTACACTAACATCTTGTAATAGTCTATGGGGAAGTCGATGAAGATTTTACTTAGTTGAGGGTAAAAGGAGTTTAATTTAAATCTCTTATTGTCGGAATGGATAGTCGTGAGATTTTAATTATTCATGTTCTTAAATTCTTTCCTTTTAACATAAGTCCATGGATCAATTGATGTTTATAACATATCAATAGATAATGACGGTTTCACATCAATTTTGAATTCAGAAAATTAATATATATCTCTAGGTCTATTTCCGCAAAAAATCACCTCTCTTAGTGTATTTGTTTTGATACGCCTATTCTTGTACTCTATGGGTTGTGCTACAGAAATCCTATTTCAATGCCGTATTGGTAAGCAAAAGGTTATTTTGTCAATTAATTAATCTAAAATTTCTAGGCAAAACACTGATCTCTACTGCGTTGAAGCTAACGGGTCGTAACAGAAAGTAAATGCCTAAGCGGTAAATGTCAGGACAACGTAGATTTATAAGGCTAATTAGGTTGCTGCAATTGTTTGGTTTCATATTGTAGGCTATAATTGGCAAGATTCTGTTTCTTTCACAATCGCTTGCGAGATTTATTGTTTGTTGTCATTTGGTATGAGTATTATTTACGACTAATTCAAAGTGCAATATCGAAAAGCGGTGTCACCAGTATGATAACGCTGCTAAACACTATTCAACCTGACATCTATCTGAGGCACATGCTTGTATGTCGTATACTCGAACAATTGTTTCGAAAGTGCGGACATTAATGTCGTCAAATCGGTTTCGGCTGAACTAGGACAAAATGCAATTACAATATTATTTACTTTTATATTATAAATAAATGTATTTATAGCAGATCAAACGTACAACGTCCTGTTGGGATTACTAGTGACAGCTTCTATTCTTGTTACGATGATCATTATAATTATTCTACTACGTTTTCGAAAAAATGCCAACACTTCAGGTAAAACAGCATTATTATTGTTCATTCATTCATTCAAAAATTTATATAGCGCCCCTTCAAGGTTACTACTCAGAAGCGCTCCCAACTCCAGTCCGGCCAAAAAGGTAAGTTTTCAAGTGGCCATAACAAGTATCAGTACATGTTCTAGGGAACAAGCGTAGCTCCTGTGGGAGGCTATTCCAAACCCTAGGGCCTACCACAGAGAATGCTCGGTTCTGCATGGTTGCCGTGCGGGCAAACGGGACCGCCACTACCCCCTCTCAGCTGAGCGAAGGGAGCGACTACCCTGAACCCCCACACCGGCTGACAGAGGTCTATTAGGTAGGTTGGTGCAAGGCCAAGGTGGCATCGCCAAACCAGAGAGACAACTCTATATTCGATGCGCTGTCGGACAGGAAGCCAATGCAGAACTTCCAACACATACCTGGTGACATGATCAAATTTTGGTATTTGGCCGATGAGTCGCGCTGCAGCTCGCAGTACACGATCAAGGCAAGACAACCGGCTAGACGGCAAACCAGAATAGAGAGTTAAGCAGTGATCAAGCCGCGCCGTAATGAAGGCATGAACAAAAGTAGGTTGCAGCGCTCGCTGTAAGCGAACGTGCAACAGTACGGAGCTGACGCAGCTGGTAATAGCAATCACGACTAAGGCGATGCAGATGTGGCGCAAAGGTAAACTCCTGATCTAACAGGATGTATAATAATTGCTATACACACAACGTTGTCTTATTCTAGCAATTAAACTGCAAAGCACTCATCTCAGCGTTTTCAGAAGACTAATACCGGTATTTGTTGAGTCCTTATCTTGCTTTTTAGCTAAACAATATCACTAAGCTAACATGCTACAGGAGTTCGTTTTTCTCTCGCCTTAGGCCACTATATATGACTTGTTTTAGATTAGAATAAACGTTGATGAATATGAATTTTGAACCATTCTTAGTGCACGGTTAATGAAAATTTCATTCATATAGTTCGAAGAGACGGGTAGAAACTAAGATTCTATATTTTTGTGCGCTTAATCGTAGGCTAATTGAAACTCCAAATTTGAAAATCTAAGCGCACAGCACCAACTTGTTCGCGAGCGCTGTGGCGGCATAAGGTTGGCGTATGCGTTTAATGAGAAGGTATAACAAAGACATAGAGTGAAAGTGAACAAGAACGATGTCGAGGGGAGACAGTGAGACGAAAGCAGAAAGTAATATGAAACATCTGCACATCAACGTATGAACGAATCACTTAAATGTACATCTAAAAAACAATCGAAGGCGTTTCATCAACTCTTAGCTTTGCGCTTGAATTGTGCCAACAGAAGACAATGGTTTTATCTACCAGATTTAGTCAGAGGACCCACGGCCAACAGGTTGTAGCTGGGAACGTTAACATACAAAATTGATTACTTATGTCTTAAAGTTATTTGTACCTTTCTATGTTTGACAAGTGTCCCCAATAACTCTTCAACTGCAATGTCTTCCTACATGTCGTTGGTTGACCACCCTGACGAACGGCAATCAACCACTCTCACAGTTGCAGCATATATCGGAGTGTAGTGTGTTAGGGAATGTGATTTGAGGACGTAATATTTGAAGCAACAAACGCAGATTATGTGTGTATCGATGCATCTCACTCTTTGTTGAATGCCTTTAAGAGCCTCACAAAAGTTCCAATAAGAAGCGATTTAAAATAGGTAGAGAGGTTGTAATGTAAAGTAATTGAACATTTATATAGCGCCCCTTCAATATATCTACTCAAAGGCACTCTCTGCGCTAGACTATACGATGTGAAATGTCATTATGAACGAATAATTTAAACCAGTTAGCAAAACAAGGCACAGTAAACTGAAAGAGTCACTACGAGTCGGGCCCACGCACACGGGAGGAATCAAAAAAAGGATTCCCGACGTCAGCTGAAGATGGCATGGATGTTCAGAGTCTCTGAGCCAAGTTGCGTCGATAGAGTAGAGCGGCCACAGGTAACAACGTTCGCACACACGATGACGCTGCCCACGAGCAATAACTTACTGGTCGAAGGTGACGTACGTCCGGCTAACCGTCGAGACACAATGAGTACACAGCGAATGGCATTCGTCTTGTTTCGGTCGGTAGATTGAAGCGCGTCCAGTGACTGAATGTCGAGGTCACTCCAATGGCCCGCATCGGTCGTCCTCCACCGAGACGAAGACACTCGGCTACAGGCGGCGAACACGGTTCGTATGGCTCAGACTCAACCGTACACTTCTACAGCGCCGCTTTTAGCAGTGACCATACTTTTAGTAGCGCTCCCAGTTCGAGAACTACGAGGGTAGAAAAAGGCTTTGAGGAGGGAGAAGGATGTAGGAAGAGATCCAGAAAGAATGGTAACACGTGGAGAGGAAGGAAGGACACTCCATAGGGAGGGCCCAATGGTGGCCAAAGATCTAGTTTGGGCTATAGTGGTCCTAGTTCGCGCGACAAAGAGAACGTGCCAGTTAACAGGTCATGACGATTGATTAGTAACATTTTTTAAACATAAGACAATGCAGTTAGAACCCAAGCTTAAATAAGGTGGAAATGGTTGAAGCTGATAGGATACAGAAGAATACCCACACGCACTTACAAATTGACATTCGGACTTGACCTGAACGTTATTGAAATAAAAAGCATTTGAATTAGTAAAATATGCTGTTGGGTGTATTACTAACAGATGCTGTTGGGTGTTCAACTGCTCCAAGCACTTTAACTTTGGGAGAGATGGAAGCATCAGTATCAGGTAAGTTGGGGACACTTGATGCTATTGCTGCTTATATCAGACCTACTCTTGTCGGACCTTTTGAAATTGAAATTTCGATAGCACTGCGTCGGCCGAGAATCAGGTTGTTCTAACTCCACTTTTTATGTTTTGGGACATTTTGATACCGTTGAATTTGGCGCAGCTTGCTCTATCCCCACATGAAGTTAGAACATTCATAGACATTTCGGAAATACCAAAACACCCAGAATTATAGTGTTCTATTTCCATTTTGACAGTATGTTTACGGACTAGCTTGTTCTATGTCCACGTTGAAACGCGGCCGACCCTATTTTTAGCCAGGCATTGAGCGCTATGTTGTTCTATCTCAAACTATAACTCCAAAGTTGAAAAAAAAATTTAAATAAACAACAAAAATAACATAGGCAACATTTTGGCTGAAAAATGCTGATTCTCCAGAGCTATTTATTGATAGCTTACTCGCTACTTGAATGTATCATTTTGCTGTACAAAGATACTTCTGCCGTTTTCTCGAAAACAACATTCTTTCAGTTAGAACAACCTGATTCTCGGCCGACGACTGTATGAATATTGGTCAAGAGAGCCAAATATTTCATATTAAAGCAGTAATTTTTATTATTGGGCAAGTAACTAAGGAAAAAGCCAATCAACTTGGCTGCTTTGACGGACGATGTATGTAGACACCTGACAGCAATTCGGAGCGGACATTTAGGGGCGTATAATTCGAAGCGGACAAT
Organism: Aporrectodea caliginosa; assembly: GCA_020284085.1. NCBI lineage: Eukaryota > Metazoa > Annelida > Clitellata > Crassiclitellata > Lumbricidae > Aporrectodea > Aporrectodea caliginosa. Next base: position 26,802 of record JACEVL010001260.1, on the reverse strand, counting down.
TCGGAGCCGGATAATTCGGAGCGAATTCGGAGCGGACAGTTCGAAGCCGAGCAATTCGGAGCGGATAATTCAGAGCGAATTGAAGATCGTGTGAACTTACGGGGCTCCTACGGAGAGCAGACATTTATATAGTATTTATTTAGTGGCACGAAGCAAATCGTTCTCTGATCTTCAGACCCTGTGAAATAGTAACATCCTACAGCGCGAATAGAAGATACTGTGAACTTAAAATTTAAATATCAGTGTCGGGAATTTATCGTTTTGGCGCTCTAAATTATTCGCCCATTGTTTAGTTTGATTCCAGTGAACGATGAGCACTGCCATTGAGCAAGGTTGAAGGCAGTGTTATTTCCAGATAAATTTACATCAAGATTACTCGTCGATAATTCATCCTTTGAGAGTTTATGCAAAAATGGCAGATGACTGTAGCGATATGTTTGTCGTTCTTCAAGGATTTTAAATAAGAGACGGCAAATTAAAGTTCCATCATTTTATTGCTTTGGCATTTCGATCTAGGTAAACGACAGGAGTCAATTCGCAGCACTGGCGTCCTCCCAGAAGGAGACTTTCCGGTTTATGCAGTAGTAAGAAAACCTCGTAAGCCTGCCGGTAAGTTAATGAGCAAGGTTGAAGGCAGTGTTATTTCCAGATAAATTTACATCAAGATTACTCGTCGATAATTCATCCTTTGAGAGTTTATGCAAAAATGGCAGATGACTGTAGCGATATGTTTGTCGTTCTTCAAGGATTTTAAATAAGAGACGGCAAATTAAAGTTCCATCATTTTATTGCTTTGGCATTTCGATCTAGGTAAACGACAGGAGTCAATTCGCAGCACTGGCGTCCTCCCAGAAGGAGACTTTCCGGTTTATGCAGTAGTAAGAAAACCTCGTAAGCCTGCCGGTAAGTTAATGAGCAAGGTTGAAGGCAGTGTTATTTCCAGATAAATTTACATCAAGATTACTCGTCGATAATTCATCCTTTGAGAGTTTATGCAAAAATGGCAGATGACTGTAGCGATATGTTTGTCGTTCTTCAAGGATTTTAAATAAGAGACGGCAAATTAAAGTTCCATCATTTTATTGCCACAGAAGTTTGAAACAGGTAGTTTAACGCCAACTGTTGACATTTGTTATAGGCGATAACCTCAAGCACCAGCTGACCGTAAATATTTGCTAAATCTATCTTAAATGCTGGTACAAGCAGTTATAAAAGAAGAAATTTTAAAATGTCGTTACTGTCCCATATTTCTCTAAAATTGTGTTCAATTAGTTGGCCATTATTTTGTGGATTCCTCTAGATAATCTCTGTTCTTTCGGATTTCTAATTTGATCTATTTTTCGTTGTTGAAGTTATTTGTCTTTCGTTTCTGATGGTTTTGGACGGTGTTTGGACTTCTGCAATCGAGGTCTCACGCGCCACCATAGACTCATCCATTCTCAGATTATGCTAGGAATAGGCTTGTTTTTTTATAGAAACGAATAAATTTTCGTGCAAATTAATTATCTGCGTTTGGTTTGTATCTGTTTCTCTACAATTTATAGGATATCTTGGAAGAACAACGTCATTTTAGCAATAAATATAATATTATGCCAACAATAAGAAAAGATAACTATTTCAAACTCAACAGAGCAATTTGCTTCATCGTAGGAGCTTGTTATGATTATAATGCGGGTATGACATGTGTTGCAACTTGTGTTTTAGCAGAAGGGGCTGTCGGAATTGGGTGTGAAATTATATCATACGACACTATTGAAGATAAAAACCAGGTACAATGTGGTACATGGGTGAATTACTGCCAGTCATCAATTAAAACTAAGTCTATATTTCATTTACTGAAGCTGAAACAGTATTAACTGACATAGGCCTACAATGTCACGTACAATATTATGTTACTACTATAAAAATTATTAGGTTAGACCACTGATGTAAGCCTATTTTAAAGTACCTCGACTGTTTCGCGGTTTATATAAATTCATCCATAGGTCTACTGTTGTCAACAAACGTAATTTACTTTGAAGATATATTTATTGTATACAGGCTAACGTTTAGGCTATCAGTTGGAAATAATAATTATTATTATTTAAAACCATACTTAATATTAACTATATTGCACTGCTGTTCTATCAGTTAATTGTCTTCTGTTAATGTGCAAACCTGCACTCAAAGCGTAACAGGGTTTATGTAAGGTCTCCTTCATTTAATCCTTTGAAATGTAATTCAAAACTCGCTGTTCTCTTGTTTCGCTCTCTGCCAAGCTGCTACAAAAAAACTTTCATTTTAATTGCCCTTTTTTATTGAGAAACGCAAGATCATTGAATACAATTTTGGTAGACCAAATTTCAACCATTTAAAATTAGTAATTTACTTAAATTTGTCAGCTGTGTGGTGTCTTTCAGATCTCTGAGTATGATTCAGCTTATGCAGAGATTGGTGATATAGATGGTTATAAACCAAAGAAGCAAAAGTTACAGCAAGCTTCATCCATGATGTACAGCCACTCAACCTATGCAAGCATCGATCACACCGAAGACCCATCTAAGTCCATGGATTACGACGATATTTGCTGATCGTTATAATCCGAACATGTGCTTCTAATGCATTGTTTGCTTATAATCCTGAACTATACTATACTACATTATATTCTGCTATGCAAGACAATGCTACACTATAATAATACGGAAGTACAAAATACTGTACCAGACACATACCATACTATGCAATATTATACTATGCTAGGCCCATACTATTCTATGATATACTGTATGCTTGCTATAATGACTTTGCTGAGTATATTGCGGGACTTAATAGGACACATGATGTTTTATCAATTATAGTTATTAAGATTTGTCTATTCCGCACTAGTTTGGAAAAAATTTCCATCCAGGTAGAATTCCGTGCTGCCGCCTATTAGATACATTACTTCATGTAGTTGGAGAGATTGTACTGGCGTTGCATGTCGCCTTATCTAAATTTTGTATTAAGTGAACGATAGACCACACGTCTAAGACTGTTATTATATACAGATGAAAACATTGTTACGCGCTAGTCTAGAAGAAGTAAAGCCCCGGATTCAAGTATAACATTTAATGCGAAAAACTATATACAAAGCGTATTTACAAAAGCACAATGGTACCTTCCAGCGCGGCAGCAACTCCGCACGACTCTCCAGAACAACACCAAAACCAAGTCAGCAGGTCTAACGAAGACCTCTATCGCCGAGCAAGTGTAGAACACAGAACTGTCGGTCTCGAAGACGACAAAGGGCATACCACCCAAGACATCGACAAAGGTGCTATGACAAGCACAAAAGACCAAACGGTGGTCGGAAGAAGAAGAACCAAACGAGGGTCAGCGACACCAAAACGAGAACCAGAACTGGCCTCCCGACGACTCCTACCACGAGCTTATATAGGCCCTACTAGGCTACGCGGGAAACCCATCCTACCTTCCCCACACGCGCTAGCTACTACCACCTTGCACCAGTCCATTTATATAGGGCCTATGCCTAACAACATTTTCAAGAAGTATACACTGGAACTGACCATATTCCTGATAGGTTTTATGCAAACTGATTGCTAATTACAGCAGTTCATTGACTTTCTGCACATATGTTTTTGATTCCAGAGTTTATTCGACTCATTTTCTTGCCTGATATTATGGCTATGCTACGTAGGTATCGTAGCTGCGTTCGCTCTTAATAGACTTACTCTAGAAATTCTTTTTGAGCGCTTACCATTCGATTAAATTAATCTAACATTCGAGGTCAAGGCACCAAGAGATTTTCACACTTTTAATACCGTCATCGAACAGTGTAGCCATGCCATCAGAACTAGAATATGTCACGCATTGGGCTGAAAAGTGCAACCTGAAACTCAATCACAAGAAATCTTTCGAGCTGGTGTTCCGAGGGTTACGGGAAGGTGGCTGATGATGCAAATCTGAAAGCCGTATCAGTAGGCCTACGTCAGAGGGTTATTAGTATGGTATATCTAGGTGTAACTACCTCAGATAATCTCAGCTTTTCGACTCATGTCAACCTCATAATATTATGCAGTCAGGCCCGACGGTCGCTTTTTGCATTGCGTACCCTGGGAGCGCACGGTTTATGGGGACTTGGCTTGTATGACGAAGTGAGAGCCACAACCCTATCCAGGGTGTTCTACGCCTCACCAGCTGGGTGGGGTTTTATTAAACAAGAGGATCGAGACAGGCTGGGAGGGGTCTTACGACGTCTCACCAGAGACCACTACCTCCCAGATAACATCCCATCTGTCGATCATGTATGCCACATAGCAGACACCCGCCTTTTCTCAGCCATTAGGAGTAATCCGGAGCACGTCTTACATGACCTGCTCCCGCCTATCGAGCGCAACGGCCATTTTCTACGCCCAAGAACACACGACGGAGAAATCCCGATTGCCGATAGTTTGGTTAGAAAAACGTTCATCCTGAGGATTTTATATGAATCAATTTCGTTTAATGGGCAATGGTTAAGATAATCTATGTGGGGCCTACATGATACATAATGGCAGACTGCACTGCTTAGTGTTCTTTGTATGCTTAAATTATTTTACACCAAAACGCGGTGTGCAATAATTATTGGTTTCAATAAAGAATATTCGTCGTCTTCTTCTTCTCCTTCTTCTACTCAAGCTGGGCAATTTTCGTCTTGGGGAGGTGAAATCAACTGTCGGTCAATGGTTGCAACAGGTTTAACAGTTCTAAGTCGAATTTAACTGTATAACAGCCTGCAAGACGCCCATCTGTCCTACTGCTCATTTTACCAACGCCACCTGGCGAATGGAAGGCTGAGTTAACCTCTTAGGGCTAGCGGGTATAGAATCGCATCCTTATGATCTTTCGTGCCAGCGTGCTACCACTCAACCACCCGCCCTATAACATATCTTGTAATGGTACGTGAAATAGCTATTGCGACAGAAATTTGGTTTATATTTTGTTGCAAGGGTATACAGATAGCCTACCCAAGTGGACCAAGTCTGTTCCTTCAATGGCGTGATAGTAATTAAGGTTGATCGACTGATCTTATCATCTACATTTTCATATTTTAAATTTACATTTTTTCAGATATAGTGTAGGCCTAATTAGCAGCGATTGCAACACTGGCCGCAATCTATAATTACAGCGAATGTCATCAGGTACCATGTTCTCCGCTAATTAATTAACACAAGTTCAATTTCAGGATCCGTATAAGGAGCTTATAAGACAAATAATGGACAAAATCTAGTGGAAAACTGGAGTAATTTAGTAGTTTAGAACATCTAATTGTAATAATTTAGTATTATGCAATCTAACCGTATAATAATTTAGTAATCTAGGAACACAATGTTTGAGGGTGGCATAAGTGGGAATAGGACTGCAGCTGCTATATCATCCCCAATCCCTATTCTGTGACTCCATAACTGGATTATTTTTACAGGCTGCCAGATAACCACACCAAACTGTAACTGCACCGAGATCGTTTCAAGTATCAGCAACAGCGTTGACGTCACCTAGGCTAAGCTTACTTTTTCACATCCAACATGAGTAACTTCTAAGAATGTGTCAGCTTCTCTAAAGAGAATTGATGAATATACATGTAGTTTGCCGTTGGTTTATTGCTACTGCCATTTCTCAAATATTACAACTTTTGTTGCCCCTTAGAGTAGCCGACCCATTCTTTTCCTCGTACGTGTGAGCTTCGCGAGTATTTTATTCCATTTGAAATCCAATTCAACTTTACATAGAGCAGGTTCAAACCAGAACCTTTTACAAAATCGTATAGTTCAATTAGACGCTTTTTGAGTCACCACTAGTAGCAGAGTGTTTCTATAAAGCACTGATGTTAAACCGAAAAGTATAAACTAGAAACAGTGTCACCATGTTACTAAAGTTCAATAGGACTCATTTATTTTTTATCGTAATTAAAACAACAATTAACTCTAGCAGTTCTACGACTCTACGTGCTTTAAAATTTGAAAATGTAAATCTATGAATTAAACAATAAATAATGTCTAGATAAAGTTGAATCAATTTCTGCAACTCTGCAAACGATCATGCGACCTCCCGATTCAGAAAACCTTGACAACTTTGCTTGACTCAGAATTAGTTTTTCTGAAAACACGTAGCCTACGCGTAGTCGTATTCTCACCAAACTTGATTAATGCAATTCATGGTCTCAATGACTATACAGTGTTATTTCCACAAGAATCACACCGCACCTCTATGTTTTGCACTCTCATTAGCCCTTCATTCTCTAGACACCACGCAAACTAATCCGTTTCAAAGAGTGTTAAAAGGGTATTTTCTTTTATAAACTAGGTAGACTACCTAGTTTATAAAACATGTGACCTATTATAGAACGATTCATCCTCGTCGCAATTATAGCTTTAATGGATTTTCTAATCGTCAGCGAAGTGCGAATTAGTTCAACAAGACTTATCCCAGTCAACATGCAGTTCATGACACCCATTTTAAGTACATAAATCAAAGACTCTATTGGCCGCTTACAGTACAAATCACCACCGAAATGCAACTATCATTATGACTCATCTATCGAAACGAACAACTGCTATCCTAATTATATCCATAAATGCACGCATGCATACATATATTATTACCATACCTGCATATTGCTGAATCATGCATATATGCATACATTTGTGCACGCATTCATATATTGATGTATACTTCGTAGGTATGTTTCGAGACAGTTTAGAGCGATCGCCTTGTAACTGTGTGGGTTCGAGCATTTTCAGAGACACTTAATAAGTAGGGACTTTGAGATTCACTCAAAATTGATCAGCACCATCCATCGATGCTTCTTCATCAGATAGTGGCGCGTAGTAAATGCATCATTGTAATTATAATAATAACCTCATAAAGAGCCTAAATAAAAGTAGACCTATAACAGTTGAAAGCTGCTTATTTAAACACGTTAGTGATAGGCCTACTAAAATTGACTTATCATTTATGTGATAAATCGGCCATAATAAATTCGATTCATCAGGAAAGAGAAAGTTTTGCTAGCCAGTATTCTTTGGACCAGGATGATGTACTGAAAAGTTTCTGTTTTAGAAATTTATTATTATTTACACTGTTGTATCGCATGCGGGAAGTGTCGTCATTTTCCATCTGACGGAAACTGAAAATTGTAAAAATGCTGAACATATTTGCCAAACAGGTTGCAATGATTTAATAGTTGCATGAGGCTTACCACATTCGGCCTACAGAGTAATTACCCTGCCCGCATTTCTATGGGCTTTAGATGGAACCCATATTGGCTCAATAAGGGTCCTATACTGTAACAGACATAGAGTAACCATTTGGTCCCTATGTGGGCATGCTGGCACAGTATGGGCCTTCCGCGTACGTAATAATTATTCAAAATCGGCTGTCAGTATTAGGTGCAGACGACTTGTTACGCTTTTCAATGTTTCTAAATTCTGTACATAGGCCTACGACAACGTCTCTGCAGCAACAGGAAAACCGCAAAGAATAATGACGTTTTTAGTTGGTTTGATCGCTATGAGTCGTATTGTGGACATTGGTAAGTCAGAGAAATTTAAGAATATACCAGCAGCTGGACATCTTAATAGTAAAATCAATTCGTCTGAAAGCTGAAAAAGCATTATTATAAGTCTGCTTTGACGAACATGAAACTTAAACTTTGTGCAAGAGCCATTGTTTTTCCATTAGGCACTAATTTTAAATTTTAAATAGTTCCAATGTTCAAAGCAAAATGTATAGACAACTATAAACGAATTTCCAGTGTATGGAGATTTGCTTTAGAGATACGTTTTATTACAGATATTATATGGAATATCATAGATTATCTTTAATCCAGCATGCAAAGATTATATATATTTCAGCGAAGTGTAATCTGCGTGTTTGCCCGAAAAACACGGCAGTCATCGTCGACCAAATGATGGGCATCGTGTGCTGAACTCACAGTGGATCGGTAGTTCGCGAATGGACTCTAATGAGAGTCAGTCGTGACAAATTTTACGAGCAACAATCGAACGAAGAAAAGATCTTCAGTAACTGAAAGAGTGGAATAACATCAACAACTTTAGCTGAGTTCTGGGTCGATGTAGATCAGTAGGCCTATGGTTCCGGAACACTATATTCGAACTCAACCATGTTAGAAGATGCCGGCCTCTACACTTGTGTCGTGGAAATTCGACAAGAACTGACTCGTTGGAGTGCTCATCTAATTGTGTTTGGTGAGAATTGCCAATTGAAACCGTAAATTACATGAATAACAGATTTATGTGCTATAGAAAAAGCAAATATAAAACAATTTTCATAATGTTTCTTTTATCGTGAGAAAAGAACAACGTATTTTAAAATTTTCAATTGATCCGCCTTTGTAGATTAATATAGTTTCCCTTCCTTATGAGCTATATTAGACTACTTAAATTAATATCGATTAAGAAATTTTCGTCTTGTATCATATAGGCTATTGGTAGCAATTGTCACTTTTCGTAACTTGTGTAAATTTTAGTTAGAAATTTGAAATGTAGCTCTCTCTCTCTCTCTCTCTCTCTCTCTCTCTCTCTCTCTCTCTCTCTCTCTCTCTCTCTCTCTCTCTCTCTCTCTCTTTCTCTCTCTCTCTCTCTCTCTTTCTTTCTTTCTTTCTTTCTCTCTCTCTCTCTCTCTCTCTCTCTCTCTCTCTCTCTCTCTCTCTCTCTCTCTCTCTCTCTCTCTCTCTCTCTGACTGTATAACACTTATTACCACTAGTTATTAAGCTACAGTTGCTGTTTATAGCTAAGGTTGCATCGGAACTTTTGACAACATGGCTGATTGCAATCACTCTTGTTAGCTAAGCTCATCTCCAACCTCATCCTCTTTTCTGTCCTATCTCCTTAACTTCATGGGTGGCATTTTAATGGAATACACTACTGGATCTTAGCTGTGTTACTACTTTCTTAAAAAGCCTTTCTACTCTGTAATAGTAGGCCTAATTATGATGCAACGGGTTTTAGCAACTATAAATTGCAATCTACTGCTTACATCGATGCTAGCTCGGTTCTTGGAACTGACAGCTATAGCATTAACAGTTTCCAAGCTACAATATCAAGTATCCAAGGTTACTGTTAACACGATAGTGATCAACCGATAGCAGTTAGCCTATACTGTAGCTTGACATACTTATTATATTCCGCATACTAAAAATAATAGGATTTTATTTAGTTGAAATTTGATATTCTCAATAGATAAAAATCTGGACGATCTGACAGGTCTCAACCGTGTCAACACATTATTAAACGCGTTTCAGAAGTGGCACCGGATTGGCTAAAATAATATGACGCCAAACTCATGTGTGTTTTACTTTGAGTAGCCCATAAGCCCTACATGTAGTTGTTAAGAAACGAAGCAGACCTTATGAAGAACACTGTGGGGCGCGGTGGTGTAGAGGTATGTTCGGTGCCTTGCAGCAGGAGGGTTGCGGGTTCGAATCCACCTCAAGGGGGTATATTCGGTGCCTTGCAGCCGGAGGGTTCGGGTTCAAATCCACCTCAAGCCGCCGCGTAGGGACCCTGGGCAAGTCCTTCACTCGCAATTGCTCATGCGCTTCGGCGTGAAACTCCGATTCAGTGTCCGCGCTGTAGTCGGGAGCGCCTCTGAGTAGAAATCTTGAAAGGGCGATATATAAATATCTTAAATGAAATTAAAATGAAACACTGTGGTTGTTGATGCACGACTTAGGAGTTACGTTTAAAAATACTCTATTTATTACAGCTTATTTTAGTTGCATGAAACACGCATAAGGCTTAATAAATAACACGACGCTATGCTAGCCTTTGTTAACGAATGTTTTGAATGTTTGAGACCATCGTTAAAATTTGAAATAAAAGTGTTCTTGAGAAGAATTATAATTATGATGATAGTTATCTGCTGTTACAAGATATAGCGCTTTCTGGTAAAAAGATTATTTTTTTAAAAGACAAATCTACCTATTAGAGAGTACACGTTTTATTCTAACACCACTGTCGTCAGCAATATCAACATCAATTGCACATTAGGTAATGTAAGTGCAAGCATCTGTTTATAAGGCGCCTCTTCTAGAAAGCTATCGGAAGACCACGATCGAATAGAATGGTCTTCAACCGTTTATCAAATAGACGCACGGAAAGTCTAGGGCTTTAGACCATTGTCGCAGATTGCATGGAAGACTGCAGAATGAGGGACCGACCACTGCGAAACATTTAGGTTTCATTGTAGCAGTACATAGCTAGCAAACAACCAGATTATCCTGTGCTGCAAAACGGAGAGACCTGCAGCCAGGTAAGGATGACACTGAATAATAGAGCTTAGCCTTAGAGGTCTATGTAGTGGTATGGAGCACAAACGGCAAGGCAGTTATGCATCAGTATAAGGAGCATATATACTAAATCGTCTAAGCATGGGCATTGCGCAACCAATGCAACTCGTCTGTAGATAGATATAATCAAACTTTGGAGTCTGTTGGTCAGCCGAGCTGCAGCCTTTAAAACAGCCTGAAGTTGAATAATCATAGAGATTGGTAGGCCCGCATAAATAGCATTGCAACTGGTATGATTGCTTCATTGATTGCTGGCCGCTCGACACAATTGTTGGACCGACCAGGAGAAAAACTACAATGTTACACGAAAGGAACTTTTAGCAATGATAACGTTCGTGAAAAAGTTCAGACAGTACCTTCTGGGCAAGCCTTTTACCATCAGGACAGATCACGCCGCCTTGCAGTGGCTGAAGAACATTCCTGAGCCAATCGGTCAGCAGGTTCTAGGGTAGGCCTAATTCGGAGCCGGACAATTGGGAGCGGACAGTTCGGAGCGGACAATTCGGAGACGGGCAATTCGGAGCCGGGCAATTCGGAGCGGATAAATTGAGCGGACAATTCGGAGCCGGGTAATTCGGAGACGGTCAATTCGGAGCGGATAGAATAGCGTCGGGCTCTCACGTATTTATTTTTATAATGGCATCAAAGGCCTATGGCGATTCAACCTGGGCACATACGTCTTTCTAACCATGATCGCCATTTAGTATTTATTTTGTGGCAACAAATAAATCGTTCTCTGAGCTTCCCCTCACTGTGAAATAATGACATCAAAGGCCTTTATTTAGTACTCAGTAAATATAGGGATTTGGATCGTCGACTGCGAAGTGTGGTAGGCTATTAGATTACGGTAACCACACATGCATCGAGTACCTGCGCGGATGCAGCCACAACATAAACTGAAATGACTAATGAAACTTAGAACGTAACATGGAATGGATTTTCATGCATAACAGTGTGATATTAGATAATCAGTTGAAACATCAGTAGGCCTACATTTCACTGCAATTTCACTTCGCAGCTTTAAGTACTTTTTAAACTTTTAATTCGTGACTTGTTTGCTATGCATAGTAGTTTTACAAAATTATTATATTTCCCTGCAATAAAATTTGATTTACATTTTTAAATACTCGTCTGATTGTCTATTCGACGAATTGGCCGCTCCGAATTGCCCGTCTCCGAATTACCCGGCTCCGAATTGTCCGCTCAATTTATCCGCTCCGAATTGCCCGGCTCCGAATTGCCCGTCTCCGAATTGTCCGCTCCGAACTGTCCGCTCCGAATTGTCCGGCTCCGAATTGTCCGGACACCGGTCAGCATATTAACATTCTATATACGAACTCAGACTCTGAATATTCATGAGTAATTACGGCCTGCTGTTGATTGGATGCTATGCTGGTCCTCGATGCACGAGCAAAACCAAAATGGTGGACAGCGGATATTTTCTCGATTGCCATTCGAAAATGAATGTATAATAAATAATGAAGAAAGAATGGAGATCAGAGCTAAGTTAAAATGCGCCGAAGATGTTGACATGTGGCTGCGTTCTTATGAAGAAATGTCAGCGACACAATGGATCGTCAGGAAAACATATCCACGGTTGCAGACACTCCAATTCTGTAAAGACTGTCTGCCATCATCATATAATCTAATAACTTTGGTAATTCTCCATTTTAGGTCCCCAAATTATTTCGCTCTGGTATATTAAATTGTCAATTTAAAATAGAAGCTGGATTGATTAAAATAATTGTCTACTTAAATGGAAGCTGGATTGACAAGAATAACTGCGTAAATAGAAGCTGGATTGACGAATATAATTGTTTACCTAAGTAGAAGCTGGATTGACGAAAATAATTTTTTCATGAAATGGAAGCGAGATTGATGAAAATAATTGTTTACCTAAATAGAAGCTGGACTGATGAAAATAATTACGTAAATGGAAGCTGGATTGACTAAAATAGTTCATCGTGAAACTAGAAGTGGGATTGATGAAAAGAATTCCTGCTAAATAGAAGTGGGATTGATGAACAAATAAACTTCAGTTTCAATGAATACCAATGCAAAAAATGTGGGGACCTAAACTGGAGGATTATCATAACTTTTGTTTAAAACAATATACGATCGAAGCTACCAAATAATATTCGGAAAGTATCAGGCCAGCCAGACAGACAAAATGGTGATATTCAACCCTTTATAGCACTTAAATCACGTGAATGCATGCTATAAATAGTAAGGCGCCGCAAAACTAAATATTAGCTGCTTTGTATTTACTCATTATTAATCCCTAGGCAGAAACGTCGTTACTTATGAATATTTATTAACCTACCCTATCATCCAATCAGTAGCAGGCCGTAATTACTCATGAATATTCAGATTCTGAGTTCGTATATAGAATGTTAATATGCCACCGGTCAGCAGGCTCGTTGGCTGGAAATTCTGGAGGAGTTTGATTATCACGTCGAGTACTGGCCCGGGGCTAAGCATACCAACGCCGATGCCATGTCTCGAAGACCTTCGAATCACGACGATCCAGCCATGGCCGCTGCAACTACTGCGCGACCCAACGTCGAAGAACCATTTTACTGGGTCAAGGTACAGAAGGAAGACAAGGACATTGGATTCGTCTACGAATTGCTCAGGAATCAGTCGCCGAAGCCAAGACAAGAAGACAAGAAATAGTATTAAGTTACAAAACCTAGGTACTAGTTTTAATATTAGGAAAACTAACAGTCTAACACAATCTACTGGCTCATATCTCATACTTTTCCTCACGCTGTCACTGTCAATGCCGCTGGTCTATCATCTAATCCGCATACCCTCACCTGCGATGTTCCTCAAGGTTCTGTTCTCGGTCCTCTGTTGTTCATTCTTTACACTTCTCCTCTCAGCAAACTCATTTCTTCTTCCTCTCGTGATCATGACCTCTATGTCGACGACACACAACTCTTCATATCTTACTCACCTCAATCCCTTCCAGATACATTAATTTATCTTCGTTACACCATCGCTCAGATATCAGCCTGGCTGACCTCTAGCCTGCTATGTCTTAACCCTTCAAAAACAGAATTTCCCAATATTTTCTCCGCGAGCAATTAAACAAACTAGCTTATCCTCCCGATCATTGTCCAACAGATCTCACTTCTCCCGCACCTTACTCTTCTCCTGTCCGCAATCTTGGAATCATCTTCGATATGAACCTTACCTTTTCAGACCACATCAGCCAGCTATCTCGCACTTGCTAGTTGCTATATGCATATCCGTGACCTTTGTAAATTGCGCCCAATACTTAACTACAGGACTGCGCGTACAATAGCCACTTCAATTGTTCATTCCAAACTAGACAACTGCAACACCCTTTTTTTACAACATCGACTCTTCTCAAATAAAACACCGGCAAATAGTTCAGAACGCTCTCGCCAGCGCAGTCACCAAAACTGCAAACACCACCACATAACCCCTGTTCTCAAATCACTTCATTGGCTAAAAGTCCGTCAGCGCATCCATTACAAAATTGTATCTCTTACCTATAACGCCCTTCAAACCTCTAAAGTCTAAACCCTCACATTCGCCAGCTATTCACCATCCAACCGCCCGGGTCTACTCTCTCATCATACCTTTCACTATCTCGGCCTCCAGTCTCATCCTCGCTGAAATTCTGCAACCGCTCCTTAGTCCATGTTGCACCTGGACTTTATAACATACTTCCAAAACACCTCCGCCAGTTTGCTCAACCTCCTATCTCGCCGCTTAATTTAACCTATCATCCGCTTTCACTCTCCTCTGCTACTTTCCACTCACAACTGAAAACCGAATTCTCAAGCTATCCTATCCTGATTCTACTCATTAGGCACCACACGACCACCATCATCACCGATTACCACCGTAGCACCATGCCGTCTCCTCCGCTTGACCTTCTCGGATTTTGAACTGGCACTGGAACGAACAGAGGAGCTTGACTATTGCGGACTTGATTTGATACAGCGCCTTTGAATAAGCTGGTCTCCCTGTCGTGGTTTTTGTGGAGGCTGAAAATTTTTCGAAGATTTTCGAAGATTTACATTTATATTTTGTGAATTAATAGTAGTAGACTAAGGAACCTACTAACTTACTAAGCATTATTAGTGCAAGCACGTCAGTAAAGTCATTATTTACAACAGTTCGTTTCGAATAATTTTTCAAGTAGGCCTATAATTCGGTATTGTTGGACCTTGTTGGTTAGAAATCTATATTATATAAGAACATAATTTCAAGCACCGGACCACCCCTAAAACGATTTCGACATACCCTACACAATTCTCCAAATGATGCTGCTCGTAGTCGTATACCATCATTAGAGAAAGACTCCAGTTTTACGGTGCATCAGAGGCAATAGTGATGGCACGGATTGTATGAACGTTCAGTGATATACTAAATGTGGAACGATAACTTGAAAAGTGCAGCGATGAATAATGAAAGGATGTTTGTTCAGTAATGAGAGTTTTATAATAATAATTATATTCGTTTTTTGAGAATCAAGGTATCTCTGGCGGAATGTTCCTCAGGATGTATTCCCCCCCCCAGAAATATAACAAAAAAATAATAGTTTTGACCAGTTGTTGACTTTGTAATATTATTTACTACTATAATATGATACTATCATATTATAATGAGTATAATTGACTGCTAATATCATTTTTGTGCAAATATTATATCTCTCGAGTGTTATCTTTCAACTTGAAAAATATCAAAATTCAAAATGATTTGTTCCTTGAACATTTAGTAAAACTACGTCACTTTAACATGGCTCCACGATTCGGTAGTTGAATCCGTCTTGCTTGGCTTGTGTACCATTTGTAAGCTATTTCTGCTAATTGTATCTGGTCAACAATATGTTTACCTTAAGGCTTATGGCGTTCTTGGAAATTGAACGCATTTTCTAGTTTTAATATTAATTTAAAAAAATTTCTGGTTTGATAGTATAATTGTCTGCAGTCACCCTCAAACACGACTCAAACTATATCTTAGCTACGAGTGACAGCTGATTCCTACCAGCAATAAAATTATAGAGCAATTTTTCAGATGACTGCTTAAAATGCTACCATTACAGTGTGGAAATTAACAAAAGTTTTAAGTGGGGAGGGGGCACATTCCCCTTTCCAAACCCCTCCCCGTACTCGGCTCTGCGCGCCTTGGCGATCGTCCTTCGGACGCTCGTTCTTCGTGCCCCCCCCATACCTTCGTGCCCAGGCTCCAGCCTAAGCGTGGTCTCCTGCTTATTGTGCGTACACAATTAAAATCCTAGCGGCGCCGCTGCGCGGCATCACTCTGAGAGGTCTACGTAGCCTACGTTAACCAAGTTAGCAATGCTGCCTATTAAAAGAGAGACGCCTGAAACGATTAATTTTGATGATGTCATCAATGATTTTGCAGCCGTTAAAGCTTGCAAGATAACGTTAATAAAATAGTGATAATATAGTAATTATAGCATAATTTTTTTAATTTTTTATGATAACCTATGTATGTATGTATGTGTTTATGTACTGTACATACTGTACACATCAACGCAAGTCAGCGACGTCGCAGCTCGTGCAATAAAATGTTTTATTATCTAATAATGTAGATTTACTCATTATTAATCCCTAGGCAGAAACGTCGTTACTTATGAATATTTATTAACCTACCCTATCATCCAATCAGTAGCAGGCCGTAATTACTCATGAATATTCAGATTCTGAGTTCGTATATAGAATGTTAATATGCCACCGGTCAGCAGGCTCGTTGGCTGGAAATTCTGGAGGAGTTTGATTATCACGTCGAGTACTGGCCCGGGGCTAAGCATACCAACGCCGATGCCATGTCTCGAAGACCTTCGAATCACGACGATCCAGCCATGGCCGCTGCAACTACTGCGCGACCCAACGTCGAAGAACCATTTTACTGGGTCAAGGTACAGAAGGAAGACAAGGACATTGGATTCGTCTACGAATTGCTCAGGAATCAGTCGCCGAAGCCAAGACAAGAAGACAAGAAATAGTATTAAGTTACAAAACCTAGGTACTAGTTTTAATATTAGGAAAACTAACAGTCTAACACAATCTACTGGCTCATATCTCATACTTTTCCTCACGCTGTCACTGTCAATGCCGCTGCTGCGATGTTCCTCAAGGTTCTGTTCTCGGTCCTCTGTTGTTCATTCTTTACACTTCTCCTCTCAGCAAACTCATTTCTTCTTCCTCTCGTGATCATGACCTCTATGTCGACGACACACAACTCTTCATATCTTACTCACCTCAATCCCTTCCAGATACATTAATTTATCTTCGTTACACCATCGCTCAGATATCAGCCTGGCTGACCTCTAGCCTGCTATGTCTTAACCCTTCAAAAACAGAATTTCCCAATATTTTCTCCGCGAGCAATTAAACAAACTAGCCTATCCTCCCGACCTTTGTCCAACCGATCTCACTTCTCCTGCACCTTACTCTTCTCCTGTCCGCAATCTTGGAATCATCATCGATAAAAACCTCACCTTTTCCGACCACATCAGCCAGCTATCTCCTGCACCTGCTATATGCACATCCGCGACCTTCGTCCATTGCGCCCAATACTTGACTACAAGACTGCGCATTACCAATAGCCACTTCAATTGTTCATTCCAAACTAGACAACTGCAACACCCTTTTTTTACAACATCGACTCTTCTCAAATAAAACACCGGCAAATAGTTCAGAACGCTCTCGCCAGCGCAGTCACCAAAACTGCAAACACCACCACATAACCCCTGTTCTCAAATCACTTCATTGGCTAAAAGTCCGTCAGCGCATCCATTACAAAATTGTATCTCTTACCTA
Organism: Aporrectodea caliginosa; assembly: GCA_020284085.1. Lineage (NCBI taxonomy): Eukaryota > Metazoa > Annelida > Clitellata > Crassiclitellata > Lumbricidae > Aporrectodea > Aporrectodea caliginosa. Next base: position 9,647 of record JACEVL010001260.1, on the reverse strand, counting down.
TAACGCCCTTCAAACCTCTAAAGTCTAAACCCTCACATTCGCCAGCTATTCACCATCCAACCGCCCGGGTCTACTCTCTCATCATACCTTTCACTATCTCGGCCTCCAGTCTCATCCTCGCTGAAATTCTGCAACCGCTCCTTAGTCCATGTTGCACCTGGACTTTATAACATACTTCCAAAACACCTCCGCCAGTTTGCTCAACCTCCTATCTCGCCGCTTAATTTAACCTATCATCCGCTTTCACTCTCCTCTGCTACTTTCCACTCACAACTGAAAACCGAATTCTCAAGCTATCCTATCCTGATTCTACTCATTAGGCACCACACGACCACCATCATCACCGATTACCACCGTAGCACCATGCCGTCTCCTCCGCTTGACCTTCTCGGATTTTGAACTGGCACTGGAACGAACAGAGGAGCTTGACTATTGCGGACTTGATTTGATACAGCGCCTTTGAATAAGCTGGTCTCCCTGTCGTGGTTTTTGTGGAGGCTGAAAATTTTTCGAAGATTTTCGAAGATTTACATTTATATTTTGTGAATTAATAGTAGTAGACTAAGGAACCTACTAACTTACTAAGCATAGTAGACTTAGTGCAAGCACGTCAGTTACGTCATTATTTACAACAGTTCGTTTCGAATAATTTTTCAAGTAGGCCTATAATTCGGTATTGTTGGACCGTTGTTGGTTAGAAATCTATATTATATAAGAACATAATTTCAAGCACCGGACCACCCCTAAAACGATTTCGACATACCCTACACAATTCTCCAAATGATGCTGCTCGTAGTCGTATACCATCATTAGAGAAAGACTCCAGTTTTACGGTTGCATCAGAGGCAATAGTGATGGCACGGATTGTATGAACGTTCAGTGATATACTAAATGTGGAACGATAACTTGAAAAGTGCAGCGATGAATAATGAAAGGATGTTTGTTCAGTAATGAGAGTTTTATAATAATAATTATATTCGTTTTTTGAGAATCAAGGTATCTCTGGCGGAATGTTCCTCAGGATGTATTCCCCCCCCCAGAAATATAACAAAAAAATAATAGTTTTGACCAGTTGTTGACTTTGTAATATTATTTACTACTATAATATGATACTATCATATTATAATGAGTATAATTGACTGCTAATATCATTTTTGTGCAAATATTATATCTCTCGAGTGTTATCTTTCAACTTGAAAAATATCAAAATTCAAAATGAGATTTGTTCCTTGAACATTTGAAGTAAAACTACGTCACTTTAACATGGCTCCACGATTCAGGTAGTTGAATCCGTCTTGCCCTTGGCTTGTGTACCATTTGTAAGCTATTTCTGCTAATTGTTGTATCTGGTCAACAATATGTTTACCTTAAGGCTTATGGCGTTCTTGGAAATTGAACGCATTTTCTAGTTTTAATATTAATTTAAAAAAATTTCTGGTTTGATAGTATAATTGTCTGCAGTCACCCTCAAACACGACTCAAACTATATCTTAGCTACGAGTGACAGCTGATTCCTACCAGCAATAAAATTATAGAGCAATTTTTCAGATGACTGCTTAAAATGCTACCATTACAGTGTGGAAATTAACAAAAGTTTTAAGTGGGGAGGGGGCACATTCCCCTTTCCAAACCCCTCCCCGTACTCGGCTCTGCGCGCCTTGGCGATCGTCCTTCGGACGCTCGTTCTTCGTGCCCCCCCCATACCTTCGTGCCCAGGCTCCAGCCTAAGCGTGGTCTCCTGCTTATTGTGCGTACACAATTAAAATCCTAGCGGCGCCGCTGCGCGGCATCACTCTGAGAGGTCTACGTAGCCTACGTTAACCAAGTTAGCAATGCTGCCTATTAAAAGAGAGACGCCTGAAACGATTAATTTTGATGATGTCATCAATGATTTTGCAGCCGTTAAAGCTTGCAAGATAACGTTAATAAAATAGTGATAATATAGTAATTATAGCATAATTTTTTTAATTTTTTATGATAACCTATGTATGTATGTATGTGTTTATGTACTGTACATACTGTACACATCAACGCAAGTCAGCGACGTCGCAGCTCGTGCAATAAAATGTTTTATTATCTAATAATGTAGATTTAATACATTTGAAAATGTATAGCGAAAAGGGATAATTACAAAATACAGTGAAAAAGTAATAGATCTGGAAAGGCCACATGTATGAGAGGTGTCACAAGAGGCTGCCCAGCCATTTCTGGCCCGCCGAACGATGTTTTCTGGCCCGCAAGCCTTACCTAAAAACTACTATGATGTTAGTGACTGATAATGAAGATCGACATTAGGATTTTGTAAGCCTAATTTGACTGTTTGTGTGCTAAAAATGCACCTTTTAAGATTTTTTTTTGCACAGATTTTCTGGGGACGAGCTTACTGAGCCCCTCCAAGACCCCTACTCCCGCTTTTGCTAAAGCTTCTTCGGCCTCTCCCCCCCCGCCACTTGCTGGAGCTATATTGCCAATGGCCCACGATTTAAAAGGTTTGGCACCCTTGCTATAAAACCATGAAATAAAATTGCATACGTAGTTCGATTAAAGATTGTCATGCAAATTGCAATATCGTACAGAAAATAGCATATCCAAAATTGAATGGCTAATAGCGGCATTTTAGGCCCTCGCCCCAAGCGGCAGTTCTGCTCCGTACTCCTCTGCTGCTTAGGTAGAGTAGAGCGGGCAAAACGCCACCTTTAACGGTTTTTGCCGATTTACAACGTGAGTAACAGCATTTTAGGCATGAAATTATTGCAAGGTGTAGTACTGAATTTCCCAAATAAAGTATAATCGCATTCGATCAAATTATCAAACAGATGACTTAAAAAACAATTAAATACAAAATGCTTCAAAGGGCAAAAATATATAATAAAAATTAATATACATGTATTAAAGTTTCATTTATTGTGCACAGTAATTCGATATGATTATGGTATACCTTAAACCTATACTTGTATTTTTTGCTTTGCCTAGCATTTTGGCACTATTAATGATACAGAATTGGCAGCAAACTCTTTCACAGGAAACACGAAAACAAAACAAAACAAAAACAAGCAAACCATTAAAAGAAAAATGATTGACGATTATCTCAAAAGAGTACAACTTACAACTAAAAAAGCCAGAACAGTCAAACAGTTCATTACATAGCACAGAGGGAATAGGGGGAGGGGCGTTTTGCCCCTCTACCCTAATGGAATTCATCATAGCTGAGGTTACTTACTATAAGAGTAGTCTCATGGAAGTGCAGAAATGTAGGATCATAAATAATTTTTAAAGATATGCATCAATTACAAGTGATTTCCAGGGAGTTCGTCTACTAAAACACTCCTATAATTTTTTGAAAGTCCTTCAGTGTCCGTCCTCCAGAGTTCGTTCATTAAAACACTCCTATAATTTTCTGCAGATTCTTGCAGTGTCTGTTCGTTTAAACATTCTAAAATTTCCTGAAGATTCCTAAAGGTGTCAGGATGACAGTCTCCTTTAGCATGAATTGTCTCGTTCTTTGTTTTCTTTTAATATTCTGGAAATAATGCTATGCTTATGAGTACATAAGACTTTTTGTCCGTTAATTTGCTCTTTTCACCCTTAAGTTGTTTTTAATATCTCACATCGCTGACTTCTGGAACTCGCGTAGCTTTATAACATTAACAGAAATGATATTATTATGTCGAAAAAAAAGCTCTGCATCACTTCCTGCGCGCACCTATGTTAAATCTGACTTGTACACTTGACATATCAAAGACTAATATTCGACCATCATTCCATGGTTTCATGTTGCTGATCCACCGGTTGTCACTAACAAACAGCCGTTTATTTCGTTCGTCCAAACAAATCCTATTAGGGAATCGATACGAGCCATCTTTCGAAAACAGCACTTTACGGAATTTCAGTTTTGGACTTAACAGAACCACTCTGCTGTTATCCTTGTCAACTACCAATATATGTCCATCGGAATAGGCAGTCATATGGATTGGGACATGCAACTGATCATTATTTGATCCTTTCCTCCCACCAAAGTAATATTTAATGTTGCCCTTTAGGTCGCTTACAAGCACTCCATTTCGTGAATCTGCCCAACTGCCATGAGAGATGATGTATTCATCTTCGCTTCGCTTCAGTGTGACCCATAGACTAACGATAGCAGCTGATGGCAATTCTATCAAATTAATCAAATTTCCATCTGACGAATATTCCCTTATTTTGCGTTCGTAATGGGATGTGACGATAACATTGGATTCATTTGTAACCGACAAACGACCAGCTATGCAGTCTGTTATCCATTTCTTTTGAACAGTTCCTTTTGGATCGATTTTAACGATTTCTGTATATTGCTCTTCGTTTACCTTTTTTTGATCGGCAATATAAAGCCAGTTATGTTTAGGACTGGATTGCATGTCCCATGGAAGTTCTAACTGGTGACCTGACAACGGAAATTCTCTTATCGACTCCAATTTCTGCAGATCTCCGAAAACTTCAATTTTGTGCCACTCGTAGCTTAAAACGAAAAGCTCCTCGCCTAGAATTGCCACTCCGAAAACTGCTTTCTTTCCCCGGGAAGCGGCTTTGGGTATTAATGTTCCAATCAGCTTCAGCTCATCTACAACTTAACAGGACATTAAGGTTTAGCAAAATATAAAAATCAACCGTTGAAAGTGTTCGACATGAACCACGTGTTCGACATGAACGACCAAAAATTCTGAATAATATCAATCGAATATTCTGTCATTTGGCGAAGAAATGTTTAATTTGTAAGCAGCGATTTTAGCTTTGAGCGGCACTTATGCATAAAGGTGGAAGAACGTAGTTTTATTCCGTAAAACCAGTTAATGATATCCAGGCATCGAGTTATTGGTAGCATTTATGAACACGCAAGTACCAATGGCAAACTTAGGGTTACACACCATCTGAAAATGAACAGAGGATCGGGTGATATGGCAGCACTTGAAACCGTTAATTGGATGCATGTGACCCAACAGATTTAATCTGGCTCAGTATCTCGAAAGCAGGTTCAAAAACGGCAACCCCGAGTGTTTTCTTTCTTTATATAAGACAGCATATTCTGTCTTGGTTCCAGTTAAATTTGCCGTGTGAACCACACGAGATCCCGCGCAACAAAACTGTGACCAGCCGGGAGCTTAGATTTTCTGGTATATAGGACACCACGTTGCTATAAGGTAGCATGATCTCTTGCCATTTGAACGATACATTTGGCTCTTTGTGATGAGGGACATCAATAATCGATAAGACGCCAAAGACTCAAAAGTAGGCTATTAGCCTATTATTACAAAATTGGTACGCACGAAAGGTCGCGGAGAAATGCGAACCAGAGGCCCCAGTAAGCTAGGTCAGTAATAGTTTTCGGGCATCCTCTTCGTTATTGTGCTATCAATTTATTTGTAAGGGTTTGGCCAAATCCAGGCAGCGATAATGGTAAAAGCTGCAGAGGAAAAGGCCAAAAGGAGGTTTGTTTATAATCGCAGGGTTTCATTGGATACTTGAAGGAGCCAAGCAACTGAATTAGGCCAGCTGATTGCAGTCTACCGTTTCTGATCGATGCATCTAAACATGCCTATTTCCCTCTTATTATCACTATGGATTTTTAAGATAATTAATCGAAACATGTAGGGCTTTGTAGGCTATGTCAAAACCAGCAACCTAACCATCCTCATTCCTTATGTGCCCATGCGCCTGGCTGGACTACATCCATACCCTGAAAGGTATTAGTAGTCTATCCAAGTCAAGGAGGATGAATGCTTAATTAACAAAATCAAAGTTGAACACAAGAGGGGGAGCTAAAGCAAACTCGAGAATTTGTGTAAGAAAGGATTAGCAATGATCACAAGGTGGCGGAGGCTATGTAAATTGACGCAAATGCAGGATTGTTAATATCGCGATAAAGTATCGCAATACTTGGTATCGCCGATACTTTTTTCAGTATCGCAGCAAGTACCGCGGCAGTTTTATTTTGTTGATATCGCATGTATATCGTCGATAGGTAGGCCCTATACTTTTTTTTAGCCTGTCAGCGATCCTCGATTAAAGGGTCTGCGGGTAGAGCGTTTTTGCTACCCGACCCGTACCCGTAGCCCAGATGCGTTACCCGTACCCGTACGCGACCCGTACTCAAAATTGCTACCCGATCCGACCCGTACCCGCGGGGATACCCGTACCCGTAACGTACCCGCCATTTATTAGTTCGCCTTTCCATAGTTCCAGTCTCTACCAGGCTAATTCGCTCAATAGTTATCATGTAGTCGCAATAATAATAGGCTGATTTGGTGGTGATGATGCTGATGCTGATGCTGATGCTACTGATGATGTTGATAACGATGATGATGATGATGATGGTGATGATGATGATGATGATGATGATGATGATGATGATGATGATGATGATGATGATGATGATGATGATGATGATGTTGATAACAATGACGACCATAATAAAATAATAATAGTAATAAGTAAATATTCGACATGGTCTCAGCGCCGGTGGTGGTGGTGGTGGTGGTGGTGGTGGTAGGTGTAGGTGTAGCAGTAGTAGTGGAAACAAGGCATTTTGTAACTGTAATTTGAGCATCTATCAATGAATGTCAAGTTCACTAAGGCGCACGGACATAGGTCAGCACAAGCATAATGGTACTTAAAACAGAATACCACAAGTTATAGTAAGTCTTTGAAGGTGCAAGACTCAATATTACATGTAACCCCAAAATTTCACGTCGGTACGGGTAAAACCGGGTATACTCGTACCCGTAATGCTCCTATCCGTACCCGACCCGACCCGTTAAATGCTTACCCGACCCGTACCCGACCCGCGGGTACGGGTATACCCGCAGACCCCTATTCTCGATACCAATACTGTTTCCACTATAATTTATATGGTTTCTCATTGGCTTAAAAAAGCCGCGATCAAAAAATCATGTGAAATAATTTTCATTAATTCATTAATTATAATTCATTGCAATTCATTAGGCTTCGAAGCCTCTTCCCACGTTTTAAAATACTTAGGCAATAGAATACAATAATAATTTAGATCTCATCACGTATTTTATGTGAGTAAACGTAAACTTACTTTATCGAAATGTATTGGTAAAAGTATTGGTATTTTTATTGTAATACTTTAAAGAAATAGTATTGGTTTTGGTATTGCCAATATTTTTTTCAACTATTGTTAACAGCCCTGCGTGACAAAATGTCAATAAGAAGAGACACGTGATCATGTTCGCTAGGTGGCACACGTGTGTACGAGAACAATCCATTGCTCTGTTCTACATTTAAAAAAAACAGGCTTATAGGACAATAACCCCCCGGACAATAACTCCGGGGACAGTAACCCCCACGAAAAAAAACCCGGACATTAAGCCATTTGCTGATATATTAATTATACAAATATACAAATAATGGGTTATCCCGTAGTATAGGTTGCTAAATTATTTGAATGTTTTCAATGCCGTACTTGACGTTGGTAAGTAAGCAGTCTACCTATCTCCATGATAACTATCATCAATCCCGCTTCCATTTCATGAAGAAAGTTTTTTTTAATCAATCCAGCTTCCATTTCATGAAAAAAGTGACCCAACTTCTATTTAAGCAAACGACTATTTTTCATCAATGGAACTTTTATTTAAGCAAGAACTATTCTCATGGGTCCAGCTTCAACTTACGGAAACAATTATTTTCTTCAATCCAGCTTCCATTGCATAAAAAACTTAGTTTCGTCAATCCAGCTTCTATTTACGGTTAAAATTATTTCCACCAATCCAACTTATATTTAAATACACAAATGGTTTCATCAATCCCACTTTCATTTAGAGAAGCCATTTTTTTCATCAATCCAACTTCCATTTTAATTTTACGATATAAAATAATTTAGCAACCTAAACTACGGGTTTACCCAAAAATGTATATTAATCATACAGTTTATATATTAATTTATTAAACAAAATTTACAGAACCACGGAACGTCACATTATGAAATTGTATGTGTTACAGAAAATGCTGTTTACTGTTAAGTAGTTTATTGAACTTAAAAAGGGTTGTGAGCTATTCCACATAGATATTCAAGAACATTGAGCTCATTGCAATGTAGTTGCTAATGACGGCCAGAGTCCGTGCATTGGAGTCAACGTAGGCCTACTTCTTCCTTGTGATGGGTGACCACTGACCAGCCAGAAATTGGCTGTAGTGATCTTGTTGTAATGCTTGTTCTCTTTGAACAAATCGTCCATTGGCCCAAATGCAAGAGCCGAAATCATTCTTAATTTCAGTGCAAATTCGGAGTTTTGCTAGCTGGCTTCAAATTTGCATTCAGCGTAAATAACTTCTCAATCAGCTCAATGTGTGACCTGATTTTTGTTCTTCAATCATCAATCAATCAATCAATCAAAATGTTTATTTTGCAACCAACTAAACAAAATGCATCAGGTTTACATTTAAATTTCAACATGGCTACAAAAAAGGAGGCCCTAAAGGGATAAAGAATCCCGCTAAGTAGGGACACCAATTACAGATTAGATTAGAAAATTAATGGTGGCCTTTAAAGAAAGAATATCATTGAAAACATACTTGCAGTGACCAAGTATAAGCAAAAACAGAAATGAAAACTAAAGAACTAGAAACAACAGTTGAAAAAACAAGGAAATGAAAGCGAAATCTGCATGCATAATCATGCATAAACACATGCAATGGTTCGTTTTTTTACTGCATGTACTGTATCAGTATAGAGGGCTATTGTTCGGCGGTTGCTTGGATGAGTTATTGTCCGGCTTTTAATGTATTTTGAAAATAGATTTCTATTTTCAAAATAGAAAATACTATTTTATTTTGTATTTTAAAATACTTTTGTAAAGTATTTTGTAAAAGTATTTTCAAAATAATTTAAAAAAAGCATTTTGTGGAATTCAAAATTCTTTTCCAAAATACTTTTCCAAAATACTTTTCTAATGTACTTTTAATAAATAAATTTGGCAATCCTTCTGCCAAAAGTATTATTTTTAAATATTTGAAGGCTTGAGAACTCAACTAGAATGTGACGTTTCGAAAATTAATAATCTTCTGGTCACAGCAACTACTTGTGAGTTTGTTGCATCAGGATCTATATCAGGGTTCTTTGCTTGGTCCTCTTTGTTTACATTATTCACCACACCACAAGAAACATTGCTGGATAATCATTCTCTGGGATATAATTTCTACGCTGATCATTCTCAAATCTATATTTCAGTTGACAGTCAGGCATGTGACTCATCTGTGCAGCTGTTGTCCGCTTGTCTTTATGGAGGTACAGTTTCGGATGGCGGCCAGTAAACTCTTTCTTAGACCCATCGAAGACTGACTTTCTGGTACTGGGCACTCAACTTTAAAATTTTGATTTTAAGTCATTGGAACTTGGTCACTCAATAATTTACTGTTGATGAACTGGCAGATGCTGCTCGTTGCCTAACTTGTTGTGCGTTGTCTGTCACTGAACATGTAAACAGTGTTTGTAAGTCATCACTAATGCAATGTAAATGTAAAGGCCTGAACAATAGCGTAGCAGTAATTCAAGTACAAAATGTTGATTATTCAAAAGTATTTTGAAAAACTATTTTCAAAAGTATTTTAAAAATTTATATTTTTTTTTTAAAAATTTTAAAAATTTTTAAAAG